>CM057132.1:2854213-3039987 GCA_029964075.1 Patiria pectinifera
CTTCTGTCAATCCTTCATGTAAAGCGCGCCCTCAAGCGTATACACCCTCGGCCAGCTGGCCGAGGGTGTATACGCATGCCGGCGCGCTTTACATGAAGTATTGACAGAAGGCAGGCAACAGCAACCGGGCCTGCCCCGCCCCTTTGATATTGCGCTGACGCCATTGTTCAGTTGGACCACGGACAATGAAGGAGGTAGAATGAATCCAAGTTGCCAAAAAGGCTCCAGAAAAGGACGTAAATTAGGCAGCAGCTGGACAACTGACACTGGCCGAAGGTTCTCATTTTGTTATTAAGAGGGTAAGTGTACTTTTAAAGCTTAAATAAACTGGGTCTGAAGTCGCAATGTGGACAAATGGTGGAAATCACTTTCAACATTTTTTTCAACATGTTCAACATTTCGCCGAGTACGTTTTCCATACGGTCGGTGTGTGGCCTATGTTTACGGAGGCAGTCCAGTAAACTGGCCACATTTATGGGGCTAGGATGTCCCGAGTTCGAATCCTGATCCCCGCCACGATTTTAAGGTTTTTTTTTCCCATCCCCAAATAAATAAGAATATTCTTCTTTTATTATTTTAAAATGTCTCAAAACCTTTTTATTGCAGAGTATTACTTTTTCTTTTTCAGATTTGTGGCTCTGGAGGATTTTTTTCAAAGGGAAATAAAGTCCGAAATTATAAAATGGTCTGATTCCCATCTCGTAAATACAAAAATACAACGATAATATTGGCATGGAGCCAGACTAAAATTTGTCACCGGAAAATGTTAAAGTACAAAAAAACAGTAACTGCGCATGTTCAGTGCATATCCGGCAAACTAACGTTTACTGAAGGTTTGCCGTCTCCTGCAAAATATCCACTGCTAGGAAAATTCGGCCAACCGGACACCACTTACCTGCCGCCAAACATCCAAATCATTTTCACCTCGCCTTGTGATTTCAACCAAGAGGAATCCAGGAAACAGTGGACATGCGAAAAAAATTGGTAAAAATGTGTTTTTGGAGCACATTAACCCATTTTGCATGCACATGTAGTGCAGATCTGAGTTGAAGCAGCCGGTCAAAACTGATTGAAGTGTCTGGAACAGCGGTACGTTATACGCATGACATCGATAACCATGACGTCGCATGAGACGTCGCATGAGACGTCGCATGAGCCGGCCAATGATAGTGCAATACGTCATTATGAATATTTTTTTTCTCATGAATATTTAGTTTATTTCAATGGATACTTCAAATACGTCCAAAGATTGATCATTGCAACAACGATCTTGCGCGGCCTAGCGGTTAAGAGACTCGTGTATCAAGCAAGCGTCCGAGGTTCGAATCTTGATGAAGTGAGTGACTGATTGATAAATAGAAATTAAGGAAAGGAGGGGATGAGAGTAGAGGAGGGAAAGTGGAGGGAATAACCATAAAAGAGGTAACTTTTGGCGCTAGAAAATTAATTGAAAAAAAAGTGGTGATCGGATATCCAAATTTTTCCTCCACTGCCTTATAAAAACCACTTCCCACCTACCACGATAATAGGGAGTCCACCTCCGTTCGCACACTCCGCGCATGTCTATTTTCACAGGCATCGTACACGGAATAGACCACACCACCGTCGGATTTTTTTTATTAAGGGAATAACAGTGTGAGGAGCCGGTCTTCACTGCGTGATAATGACCGGGTGTGGGGGTGACCGCTGTTAATGGACCGAGATGAAGTCGAGGTCCATTAACAGCGGTCACCCCCACACCCGGTCATTATCACACAGTGAAGACCGGATCCTCATGCTGTTATTCCCATTAATAAATACCTTTTTAACGAAATAAATAGTTAAAATGCTCCAATTTTGTGACTTTCTTTCGGCGATATTTCCAGACTTTTTTGTGTTCATGTTCATGGGCCATATTTTAGCTTACCAGCTATAACGACGTAAACTCAACAGAAACTGCTGCCGTAGCGAAACAAATTACAACAATGTTTTCATATCTTTACCTGATGGAGGAAGCTGAAATCTCGTTTACACATTCCTTGTGTCCGGAATTACAAAGATGCTTGGTTTAAGAAAGGTAAATATGTCTTTCTTAGATCTACGCTTTCGTCGTAAACGTCCTCAGTATATACTGCACTGCTGTACGATGTCGTTTCAAAACTTCCTTACGCGCGCGCACGCACGCATCCCTACCAACTGTGTTGCGTACGCGCGCGTCAGTCTCACGTGATGGGGGTTGAGCGCATGTGCAGTGCTCAATTGTTAAAAGCTACCGCAGGACTGTTACTATATTTTGACCAATCATTGGCTTGCATGGGGCTGAACGGGGCTTGATCAATGCTGGTTCAGGGGCCATTTATTCGCTTGATCTTTGAAGCTGGGCCATTATCACCGTTAATGACCGGCCACGTGATCGAGTCTCGACCAATCAGAAACCATCAACTCTCCAAGGTATTTATTAAATTAATTTAAAAAGGAAAAGTTATACAGCACAAAAGACAGGGCAATTCAGGAAGGTTAGTGGGCAATCTCTATTCCGAACGAGAAACGTGATAAGTACCGCGATAATACTCCCATCCTACGTAGCAAGAGACCCTAAAAAAAATTGTTCATTTTCACCTCTAATATCCCAACCCAGAGTTCATTTACATACCTCATACATTCAGCAGTCATTTAAGAAGCCTAATGATCGACTTGAAACAGACCACCAAAAAAAATGTGAAAAAATGATTTCGGTGGCTTGTCCGTAAAAAAACGCCAGTTCCAACAGCTGTCGTCCATTTTAATTTGCTAATTATGTGAATGTATGCATCACGTGATGACATCGAAAAAAATCTGTGCGCGTGATGTATGTGGGTACCACACCGCTTTCAGGCACCGCAAGCATGGCAAGTGAGTTAAATTTTCGTCGGTGCGTTGTCGCGGAAAGCAAGACATCGAGAATGCTCTCCATGACAATGTACCAGACAAAAATTGAACTCACTTGCGGCGCCTGAAAGCGGTGTGGTGAAAATGAACAATTTTTGAGAGGCCATTTTTTTTAGGGTCTCTTGCCACCACATTCTAACGAACAGGTTATTCCTCCAGCGCTACATGTGAAAGAATATGAGCAAGTCAGCTGTTGTGTATTTTTGAACCTACCGAAATCAATCCGCCATACGTAATTCCGTATGCATGTTGAGTACTCACCTAGAAATCTAAATTTGCCCGTCCGATTGTTCAGGCTGTGTAATTTCGACGAAATTTGCCATCAATAAAGACCCATACGAAGTATGTAGAAATTAGGTTTAACCCGACAAGTGACCCTGACAAATGACCCCGGACGAGTCGCTTGGACAAGTTTGAAGTTTTGTGTTTTGAAAATGATGGTAAAACCAAGAAAAACAAATATGTTCAAATAGTCTGGTTCCCTGACTCCACTAAAGATGAAGTTGATCAATTTATAGATTGTAAAGTAAGTGTAACAGTCTAGCTGGCCTGCACCTGTTCATGAACATGTAACTAATAGCAAACAAAATTTGCACTGAAAAAAAATGGTACATTTCGAGCAGTATAGTTAAAAAGTAGTTAGGTTTTTCCAACAGTGGTCGGCCGACCACCGTTGGAAATTTACACAAAATATCACTTTTCTATAAAATGACTTCACACCAGGTGCCAAAATTTTACAGGATGCTTTAGACTCATTTACCAACATCCTAGTAAGGTATTTTGTAAATATTTGGTAGTTTTGTTTTTCGATGTTTGCAAATGTTGTATTTTCCCTTTAACAGATACACCTAGCACGATGGTCGAAAATTGCCACAGCATCGCCCTCTTTTGGTCAGAATTTGACCACCCCTTTATCAGCCCTTCCCACTAAAGGTTGTCGGCCAATCATGCATTGACCTGATGACCTAACCCAAAATGATTGACCTGTACAGGTTGGCTTTATTTGGCGTCATCACCCTTGTAAAGTCTTACAGAGTGCCACCAAGGATACCAGTGTTCTTACGTGACCCTATAAGATGGCCGCTGCAACACTCAACGGATTACGCGACTCCAATTTTGGAATGAATTACGAAGATTTCACGGAGCTCAACAATGGACAATCAAGGGCAGGAACTGCACATGATGTGTACGATTTATTATGATAACATGATACCTCGGATGCATTTTATTGAGCAATCAGTAACGGGCAGTCAAATTATCATCTGGTAAAAAAAAAAACCCTCTTACCCTACTTAAATTGATTAAAAACTTTCTTTTAAGTCAATATTTTAGTAGTTAAAATACCAATACTTGTATTGAAATGTTTTTCCATTGCAATTTTAATTTGATAATTTAATGAAATGTTGAGTCAAATATGGCATACTTTTGCAGAACCATCTTGAAAATTACATGGATGACACAGCGCTCGTGGCTGACTCAGAACAGAAAATACAGGATATCGTGAACTCCGTCTTGGAGGAAAGTGAGAGGAAGGGACTTGACCTTCACAGGAAAAAGCCTTTCGTTGCATTTTTTTTCTAAAGAGTGCAATCACCTCAACCTGTAATATCACAGTGAAAGGAGAGGTGCTGGAACAAGCCCAACGGTTTTCATACTATGGCAGTCTGAGATGGAAAATCAGACGAGGAGATCAACAGAAGGATTGGAATCACGAAGATGGAGATTGAGAGCGTCCTGGCATCTTTAGGCATCCGTGTCGCAACAAGATTTGTGCCTTCTGCAGTGCTATGTGTGGTTGATGCTTCTCTCTGATAGTGAGAGTTGGATGATCAGCAAGACGATGCAACAGAGGCAGGAAGCTGCCGAGATAAAGTTTTTGCAAGGATGCTGCGAGTTGCATGGGTGGACAGAATCTCACACCAGGTGGTACTTGCAATGCACTGGAACATCTAGGCAGCTCATGACAAAAATTGTAAACTACCAATTACGCTTCCTGGGACACGTGCTACGAAAGGAAATTCGAAGATTTTGCCCTCACTGGAAAGATCGAGGATAAATGAGTGAGGGGATGACAGTGGCTCACGTACCGGTACCTGCACTGACTTGAAAAACGTCACAGAAGTCAAACTTCTGGACATTGTCTGACTTTGCAAACAGCAGGATGAGACCACAGTCATTGCCAACGTCAGGAACTGACTCGATACTCAAATAGATACAAATGATACCGTAACTCTTTTCTAACTTTTTTGAGCAGGAGGTCCATGCTTGTTAAATGGCAAAATTAAACTTGTGCATAAATTTCGCCTGATTTTGAAATGAATGTATTTAGTGACCAAATCATATCATCCCTTATTAACCAGAAACAAGACTGAACATATCACTGATAAGCAAGACTGAGGTCCATTAATTAAAGGAATCATCGGTACAGGTGGTTTTTCACCAATGCTACATTTGATGACATGAATTTTTTACCAAGTTATGGTAAACGTGCATCTTTTGAACTGATGTTCATTTCTGTTTTCAAATGACCATATATTTTACATTTACTTGAATTCATTAAATAAATGCCGTTTTTAAATTCGGGCGATTCACAATGCAGTGTGCCACCAAGAGTTTGCCACGGAGAGTTCATTTTTCCCAGTGCATTGTGGGAGATGGTCGACAATTCGCAGCGTGGGACATTTGAAATTGTTAGTTTTTCCAGCCAAAAAGTTTGTACATGTAAGTGTATGATTCGAGTATCTGTTTGCCCTTTTCTTTTTGTTTTATCAATATGGAGTTTTTTTTGTAAGGCGGCAGAACGCTTGGCCCCAATCTTTAACAAATTAGCTCAAGTTTTCTACTGACACTCGTTCAAATGGGCCATGTTTTGTCGACCGTGACCTTGAAAAACAAACTCTCCGTGGCAACTCTAGGTGACGCACTGCATTGTGAATCGCCCGAATTATCGTTGCTATATCGTTATATAGCGTATAGATACATTTAAGTTTATTGGCTACTCCCCTTTTCTCTCCTAGTACTTAAGATTCAATCTGAAGTTCAATCCCTGAATGAAGACTATGAAGGTCAAACTATGTACATGTAGACATTTCCAAAGATCAAGAACTCAACAAATGTTCAAACAATTTGAGAAACTTTAAGATGGAAACTAAACAAGAAAAGCAAAGAAAACACCACAGAAGAACCTCACATGTAAGTCATGTATAAGTACATGTAAAGATTGGAGGTATTTCCACATGCATCTCACAAAGATATGATGTGCCTCAAATCCTTGAAACATTCATGCATATTCAGAACTAGTACGTAACATCAAATACATTGTTAGATAAGTTTTATGACTGTTCGTAGCGTTAGTACCTGTTTACATGTATGATCAAACATCATTAAGTTTAATTGCTTAAAAATGGTGTGAGGTACATGTATATTTGCTCGGACTTAGTGTAAATGTAAGTTACTGAAATATATCCCTCCAGAGATTTCATAATGCAGGTGATGTGTCCGCAAATTAGGTGACATGCCAGCAAAGTGGATGTCTTGTCTGCGAAGCCTGCAACTTGCTCGCCAAGCGGGCAAGACACCTGCAAAGTGGTGGCAACAGGTGAAAAGTCCTCAAGTTGTATTGATGTATCAACCTTTAAACCAGAAAACATCAATTTCTGATATGGCACAGCTGGATAGATTTATTCAATGCATTGTGCATTAGATTATACATTCCAATTAAATTTGGTTTAATTGTAATTAATTTGATTCACAGGTCAGGTCCATTGTTTTTACTTGACACTCGAGAACCAGTGATGTCAAGTGTTATGAGTGATATCGGGAGAAGCGTGCATACAGTGTGGAACCAGCTGAGGTATGAACACCTTGTGGCAGGAATCAGTGGTGGAATTGTATCTACAATGATGCTTCATCCAATGGACCTGATCAAGATCAGATTACAGGGTGAGTAGATTCACTTTACTTGTACAGCATGTCCATGTCCCCTAACATGCATCCCCTTATGTTCGGCACTCTGATTTTTTTCCTCAAGCACCTTGCCAGGATAAATAGTCTTTCCCCATATTTCATAGGGAGTTCCAAATATCCCTTTAATACATCTTGAGTTGATTAAACAACAGTTATGAATTTATAAAAGAAAGGTTGCTTCAATGCAAATTTGACATTTTTGATGCAGAATAAACCCTTATAAAATGTTGCTAACAATTTAAAAAACAATTCCCTGCTGTTTGTGAGGGGAGAGAATAATGTTTTATCGTACTTTTAGTACTATAAACATGTAACTGTTTGGCATTTTGTGAACACTAAGAAAAAATAAAAGTGGTTTTTTTTTTAGAATGCAAGGGGTTCATACCCTTTTCTTACTTTTTATTCAAATATGTACAAAGTTAATGATGGAAACACAGCACGTCCCACTTACCGAGGTGTTACTGACACTTGCAAACATGTCATCAGACAGAATGGATGGAGAGGATTATATCAAGGAGTTGTACCCAATGTTTGGGGTGCTGGGGCTTCCTGGGGGTTTTACTTCTTCTTGTAAGTACATGTACATTCCTAAGTAAGAATCCATGAACCTTCATCACCACCTGTTTTTTTTTCATTACAGTGTACATGTATGTATATGTTTTTCTGTGTATTAGTTTATCTTTTTTGATGATAATTGGAGAAATGTCATATTTATGTGCATGTTCATGTAAACTTTATACCAAGTTGGATACAATTCCCTGGTCTATAATGTTATGTGGATGAACACTGACAACAAATTGGGGGAAAAAGGAAGAAAAACAAGAGATATTGTTTATGCGTGGAAAAGGCATTGTAATACGAACGTTTTTGAGTTCAGAGTTAAAAAGTATTACATAAATCATTGCTTAGATGTTACATGACGTGTAACAGTAATTGAATAAATAAAGATGTATCAGTATTCTCCATAATTTCAATCACATTGCAACACTTGCACATCCAAACAAACTTGATTACCACTGCATTGCATAACTTGGTCCCATGGTCAATTTGACCTCTCTTGGAAATTACTCATAACTCTGTCAAAAAATAACAGATTTGGATGTTTTACATGTTTGATGTCTCATTTTAAAGTGGAAAGGTGTATCCTAGAGATGAAACTTTTCCCATTTTAATTTTCATTTTCCAGCGAAATTTCCGATTAATTTTTTACAATATTTCCCACGAATTGATTTTTAAACAATTTTTCAACAATACAGAAACCACAAAGTCTGATACCTTGAAACTCTGTTTATCTCGAAGTAATACCCCATTCCCTTAAAGGAAAGGATTTTATGTACATGTACATAAACATGTACCCCCGTACCTCGAAATACCCTCCTACATGTACCTCTGTTTACCTCAAACTTTTGTTAGGAAGTCCATAGAAAACGCAATCAAAACCGTCACAAAGAAGCGTACACAGCATCCCAAAAATGTTTAGCTCCAATTTTTTGTTCAGCCAACCCACAGAAAATGCCACCAAAACAGTCATAAAGAAGTGTAAAAACATCCCAAAACCTTTTTCATGACTTATTACTGCCCAATGGACTTGTCTTTTGACAGCTTGCAATTGTAATCAGACATCCAGCCCGTAACCGCCACAAATCCCGGGCAAGTTCATGCAAAAGCTATTGTTTACCATAGTTTGACTAAGTTAGCCCGAACTCTGTCTTTTCAACAATGGTTGGACTACGCTTGTTGACTACTTGAACAAGCCTGCTGGGCCTGGTCGCATCACTGGTTATCATAGCTTCCTTTCATTACTCGCACATATACATGATGTAAGTGCAGATGGGAGATAAATGTAGCAAGTTGTACTATACTCAATGGTGGGCCTCAAAGATATATCTTTTGCTTCATTCAACAGGTCAAAGAACGTAAACAATCCAAACATACTCATGACCACCATATGTTGACATTGGTTCGAATAGAGTCATTTGCACCTTAATGTTACAGCGCACTGTTTAACACAAAACAACCATTGGTTGACTAATGGTTGTTGCGCAAACTTGCCCCTGGCTTTTGAGTTAGCCTGATCACTACCACTGGCCTAATTATGGTCCACACGCCAGCAGTCCGATCAATAGGTCTTTGTAGTGGCCATGTGACTGCATGAATTTAATCAAGTTGATAAAAAAAGTCGATGAAAACGGTGCGTAAAAAAAAAGCAAGCGTAGTTTTAATCTCTTTCACCAGCCCTTAATGGAGTGATTATATGGTAGAAACACCTCTTTATCTCTCTCGCTCTCTGGCTGTCCGTCGAATTGACGATGACAAGTGACTTTATAGTGGGGAGTAGTAGTACGGTGCTTTGAACGGGTGTGTGAAGACAGACCAAGTCTGTTGACAAAAGCCCGTTACAGAACTGACAGAAGACAGATGGAGGTTGAGGATTATGACGCCTGGCGCGTTGCTTCTCATACATGTCTGATCTTGTCAGTTCAACTGTCTGAGCTTCTCTCCAGATGGAAGCCCTTCACTCTGAACGATTTAGCGCTGTGGCTTCCCAGTCATCCAATGGTATCTTGGCTGCCTTTAGATGATGTTTAAGGACGTCCTTATACCGTAGTTTTGGGCCTCCAACTCACTGCTTGCCTTCAGAAAATTTGCCGTAGAATACAGCCCGAGGGAGTCTGGACTCATCCATCCGTACTAGTTGCCCAGCCCACCTCAACTGGGCAGTAAGAAGTATGGACTCAACACTTGGCATGCTGGTACGTTGAATGACCTTAATATTTGTCACACGGTCCTTCCAGGAAATTCCAAGGATCTTTCTCAGATGTCGTAGCTGGACGCTAGTTAGTTTCTTGATGTGCCGTCTATATAGGGTGTATGTTTCAGCTGAGTACAGTAGTGTAGTTAGGACGAGGGCATGGTAGACCTTGCACTTTGTGGTGTTTAGAATGCCATGCTGGGACCAGACACGTTTTCTAAGGCCACCGAATGCCTTTGCTGCAGCTTGGATGCGATTAGAAATCTTGGCATCAAGAGTGTGGTCGGATGTACTTCAGTCTTGTTGATGTTAATAGTGAGGCCGAACTTCCGAGAGGCTTCAGCTAAGAGGTTGGTGACTCCCTGGATGTCCACAAAGGTGTGTGCCACAAGGGCAGAGTCGTCAGCAAAGAGCAATTCTCTAACACAGACCTCTCTCACCTTTGTTTTTGCTCGGAGTTTTGCCAGATTGAATAACTTCCCATCATGTCGGGACTTAATGAAGACCCCAGAACTTTGTTGGTTAGTCACAGTCCTCAGAATTGCTGCCAGGAACAGAGAAAACAGGGTTGGTGCCAAGACACACCGCTGTTTTACTCCATGGGAGATCTCAAAAGGGTCAGACAGTGATCCATCACATGAAACTCTACTGACCATGCCTTCGTGAAATCTCCAAATTATGTCAACAAAGCTCTTTGGACAGCCAAAGCACTCTAATAGGTGCCACGGTGTTACCCTGTCTATGGAGTCGAAAGCCTTAGAGAAGTCAACATAGACGACAAAAAGCGGTTGATTCTGCTGCATAGCTTTCTCCTGTAACTGTCGCAATGTGAATATCATTTCAGTTGAAGATCTATTAGCTCTGAAGCCACACTGACTTTCTGGTAGGATCTGATCTGCTAACTTTGAAGGCGTTTGAGGAGGATCTTGGCAAGAATCATGCCAGCAATAGACAGTTAAATCTAAAAATTAATGTGGCCTGACGTTGCGAACTTAGCAAGTTCTTCTTCAGGGGCTATAACAGCAATAAACAGTAGCGAAATTCCTCTATTATTGCCACACCCGCTTCTTTCACTCTTTCTCTTGTAGATGGAGATGAAAGTTGCATCTTTGAAGTGTTTGGGTTAGTTGGCTTGTCTCCCAGCACAGCTGGAACAGGTGCAACAGATTGGTGATGAGCATTTGGCCTCCAGTATGGTAGATTTCAGCAGGGATTCCATCAGGGCTTTCCCTTGTCTAGATGTTTGATCGCCTCCTTAACCTCTATCACAGTCGGTGGTGATGCCTTATCTGTCATTGTTGACTGATACTCAAAAGTGGCGAGGGTTGCCTCATCGATTATTGATGGGCAATTAAGCAAGGTGTTGAAATGCTCCACCTACCTCTTTAGAATGTGGTCTTTATCAGTAAGCAACTCCCAACCTATTACTACTTTTTAGTGGTGAGACTGTGGAACCACGTGGACCATAGACTGCTCTATAGCTTCAAAAAAAGCCCTGTGTATTATGGTTGCCAGCTAGGTTCTGAATCTCTTTTGCTTTGTTTTCCCACCAAGCATTCTTCATCAGGCGGAGTCGTCTTTGTAGAGTGACTTTGATTGTATGGTATCGCCGAGTATTTGATCTTGTTGATCAGGTCAGCACAGCCAGAATTTTGTCATTGTTGTCATCAAACCAGTCCTGGTGTTTCTTTTTGACGAAGCCTAAAGTAGCTGCTGAGGCCTGATACACTGCCTTATGGAGGTTTTCCCACTGCTGCTCAACTGTGTTCCCGTGTTGCACAGGCCCGTAGGAAGCTAAAAATTATTAATCAGGTTCATTTCAGGGCAGGGAGCTCAGTTGATAAGAGCGCATGGCGCCGAAAATTTTTGGATTCTAGACACTCTGTGGTTGCGATCGGAGGCAATTTCTGACCACTTAAACCCTTTTTTGAGCTATCGTCATTTAAACATCATTTTCAAATTTGGAGTCAATTATCTTTTTATATTTCTTTTAGCGTGAGAAATCCCATGTCGGTGTTAGATCATGAGAATAACCTAAAATGAGTGTTACGCTTAATGCGTGAGAGTTTGCAGGCCTGCAGAGGCGGATCCAGGATTTGACCCAATCCCTCCCAAATTAAATGTAACCAAAAGCCACTCCCCCTCTCAACACTATCAATATTTGTACAGAAATACATGTGCATGTATATAGGGAATTTTATTCTTTGTAATTTCACTAATATGTACAAGACACATTTTGGAGCGCTGTGTTACAACTGATAATGTAGTAACCAACGGATAACGTATCACCAACCAATAATGTATCACAAATTGACCGATATTGTATCACTAACCGATAATGTAGCAAAAATTGACTGATAGTGTAGTAAAATTTGTATCCGATAATGTATCACGTGTCGACGGATAATGTAACTACAAAATAACTGTATCCGATAATGTATCACCACGGAACGGATACTGTATCAACCGATAATGTATCAAAAATCAACCGATAATGTATCAGTTTATTTGGAAAAGGTGGAAATATTGCTAATTAATTAAAGTCTAATAAGTGTCTTTGCTATGATAAGTCCCCACTCGGGAAAGTTTATCATTAAGAATATTTTTTTTGTGAAATTGGGAGGGAGTTGCTCTGGTTTGGAGACGCTCTACTTCCAAGTGGGCCTAAGCTAGTGGCGTATCCAGCCAGCTTTTGATGTCGGGGGGGGGGGGGGGACTTTTCTCCGGACACTTGGCCTCCGTATGGGCTCCGTGCTCCAACCCAAGAGGGCACGTTTTACCACTTTAGCACCATGCATGGACGCACGGGACCATTGATCTCCATATGGAGATCAATGGACGGGACACAGCATGTGCGAACTGTACTGTTCTGGTTCGCGCGCAAAGTTCAACGCCACTTCCAGAATGTGCCAAGGCTATTAGCCGCAGCGTCTTCGCATGATCGTCAGGCAACGTCGGCGCGTGCATACGTTCAATTTAACTTGCGATGGTCTCACAGACTATTCCCTCCCCCAGTAACTTTGCATCATTCAAAATACGCAGTGGATGGACCGGGACCAGTCTAGGTCCTCCCCCAACTCTCCGTTTCTGGCCGTTGAAGGGGCACTTGTGCACGGAGCCCATAGCTCCATGGTAAAATCAAAAACTGAGGGGGGGGGAGGGGGGCTGGAGACCACATGACACTGGGGGCGCTGTTCATGATACAGATTTACATGTATCAGCGCATTTCAAGCTTTTTGTGCTTTTTCTCCCTTTCTCAGTACTATTTAATACATTTCGGCGGTTGGAAAGTTTGAAAAAACCCTCAAAATCTGCCCTTTTTTCTTTAAATACAAATAATGGGGGTGGGTTGATCCAATAGCCCAGACCTCCTGCCCCGGTCAAAAAGTGGGGCGGGATATATAGGACATAAAACAAACATTTGTGTACACCTTTTTCCCGTACTGATACATTATCGGTTGATTTTTGGTACTTTATTGGTTGATACAGTATCTGTTCCGTGGTGATACATTATCGGATACAGTTATTTTGTAGTTACATTATCTGTCGACACGTGATACATTATCGGATACATTATACAAATTTTACTACACTATCAGTCAATTTTTGCTACATTATCGGTTAGTGATACAGTATCAGTCAATTTGTGATACATTATCAGTTGGTGATACATTATCCGTTGGTTACTACAATAGGCAAAAAAAAAAGAATAGTTCTGCTTCCGGTTACCGGACCAACCCTATTTTTAGGCTGCGACCCTAAAAATTTTATCGGCAATTCCAAAAAAAAAATATAAAAAAATGATTGAATAAATAAAAATAAAAACCTTATGTCTTGTCTGTCTTCACAAAATACCTCTCAACAACCCTTTTGCATCAAAAAATGCTTGTATTTATTGTTTTCTTACTTACATTCGCTATTTTTTCAAAAGAAACCTCCGTTATTTTTACAAATTTGCTTCGCGATTCAACTACTTCGCAATTCGATGTCTATAGTCACGTGCGTAATAAGCTCAATGTGGCGACGACTAGTTCCCGCCGGGCCGCGCAGGGCCCAATGATGAAAATGCGGTAACTAGTCTGTGCACGGCTATGCGATCAATAGCGCTAGCATGGCTATGCAGGCGCAGGCACGTGCTCTGTCTACTGGTCGGATTCGACGTCGTAAAAATGCCAAGGAAGACATCGTAAAAATGCCAAGAAAACACTGATGGAGAGAGAACATTTTTGCAAGTTGATTCACAGATTTGATCTAGCTTGTCTGTGTATGTATTTTCCGTGTTCAAGAGTTCATTTTGAGATCGCACTACTCGTATTTGCAGTGATACAATGCAGCGTGTTTCCCGAAATTTTCGACCCGTTGGCCTCGGGCCACACATGTACATGTACAGTGCATCACACACTTCGGAGTTTTGGCCAGCTCCCCTTCTTGACTAGCGTTGTGCCTATGGTGCGAACGACCTGATTTTCCCACAATTTTTTTCACGAATTATCGAACGTAAATATATTGACAATAATTAAGGTAGGTTTTATTCACTTTTTGTGGCCATTTTGTGTATAGCTTTTGTGGTGCAATAGAAATAGTTCAGGCTAAAACTTCGCATATAATTGAATACCCCATTCAATCTGCATAAAAAAAAATTGTAAAAAAAACACCATTCCGACCGACCGACCCTATTTTTGAAAGGCATGTAATCGGAAGCAGAACTATTCTTTTTTTTGGCCTTATCAGTTGTAACACGCTGCACAACTGCAAGTTTAACCAGTATAAATGTCACTTGATAAACTTTACATAGGCTAAATCGTCAAAATTGAATGTCAAAATTTGGCCTACCGTAGTGAAAAGTTTTGGACATTTGCTCCTGGCGAAACTTTTTTGGATCTAGATGCTCTGTAGTGCAATCTGAGGCATTTCCTGGCCTTTTTCCCCTAACTTTTAGAATGAAATGTATTCGTGTTTTAGTGGGTGGGTCATTAAAGTTGATAAATTACATCACAAGCATCACATCAAAACTGTAGCTTGACTCTCTTTCTAGATGTCGCCATGCACTACATGTTAAGTGGACTTTTACCATGAATTTTAGTTTTCCTCAGACTTGTACTTGTGTTTTGTTAAAAAGAAGTGGTTTTCTATAGCTGAGAAAATAGCAAGGAAGAACCGGTTTTGTGCAAGCAAAATTCAGGGAATAATCCGTTGATACTAAATATCTTGTTGGAAAATTCCAAAATTATTTCCAAAAAGTTGCTGCTGTGAATCAGAGTTAATGAAGGGGAAAGAAAGTGGGATTTGCTATCAGCAACAACAAAGCCATTCCTCATTCTTTACCTTTTATGGGATGTGAATCAAATTGGAGGACGAGAGGCTCTGCTGGCTGATGTATTTTTAGAATTGTTTTTTTTTGCAACCAGCTTGTAGGGAAGATTTCCGTTAATTTGAGACTTAATTCACTGGTATGGATACCAGTGTATGTACAATGATTGAGCTTCCGACCGTATTTAAGTGTTTTTTATGCCCCGCGGCGAAGCCGAAGGGGCATACTGTTTCCGCCTTGTCCTTCCGTGGGTGGGTGTGTGTGTGGGTGTGTTAGTGTGTGGGTGCGTGCGAGTTTGTGTTACATACCCTATGTGGACTTGTGAACAAAAGAGGTCCACATAATGCAGGTTGTGTTAACCTTATGTGGACTAAGCCGTGTCCACATAAGGTTTTGCCCTTTCTGGAAAACAGGTTTAGAGGCATTTTTGGGTTAGGTTTATCTGTAGCAGAATGAAGAGAAACACTATAGGGAATCATAGAAAAAAAATTGGGTTAAAAGAGTTTTCACAGTTTGAGTAAAGTTATTTTTTGTACCGAGTTTTCTTAACTACACGAAAACAAAGCAATGTCCACACAAGGTATGTAACACACGTCTGGGTGTGCGTGCGTGTGTGTGTGTGTCCGGACAAATCTTGTCAGCGCGATAACTTGAGAAATACTTAACATATGAACTTCAAATTTGGTTTGTGTATTGTTCTTGGTAATCCTAAGAAGCCTATTGCATTTGGGGCCGAAAGGTCAAGGGTCAAGGTCACAGTGACTAAAACAAAAGAAATTTTGTCAGCGCGATAACTTGAGAAATACTTTACATATGAAATTCAAATTTGGTTTGTGTATTGTTCTTGGTAATCCTAAGAAGCCTATTGCATTTGGGGCCGAAATGTCAAGGGTCAAGGTCACAGTGGCTGAAACAATAGAAATTTTGTCAGCGCTATAACTTGAGAAATACTTTACATATGAACTTCAAATTTGGTTTGTGTATTGTTCTTGGTAATCCTAAGAAGCCTATTGCATTTGGGGCCGAAATGTCAAGGGTCAAGGTCACAGTGGCTGAAACAATAGAAATTTTGTCAGCGCGATAACGTGAGAAATACTTTACATGTGAACTTCAAATTTGGTTTGTGGATTGTCCTTGGCAATCCTAAGAAGCCTATTGCATTTGGGGCCAAAAGGTCAAGGGTCAAGGTCACAGTGGCTAAAACAAAAGGAATTTTGTCAGCGCGATAACGTGAGAAATACTTTACATGTGAACTTCAAATTTGGTTTGTGGATCATTCTTGGTAATCCAAATAAGCCTATTGCATTGGGGGTCGAAAGGTCAAGGGTCAAGGTCACAGTGGCTAAAACAATAGAAATCTTGTATTTATTCTGAGAGCAAAGGGATTAATTCATATAAAACCTACAGAAGACACTAATGCTGTCAATGAACGTTCCATGTGACCAAGGTACATAAGTTGATGTTAAAAGAGTGGTGTTATGTTGTGGGAACACTCACGGTTGCGGGGCATTTGTGTTTGTAAACACACCTGACTTGTTTTTAAAGTATTCACTTCACGGTGGTAATTCCTTTCTTTGAATGATTTTGGAATTTTCCAACAAGATATTAACTTCAACAAATTATTTCCCGAATTTTGCTTGCACAGAACTGGTTCTTCCTTACTATTTTCTCATTTAGAAAACCACTTCTTTTTAAGAAAACACAAATACAAGTCTGAGGAAAACTAAAATTCGTGGTGGCGGCCAAACACCATTCCGTTTAACTTAACATGTAGGCCTAGTGGCAACATGTATGATTACGCTTTCCCTTTAAACACAAACACAAAACAAAACACAAAAAGAAAACAAGAAAAATGTGGGGGAGGGCAACGGGAACCTTTTTTTTTTTTTAATGGTGTCGCAATAAAGGTAGACACTGCGTACACCACCATCTTTTCCTTAAAAAAATTGTTAAAGTGGTCAAAAATTGCCTCAGATCGCACTGCAGAGCATCTAGAAACCAAAACCCCCCCACAACTTTGGGGCCCTTTTTTAGACCCACTTTTTGGGGGACCAACTCCCCCCTCCCCCCAAAAAAGATGTGATCTGGATCCGCCCTTGGGGCCATGCAAGGCTTGTATACATTAAAAAAAAAGTAGGCCTGTTATTAATTGGTACGGCTGTCGCTGTACCTGCCGTACCGCTTCCTACGGCCTTAAAGTTGCGTGTTTGAAAGGGACACAGAGATGTTCTGTGGAAGACTGTGCCACACTTGTGGGTTACTAAGTCTAGTAATGTTGAGTTTCCTTTGGAGCTTCTCGTCTGTGACAAGATGTATGCGGAACTTGCATACAGAATGTACAAGGAAACGATATGTAGAGCATTCTGCGCCACGCATCACTCTTGTGCCTGTTATGTCACGGGAGCGAGTCAGGACATAGTCCAAGAGATGAGACCTTTTGACCTAGGGTGCTGCCAAGTAAAAAAATACCACTTCTCAGGCACCTGGAAGAAAGTGTTGGTTACTGCCAGGTTGTGTTCTACGCATTTGCAGAGGAGCAGTTCACCATTGGAGTTTAACTTTCCTCTTCCAAATCTTTCCAGCACAGTTCTCCAAGTAGCATGGTCATCTCCCACCCTGGCATTAAAGTCGCCGAGCACAATTAGCTTGTCAGTTCCTTTGTGATATCGGAGTTGGTCATAGTGGGTGCATATGTACTGATTATTGTTACAAAATGGTCATGACCTAATGGAACTGGATAAGCCCATCAGAGATACCTGTTGGCAAAGAAAGTATAGCTACATGTACCTGACTAGTGTGTTGTCAATGGTAAAACCTACGCCAAAGTCTCATCGTTTGTCGAACCTTTGCCTATCCAGAAGAACATACAAGTTTTTTCTTGATGGTCCCCTTGTCTAAAGTCTGAATTTTGCCTTTTTCAAAATTAAAATTCCGTTTTCTTAAAATTGAAAAATCCGTTAATTGAATAATCTGTAATCTGGTTTCTTAATTGAAAAATCAAATACAACGATCGATCACACACAGCACATGAAGTTTCGCTCTAGATGTCGCAGTACGCACGCACGGGGGGCATACAGAAAATCGTGCACAAATACATATGTATATACATGTACATACATTATCCATGCATACAATGCAATGTCGTTCTGTGATGCAAAAATCATGATGGACGGTTTGCCTGAGCACCAATCCGGGACCACTGTGTACGCGGTGAGAGCCGAGTAGGTTGTTTAGCAGTTGTGATATATTGCGGCCGATGTGACATGAACTCAGCTGGTTCCCAATACGTATGCAAATCCCAGCAGTACTGCCCGTGTTACCAGTGATGCTGATGGCGCAGCACGTTCTTATTCCTCCATGGTTGTACGTACCCATGCCTGTGTTTTTGGCGAAGCGATCGCTTCAGTACCGCTACGATGTGCATGTTTGGTAAGCATGGTAAGGGAGAATTGAAGCCAACACTACGAAAACTGTTGATTAAGTTCCTTTTCAAGTTTTCATGAATCTTTTTGGCAGTTAATATAGAATTCTGTGAATTCCGTGTTGTCCTTAGTTTCCGTGATATTCCGTCCGTTTTCCGTATCGCGGAGGAGTTCGGACTCTACCCTTGTCCTGTATAAAAGTGAGTTCCTTGAAGGGCTACAATCCTTATCCCATATCAGTCTAACTCATGCGCTACTAAGGCTGTCCTCCTTTCAGGCCTATTTGTGTCCTTCTTATCTAGGAGTGTTCTTACATTCCACGATGCAAGAATAAGTCTACTAGTATTATTATGTTGTTTCTTACCGCTGGTTTGGAGACCCTCCGGCCCAACTTGCCGGTCGGGGAATTTATTGAGCAAGCTTTGTTTACCCCACCTTTTCTAGGGGCGTCCCCTGATTGGGGCAGGCAGTGCATCCCTAAACAGGACTGCTTGGTCACCTAGACAGCTGTCTTGCACCGTCGTTGGTCGCCCTTCACATCTTGTTTGCCCATGTGTAGAGATTAGGTTAACAGTTCCCGACTTCTCAAACCTGCCATCACCTCCCGCGCTCCATCGCCATAGGTCTTACTCTCCACTCATCATAACACATGATCATGCCGTTGATCATTTGGAAGGTTCATTCGCCACAGACCAGATGCTAGTGTTGCTGCTGCCCAGCACTAGGTAGACTGCCAATCAGGCTAACGAGTTCAACCTACCCAGGTTTGCGATCAGAGTTGTCCTTCTCCTAGGCAGACTGCAGACCTAGGCTTACGAGTTCTACCTACCCGGGTTAGCAATCAGAGTTGTCCTTCTCTTAGGTGGACTGGCGACCAAGCCTAACGAGCTCCACCAACATGGAGCCACCTGGCTATAGCACCAGGAACACGCTGACATCTTCTGCCATAAAAACATCTAAGTGGGCCAACAGTGATCAGAGCCTTTTTCGGCTGAGGAGGTGGACTGAACGATTCCTTGTTTGCACAGGGGAAGTATTAAGCCATGAACCCAAACACGGCGGGTGGTGTCAGCCAATGTGACTCTCCGACCCTTAACTCGCAAAAGGAATCCAGGATAAATTTCACTTGTCTATTTGCCAATAACAATATTCAGAATAAAAATTATTAAGTTCACTTTACAGTAATAACTCTCACTTTTGTCCCCAAGATGTGAGGAAATGTTTTTTTATCACTTCAAATAGACTTACAGTATTACCAACAACCAAAAACTCCAAAAACAATTCCAATGATATTTCAATGAAATATGGATCTTTGAAGTGTTTATGCAAATTTAAATTTATGCAAATAATGGGTGTGGCATACACCAGCTGTGCGCGTTGGCGAACATGCCCCTTGACACGTGCTAGCGGCATGGAGGTAGTGATTCCTTGTTTGCAGAAGCCTTTGCTCGTACCTTCCACCCTGCAAACAAGTGCTAATCCTCTTCACATAATCTGCGGTGGAAAAAGTAGGGATGGCATTCTGGGTAACATATCATGGCCTTCGCAAGCCTGTTTGATATCCATTCATTTTTAAATCGGCATATCGTGAAAAAAAATATCAGATATCACGATATTATCAAGTTGACGTAATTTTTCCATTCATGGAACAATGGAATAACAAAAAAACACACACACACACAAAAACACGACTGAAGTCACGATCCACTGCCGCGAAAAACCCCCAATATGTCCTGAACAAAATCTTCAATTTTATTTGACTAGAGTCTCATTTACTTTAGCAATTTAAGTAGAAAACAAATTCAACATACATTCAAATATCAAAAAAAAAATTAATTACCTCGTAATGTTGGATAAAAGTGTGCAAATTGAAATCCTATCGCGAGGAAAGAATGAAAAACTAGCACGCAATGCACGCCGCATTGATCCCCACGTGCACTCATAGTACAGCCCACACCATTTGCGGTCAAGGGTGTGCTTCATTGAAAACAATTTACCAGTATTTCCACCTTTTCAAAATTACATATAATATTTTTTTTAATGGAGTCCGAAATATTTCCTGGTTCAGAAAAAGTTCTTCATCTTTACAAACTAACAAAATATTTTTTTCTAAAGATTTTTTTTGAAAAACGATGTTAACTCCAAAATGAGGGTGAAGCACCCCTTTACAAAATTTAATGGATCAGTCCAATTTCTTGTGATGCATTTTCTGTTTTGTGAACGAAATAAAAGGCACAATTGAACAGTTGTTTTTCAACGTTTTTTGTTGCTGAAAATATGAACAGATTTTATAAGTTTGGGACAGTTTTGGCACTAAGCAAGTGTAAGTGCCCGGGCACAACCACGGAAGAGATGGAACGAGTCAGGAAATACGTGCAGGAAAATTTGATCTAGTTCGCCCCCGCGGAGTCGGCCCAGCGGCGATTTGTTTTCTTCTCCCAAACGACATCCGCAATACGCTATGGCGTTTAGGACTATACTTTTCAAAAAACAAGAAAATCAAAAATATAAATATATGAAATTCGGACTTTATTTCCCTTTTTAAAAAAATCCTCCAAAGCCTCAGGTTTAAAAATGAAAAAAAACCCAACAAATTCACGTGCAGTACCGTGAATCGAACCTGCAACCTCGCGGTGTAAAACACAAAATTTTTATTGACTGAGCTGTCGCACTGCTCGCCTCAATTAAGGGAAACTAATAAATATATGGTGCGCACGTATCATAAAAGTATTGTAGAGGGTGCTTGACGTGCGTATGCGGATGTCGTTTGGGCTGGAAAAAGAAAATTTGCGGGCCCAGCGTGTCTCCTCTGGCCGCGCACCGAAACGAAACATTCACTTCTCAACGTCATAATCTACAATTCAAGTATTTGCGGTGTTTTGTCTGTCTGTACAACTTCACATTTCCGTCAAAATAAAACAGGCACCGTATTTTCTTTGCGAAGTGTCAGAGACTTTGTTTCCCTTCGGTTAACTACGCACGGGGTTACGATTTCGGCACTTGGATGTGGGGTGAAATTGTGTTGTTTGTACTGCCACGTGGAAGACACAAAATCCAATACACGTGACGTTAGTCAGTTGGTTCTGCCCTTGAATAGGTGAGACCTCGCAGTACAATGCGGTAACAGTGAATTTGATGTTTGTGGTTTTTCATGGGAGCGCTTTAGCGACAGTTTTAAAACTCAAGGGGTTGACTATATGGTTACATAAGCGATACTACAAAAGAATATCGCGATATTTTTGGCATATCGAATTCCACGATGTGCCGATTTTTTTTTATGAGATCGATACGATTTCCAATATGAAAATCAAATCAAAATATGGTGAAATATCGTCATACCGAACAGGCTTATATGGTAAACAGCTGTAGCAAGTTTGTGTGCTGTATTCTACGTTACAGGTCACGCAAAATCTATCCAATGAGAGCTCAAAGAGATCAGACGTTCCCATAGCATCCCATTTGCAGGGTGGGGGGGGGGGGGGAAGAGTGAAGCACAAGCCAAACGCGGCAGGTGGCATGGCATCAACCAAAGTGACTCTCTGGCCCCTATGCTTCATGACGTCAAGCATAGCACTCTATACTCGGTGTTTATGATAATAAAAAAAAATTTCTTTGTGACAATTTTTTTTGTTTTACTTTTGTCACCAAGATGTTAACAACTGGTTTAAAATCATTCAATTTCCAATAGCTATTTTTCAATAGCCACAAGTTCTGAAAACAATTCCTTTGACATTTATTAGTATTATCGCTATGGTTTGGTTTTTGAAGTGTTTATTATAAATAAGGGAATAAATGTGTGCTCGAGAGGTTTTAATCACTCTGTTTAAGACTGCTTAGAGTCTGGGTGCTGATAATTACCCGAGCCAATGTACGTTCATTTCTCTGTGATCCACTGTGTTTCTCTGTGTTTGCTACAAAGTACAATTTAAAGGACGATTGAATCGTGTCGAGATACGTATCATACAAAGGTAGTGTTAATTGAAGAAATGTCAGTCCGTAAAATCAAAACTTAATTGGAGTGAAATATGCAAATTAGGGTAGGGCTGTCAAAATAGGGTTGGTAGGGTATATCAGAAGCAGAACTATTTTTTTTGCCTAATGTATAAATCTACACTCCAAGAAAGAACAAATAGTTTCACTGATATTAATTTAAATACATACATCCATTGTTCACTTTATTTCAAAGACATGTATCCAGCACTTTCTTGACTTTTGAGCATATTTTTTAAGAGGTCAATTTGCTTGTGCTTGGTTAACAATCAGTTACTGTCATATGTAATGCCTGTGAAATAAATATGAAATTAAACATAGATTGTAATGTGCTTAGCTTGTTGACTAATTTTTATAATTATGTATTTTTATGTCAGCCCTTGAATCAAGCTTGCAAAACTTGCCAAAATATATTAGTTCACTCAAAGAGGTCAAGATAAGGATGTACAATGTACACCCTCTCACCTTAAGTTTCATAAATGCATACGACTGAGTTACAAGTACAAGTACACATTTTTGTTTCTTATATTTTGATAGGGGTCTACATTGATGAAAGTTTGATCCCAAAACCAGTGTGCGATACCAGTTGATCACTTATGCCTAATGTCTAACGATTACAATGTATATGAAATAAACTATGCATCATAATATTCACAATGCAAAATATAAGAAGAAGAACCATCTCAGTCAATGCTGTAGGTGCTGAAAAAGTCTTGATCGAGTTAAAACACTGTCAAGGTACCTGATATACTCATACTGCTACTAGTGATCAACATGTAGCTTACTACATGGGAAATAAATTGTCTAAACTCTATATCTAAACTCGCTCCAGTCCTTTTATTTGTCTGTACTTGAATACTTCATTTGATCCTTCATTCACTGCGGGTATAATCCTAAAATTAAACAAGCTTCACAGAAGTGAAGTTTGATAGGGATTCTACCGAGCCGTGTTACGGCACAGAGGGATTACGTGAGATTGCGCTGACCGAGCCTTCTGATTTTAAAGTGTGGTGTCTCGTGAACACATTTACTATGAATATCTGTAGGTAGGAACCTTACAGGTGGAACGATATTCCTTCAGGGTGGGCGTCACCTTTGACGGCAGAGAGGGCACGTGATCCCTCTGTGCCGTAATACGGCTCGGTAGAATCCCTATCAAACTTCACTTCTGTGAAGCTCGTTTAATTTTAGGATTCTACCTCACCATGTATTACGTCACTCCGTGACCACGTGAGATGTTCAAAGCTATGTGTGAATGAGACGCCCAAGGAATGTAAATTAAGTCATCAAATTAACAGCAAGTCAGACTATCAGCTGAAGTCACTACAAATTGCTGTTTTTTAATGTATGTTTTTTTAAACAAACACATTATTACAGTTAAGTTCTATATTAACAAATGAACTCATACTTTACTCTGGTATAAAGTCACACAAATCAAAATGGTTCTGGTAACCATTAAATATATGCATCTACTGCTTAATCCATAAATTCAGAGCACTTAAACGAAGTACATGTACTTTAGCCAAGTTCTGTTGGCGTTGTAATCTGGTGCATTGTTAATTTCTCCTTTCAATGCATTAAATCCCAATTATTGTGAATTAACTTTGTTTAAGTAGGTCTTACTGACCCTTGCAAATCACTATTTTTAACGTATGTTTTTAAACAACAAACAATTATAACGTACAGTTAAGGTCTATATGACCAAATACACTCATGCCTTGCCCGTTGTCTGTTTACAAGCAGGCATCTATAACGGCAGAGATAATTATAAGGTTCTGGAGACCTCAAAATAAATGCATCATTCTGCTTTGTGTTATTCAGAATAATTCAATTACATTGTATTATACTATTGTAGCCAAGTTCTGTTGGCTTTTACACACACTAGTGCATTAAGTTCACCTTATAATTCTTTCAGTCTGATTTAAATCGTAGCAAAGTTCTGTTGACTTTGTAAACTAGTGGGAGTGTTTGTGTTTGTAATGTGACATATCCAACAATGCATTAGCAAAAGCTTCATTGTCTGCTGTGTGAATAACTGGTTTATTGTAATAAGCTGCAAATGTTGCTGCATTAGACCGTCCTACACTTTTCATAAGAAAGTCAATAGGCAGTCCACTGAGGTGTGCTGCTGTAGTGGATGATGCACATACGCTATGGGGTTTAAATTATCTTGTATCAATACCAGCCTCCTCAAGGGTAACCCTTACCCATCGGCTAATGGTGTCTTTGGATGCAGCTCGGTGAGGCTTTTTTTGAGGCTTTGATACAGTTAGAAAGAGTTTATTTTCCCCTTTCCGTAAATCACCAGTTATTTGCAAGTATCTTTTCAAAATGGTCACAACACAAAGTTTTCTGTTCTTAGGGTAAGGCCAAAAAAAAGAATAGTTCTGCTTCCGGTTACCCGACCGACCCTACTTTTAGGCTGCGACCCTAAAAATTTTATCGGCAATTCAAAAAAAAAAAAAAAAAAAATTGAATAAATACAAATAAAATCTGTCTTTTCTGTCTTCACAAAATACCTCTCAACAACCCTTTTGCATCCAAAAATGCTTGTATTTATTTGTTTTCTTACTTACATTCGCTTTTTTTTCAAAGAAACCTCCGTTATTACAAATTCGCTTCGCGATATAACTACTTCGCAATTCGATGTCACGCACGGTGACTATAATCACGTGGCGACGACTGGTTCCCGCCGCGCCGCGCAGGGGCCAATTTAGAAGACATAATGAAAATGCGGTAACCAGTCCATAGCTAGCTATGTGACCGATAGCGCACTATCAGTACAGTGCAGGCCACTGTCAACTGGTCGGATTCGACATCGTAAAAATGCCAAGAAAACACCGATGGAGAAAGAACATTTTTGCAAGTTAATTTACAGAATTGATCTAGCTTGTCTGTGTATGTATTTTCTGTGTTCAGGAGTTCATTTTGAGATCGCACTACTCGTATTTGGAGTGATACATGCCGCGTGTTTCCCGAAATTATTGACGGTAAAAACAGCTCTGACGGCCCATGGTGGGCCGCTCGCCACACACGCACGCATTACGCACCTCGGAGTTTTGGCCAGCTCCCCGCGTCTTGACTTGCGTTGTGCATATGGTGCAAACGGCCTGAATTTTCCATTATTTTTTGAAATTATCGAACGTAAATATATTGACAATAATTAAAGGTAGGTTTTACTCACTTTTTGTTGCCATTTCGTGTATAGCTTTCGTAGTGCAATAGAAATAGTTCAGGCTAAAACTTCGCATATAATTGAATACCCCATTCAACTGCATAAAAAAAATTGGCAAAAAAAAAAAAATTCCGACCGACCGACCCTATTTTTGAAAGGCATGTAATCGGAAGCAGAACTATTTTTTTTTTTGGCCTAATCAGGAAAATTAAAACTGTTTAGATGGACTCCTGGCCGTGATTGCTTCATCAGGGCAGGTATCCGAAAACCACATCGGGATGCATTGATCTCCATAAAGTCAATGTCCAACGAGTGTATTGTTTGAACTCTTTGTCCTGATAGCAACAGCGTGAATGTCGCTAATTTCATTGTAAGCTGTTTCAAGGGTAGATTACCCAGTTAATCATATTGTTCGATGTGTCGTAAGACAAAACTGACATCCCATATTTTGTGATAGCGGGGAAGACTATCCTTTCTGGAAACTGGAAACATCCTTTCAGCAAACGGGAGATGAGTGGATGCTGTCCAAACAAAGTATTATCAGGCAGGGAAATAACAGCTGACATTGCTGAACGAGCTGTATTGATGGCGCTGTAGCTTGCTCCATTGTTTTACATGTATAAGCTAGTCAAGAAATCCAGAGCGCTGTTGATTGTTGGTGTTAATGGATTAATATTGTTCAGGCTGCACCATTGTTGCCAGTTTTTAAGATATACGTCATACTGCTTGACAGTTCCATCCCTGCGAGATGCTTCTATTAAAGCGGCCGTAGCTTCTGAAATCCCTTTGTTTTGGAGTGACTGCCAGATAAGTGACAGCCCATGAGTTGCAGTTTCTTGTGCAGTGGGTGGATTGCTGTAGGGTCGTGAGGCATCCTCAGTGTTCTGCGATTCCTGTGCAATAAAAGAGGAGCAGAAATACAAAGGTTCATCAGTAATGGGTACCAGGGCTGAGTAGGCCAATGTGGAACTACCACGACAGCCCCAGCAGAGTCTTCTTCCAATTTTTGGAGAACTCTTGTTATCATTGAGAATGGTTGAAATGCATAGGCAAAAAAATGACCCCAGTTAAAGATAATCGCGTCAGTTGCGTACGCTTGCGGGTCTGGATGCCAAGAAACATATCTCGTTATATGGTGGTTGAGGCTTGAAGCGAACATGTCAATGTTTGGGCTTACAGACAACGTTTTTAGCATTAGTGTGTATGTTTCCACATTGAGTTGCCACTCAGTGTGGTCCTCAAAGTGCCTTGATTCCCAATCGGCTGAAATGTTCAATTTTCCTGGAATGAAGATCGCAGTTAGCCAGATATTTCGGTCTTTGCACCATAACCAAAGTTCTCTTGTGACTGAGTTGCACGCTTCTGATTGAGTACCACCCATGTGATTAATATGTGTCATTGCTGTGGTGTTATCTATTTTTAGCAACACATGTATGTCATTAGATGTAGGGAAAAATGCCCTGAGGGCAAAATAAGCAGCTTTTATTTGTAGCGCATTAATATGAGAACGTATCTCATTAATTGATCAGCGGCCTCCAGTGGAGCCTTTGGAGCATGAAGCCCCCCATCCTTCTAATAAGGATGCATCTGAATTAAGCTCATAATGTTCTATATTACTGATCCACCATTGTAAGTCCTGTTTAGACAGACTGGATAAGCTTGCTTTTGCTTCAAAATCATTGCCGCATTGTTTTAATGCTTCAATTTTGTCAAGCTCAAGTTGCTGATAGAACATTTGTCCATAGGCCATTGCTGGAAACTGAGACCATACATCCTGTTACATGGGCCATTTCCCTTATGGAGGGATGTTTGTTATTAAACAAAGATTGAAAAGCTTTCTTAAGCCCAGCAGATTTTTCTCTTGTCAATGAAACAGTCATGTTTATTGAATCTATAACAAATCCCAAGAAAACTAGTTTCTAAGTTGGTTTAAGTACAGACTTCTCACTATGTACAGTGAACCCAAGATCTGTAAATAATGCAACAGTGTCTCGAACATTTCGTACACATTCCTGGAATGAACTTCCTTGCAAATAATTATGAATCATCAATATATGCAACTGATATGTGCCCTCATTTGTGTTCTTCTTTTAAAGAATTAACACGTAAAGGTTGAGGTTTTCTTATTTGCACTGGCATTTCTCTAAATTCGATTGTATATCCATTTACTAGATCTAGGATCCATTGGTCAGAGGTAAGTTTTACCCAATTAGATGCAAACTCTTTCAGTCTACCTGCTTTAAATGACTGACCCTGTAATTTTAAAATTGAAGATGGCACTTTTGTCTTTCCAATATTCTACTAGTCTATCCAAAACAACTGAGGGAAAAAATGTTGCAGCCTGATGTTAATTTTTATCTTCATATGTCATCTCAGTGAAGGTCATTCATTGCAAAAATGATGATAAAATGACTGAGAAACATTTCCAATTTTGTTAGGAAATACTCATGATAGGCCCTACTTAAAAAATGTTCTTGACTCTCCATAGACTTTGTACACAGTAGCGGAAGTGGCGTCAGGTTGCAACATTGTTTCCCAACTGACAACCTAAGCTCATAACAAAACTACGAAACAATAATAATATTTCAGTATAGAATCTTGTTTGAGGAACCTCAAAAATTGGTCTAGTTTCTGAACTTCGGCCCACAGTGACCACACGCAATTGTCAGGTTCCTCAAATCTGCCATAATGCCGATATACATACACGAAAACAGTGCATCGAGCAACAACAAAAATGGTCAACAATATTGGTATATCCTACAATAGTATGGCAAGACATACTCATATATTTATGCTATATCAACTTCAGATTTATTACATGCCACCGCCACTAAAAAAATCGCAAAATTTACAGAAACGGAAAACGTCTTTTACAAGAGGGGCGACAGCCGACCTATATGTACATGTACCTGCCTGCAATGTGACAGATAGCACATGCAGAATGCGTGCCACAGAGAGCCTTGGTGTCAGTGCGGAAGTGCGCAGACGGTGCTAATTCGAAATTCCTCTATTGAGTCTATTCCTTACCACCATATCAAAGAATAAGTGCAGCATCAACACTGCATCCTAGGAGGACCAGGCAGGAGACCGAGCCTTATGGATGCAACTGGAGCACAGAGGCACTAACAGCTTTGAGACCAATCACCAAGCTCAGGCAGCCCCTAAGCAACAGTTGAGAAAGGAGAGGGAACGAGAAAGACAGCTTCATGGTCCAACTCTTCCTTTGACCTCAACTTGTGACATTTGCCTGAGACTGTGTGGCTCACAGATCGGACTTATGAGTCATCGATGGAGTCATGTTAGGCATCTTCTAACTCAACCTTGACAATTTTGTTTTTCCTGTGGAGAACATCTTCCTTGACCTCGAGGAATCCCCTATATATATATATATATACTTCTGCACTGGATTCATTTGCCTAAAGCTAGCTTCACGCTAGACCTGATTTCAAGTCTGAGAATGTGGTTATTTTGTCTGCATCAGCTGCACAAAGTTGGCTGCACAATATTTCCCGGAACTTCACTTGCCTCTATTTGCTATCACAGCGTATCTGCAAGCTAAGCCACATTTTAGGCCCAAAAAACCCATGATCACAGACTTGAAACCTTGCAAGTCTAGCTTCACGTGTGTGCATTACGGTTGTGCATGATCGTAGCTAGTGATCTCCATGACATGTACACATAAGGAGAATAGTGAGCATATTTATGGGGAGCGAAGTTGCTGCACAGCTGCTCACAGCCTGAATCAATGAAGCTAGCTTGTGTGTGTGCATACATGTACATGTGCGTGCGGAAAAGCACATGCATTACCTTTCTCAAGCTTAAGGCTGGAATAATGTAGACTCCTCAGAAAATAGGAGACTGTCCTGAATAGAAATACCTTCTGGAGTATCCACCTGAGTGGCCTGTCATCGTGCAATTGTAAGCTTGTCAGTTTCCATGTATTCTGTGTTCTTTGCAAGTGTGACTTCAGCATCAGGCATGCAGGCAGGTACTTCATAGCCAAGCATATACAGCGCATCCCAAAATACCCGCAACATACATGTATTTTGTGAGGCTCTAGTGACCCACCAACCGACTGACCGACCACCAAGTGACATGTAGAAACTCCTGTCGGAGCATGGAGTATCTAAAATATGGCTTCAGGAAGCCTAGGTAGCCCCCGAACTGAAATGCTCGGTGATGCTATTATTTTTTGGAATTTAATGTTGACGACTCTGCCAATATATTCACAACCTTTGGGATGTGCTGTGGTCCTTTTAACATAAATGTATTTCTGGCAGAATCCTTTAGAGGTTTTGTTGCAATAATACTGGCACCTTAAAATCACATGCAATTCACAGTCTGATATGCCAGTTTCAGACTACGCATATTGCAATCCCAGTACACAAACATTTTAAGCAATGTTTTGAAAGGAAAACTGAGTGACTGGATGACGTCTAATGCCTCGTTAAGTTCCATTTTTGAGGACCAAATTTTTCCCTCGAAATTCATTTGTGCAGTTATTACTTGGAAACTGTAAGTTGTTAAGGTATACTACGAGTAACATATTTTTTACCTTTAAACTATCTTTGCAGATATTACCATCAGTAAGAGTCGGTATGCAATTCCAAATTACAACTTAAGTTTTCAGTATTCTTTAATGTATCGTCAGTTTATAAAGTTATACGGAGGTTCCTTACCTTGTTCCTGCTCGAACTTGTGGTTATTTGAAAGAAAAAAACAACACAATTGTCATTTTTGTTTAAAGGTACAAATACAGAAAGGAACAGAGCATTTAAGGACCACTAAACAACTTGTAGTACAATGGCAAACATTATTTTTTGTGAGTCAGTTTCATGCAACATTTGGTATACCCTCTGACAGACAATGTAAGTAATTTTCAGATTGACAGTTGATTATTTCTTAGTATGTCATGTATTTGACTGATCAAATGACTGTTTTCTGGTTTATGACAGCTACAATGCCATCAAAGCCTACATGGGAGATGGGAGACAAGAACCTCTAGGACCAAGCTCTCATATGCTAGCAGCTGCACAGTCAGGTAAGTGTCTACATGTCTATGATAGCTCTGCAAATAAAGAGTTACGTGTAGACCCTGACAGGATTTTTCTGTGACCACAGAATTTTGCTTGGAGAGCTTAGTGTAAAAATGTACAGTTGACTCTCAGTCAACCTACCAAGTCACACGCATTTGGCGTGTGTCACATGCCTCAGACACAACTAACACACTCAAACACCGGACAATCGGAACTCACACGCCTAACGCTAGATTGTTCTCAAAATTTATTTTTAGGTTGTTTTCGGGACAATAATACAGATCATTGTTTCCTGTTGGGGCTAAGCATTTTTGCGACTTCAGTTCTACTTGAAGATCATAATTATATCACCACGCAGCGAGGTGGAGACACCCTCATCCCCAGGGCCATTCAATGACCTTGTTACAAAATTATGTTCAGTGCTGCGTTCCTGCAGTAAACTTGCTGGTGTGTACAGTACAGGTGCATCAAGCGTGTGCGAACAAGACGTTTTGCAATAATTCATGCTGACATTATTTACAAGCTGATTACCCAATCATAATCTGGTAGAGCGTATTTGTGTTGGGGTTGAAAATGTGGGGAGAAATGTACATGGGGGACTTATTTGAGAAGACATGCAGTTATTGAAAGCAAAAGATACAAAATAAGAAAGCAATAGCCTTATTATTAGGCTATTATATTAATATCAGTCATTCAAATTCAGTTCAATTCAAGGCTTTGCTGAGAAGTGTGAATATCTGGGAAGATTAGTGTTGGAAGAGTGACAGGTGTTAAAAATGAAATCTCAAGAAATGAACTATATTTAAAGCAGCCTCCCCATTGAAACAAACTGGAACCACATGAAAATAATAATAATGGGCCACAGCAGCTATGCGGTAAATTTTTCCATTGGTCTGTGAAATTGGCATTTTTTTTTAGGCAGTCGCATGAAAATGTAGTTGAAATATAACCGTAGTAGGTGCTATACAGGCAAAGGCTGACTGTACAGTTTTGACAATAAATGCAATAAAATGTGAAGGTTCAATGCACTGGGTATTGGCTAAGATGTGTAATTTGCTATTAAAAGGTTCAATGTTACCATAAAATAACAAATTCTGAATCATGGAGAAAAGTCATAATTAAGTTACAGTATTGGAGTCCTCAACAAACTTAAACTTGAATTGTTTGCAACTTAGTGAAACCTGCGAGGAAAAAGTTTATTCAAGTTTTATTTGAGTTGGTTCAGCCATAAAGCAAGGCCAAACAGCTTTACTGACGTTCATAGTGGTTGTTGTCAGTTTCTTTCAACGGTTTGGTGAACACTATTTAACAACAGGCAAGTAGAACACGTGAACGGAACCCCTACGTTCAAGCCGCTGACCATGCACAGCCTTGACTTGAGGAAAAGCCAACACAGAGGACGGCCAGGCAATCAACGTGAAAGCGTACATGACGGCCATTCCTGTTGTAAGAAAATGTAGTTACGAAAAATCGACGAAACAGATCGCCTGTCCGGACATGAAATTCAGGACGACCCGAAGTGTCCGAACCAGCGGAAGACACCCTCCACATTTTTCTACGGACGTGGAGCAAGTCTACTTCATTCACTTACCCAAATAGCTACTACATATGCATATTTATTCAGCCGACAGGCTCAAACGCTAAAAGATTTAATCAACCACCGAGCGCCCTCTCGGGGCCTACCCATTATGCTACGTCATGAATCCGCCATTATACTTCCTCTTTTTTCTTAGCGACGGCATCGTGCAGAAGCAAATATTTTTGCTCTCGCCTTTTGACGAGTTTTTGTACGATTTTCGCTTTAAGAGTTTCTGTTTTATAGAATTTATCAACCAAGTGAGTTGTGTAGAATCTGTAGAGTTTGGTTTGAGTTAAGTAGTTCTCATTTGGAGTGATTTTGGAGTCATTTTGCTTTCGTTTTTCTTGCACGTAACGTAGCGGGTTTTTCAGCCTTTGTCTGACACCACGTGCGGCGGGCCAGGTCGGCACCGCGGGACTAGCCCAGTGCCGGGTAGGCATTGTGGGTTCTCCCTTTGGGATCAAGTGCAATCCCATTTTAGCCGAGTAGGCTTTCCTGAGTTATTATTATTATTTCAGTTATCTAATAATAATATTTCTTTGTAAAAAAAAAAAAAAAAAAAAAAAGTGCATTTAGTTTATGACTCCATAGAAATCCGTAAAGACCTTTAGGGGAGACAGTGCGTCGTATATCCCCGGAGAGAAGTGTGGTTATTCTCCACAAGGTCTGCTAGTCGCCCCACACGTGGGGCCCCTGTTCCGGAAGTCAGACTTTCGGCCGTTCAGGGGACTAGCGAAACGTTTCGAAGAATATAGCGGTTTCGGCCGTTCCCTGTTCTCCGTTCGTTTCCCCTAAGCTCGCGGTGAGCTAGGGCCTAGCGAGACGAGTACAGTGGGGGTATATCGACAGAGGTCGTTCCCTTCCCCCCTGACTGTTTCAGCTAGCTCGGGGAGCTAGTAAGCTAGAAGAGGACGTTTCGTTGGGTATATCGACAGAGGTCGTTCCCTGCCCCTCGCCGTCCCAAGCTATCTCGGTAATGCGGTGACAAACGAGATAGCGGCGAGATATTCGTGGGTATATCGGCCGCTGGCCGTTCACTTCCCTCGGCCGCCTCGTCGAGCGTGTAAAGAGAAATTCCGTGGGGTACAACGACCAGCGGTCGTTCCCTTCCCCTCGGCCGTTCTCAACTGCATACATCTCAGTAGTACAATAGTACGAAAAGACGAGATAGCAGTGAGTCCCCACGCAGGGACATCGCCGTAGTCTGTAACGGTCATCCTGTGTTACGCGTTTTTGACCGGCATCAGACATACGTCCTACGGTATGGAACACCGTGAGGATACCGGGGATAAAACTCCCCCTGTAACCACGGCCCCCCAGGCGACCAGCCGTAAGGGTTCCGCGGTTAAAAAGGCCGCATCAAAGGCCACCGGCGGTCCCAAGGGTAAGACCCAAAAAGGGACCAATAGTCGCTCGATCATGCCTCCGGTCTCCGGACCATCGGCGTCACCTAGCAACCCGGCGTCGATTTCCCATGGTTTCACAGGAATTTCTTCGCCTCGTCCCCCCGGTCTGCTGGCTCCAGCAACCCTCGGGGACGACCAGTCACGGAGCGGTAAAAGGATTCAATCCTCACCGGCCCCGTCTGCGCGTTCATCGCGCTCCGAGTATCCTGCTTCCACCCGTGCGGAATGGGCAGGACTCGCGGTGACTGACATGCCTCCTCCCCCAATTCGGGCCACGGACTCGCAGTCAACATCATTCTTTGATCAATGCTCCAGAATTCCCAGGATATTATCGGAGTTTTCATCCAGTGAATCAAGTCACCCAAGCAAGAAAAGGAAACACAAGGCCGCGCCGTCTTCTTCAGGGGATTCCCCCCGTAAGTCGACGCATCGGAAAAAGAAAAACAAAGGTGTATCCACAGAAATCTTTCTAAAAGCTTTCCAGGACATCAACGTTTCGCTGGCAGCCCTCACTAAACAACAACAATGGAGATCGGCCCCAACAGCGGTGACTCAGAGGTCACTCCCGGCGGCCACATTTCCGGACCCTAATCCGGGTCTAATCCTGCCGGATCCGTGTGTGATCCGGCCGGATCCGGGTCCGATCCGGCCGAATCCGGCGATCCGGCCGGATCCGGGCTTAATTCAGCCGGATCCGGGCGCAATCCTGCCGATTTCGGGCGGGATGAGAGGGGAACACACTGGGTCCCCAGATCCTGGGGTTGCCATCAGTGTCTGCTCAGATAATCCACCTACTCCGGGCCGCGATTGGGCGCCCCCGAGATCACAGGCGGGAATTTCCTTGCACCCATCTATGAATTTGGGCACTTCTATTCAAGATGCTCCTGACATAGATGTCGATGATACTCACCCCCCTTCCACTCACTCACAAGATGAGCGCTCTGGGGATGATGAGGCCACTGACCCTGGCAATTTTTCGCCATTTGAGACTCAGCTGAGGCTGGTTCAAAGAGATATGGTTCGGGTACTGCAACTACCAGAGAGCAGTAAACCAGAGACCACCCGTCGTTCTTTCAAACGCCGGACTGGCGTGGAGGAACCTCGGGATCCAGCTTTCCCAACTATGCCGGTGGATCGCTTATGCGCCGATCGCATACAACGCATCGCCGATTCAAAGAAATGGACGGCTTTTAACAAAAGGTCGGCAGCCTATTTCCAATTTCCAGAAAAGGACCGAAACGATTTCTTTACGGTTCCTTCTATTCCGGATACGGCCAAGGACAAATTGACTGGAGATAGCGGCAAAGCCCCGACCAAGTCAATATTTGTCGATAAGACTAGAGCAAAGATGGAGGATACAATGAAGAAGGTCGATGAGGCGGCTAGATTTGGCTCACAAACAAGCGCCTTTTTACTTCTGTTATCTGAATATATCGTCTGCGCATGTGAGGAAGATTCACAAATTCCAGCCGATATGTTAGCAGCAGCCTTCCGATGTCTGGACGAAATACTCCATTTCTCTCTAGACCAATTTACGAGAATCTCTCTCCTGTCTGCCAAGTCACGTAGGATTAACGTGATGGATGCACTGTACATACCACACGAAGGCGCTAAGAAGAAGTTATAGGACCTTCCTCTTATGGGCAAAGACCTTTTCGGAGGCAAATTCCAGGAAGTTCTGGAAGTTGAGGCCAAACGAATGGAGACAGCAGACAAACTGAGCTTGAAGAAGCCCTCAGCCACTAACAAGCCCAAGTTCTCTGGGAAGAAGGCAACGAAGGGTGCTCCCTCGTTTCGCCCTGCCCTTAAGAAACCGTTCAAGCCTTTTCGCCAACAGACGGCCAAGGCATCAGCTGGTGCAATGGTTTCAGCTCCACGCCCCTACTCTGCCCCTGCACGCCAATTTAGCGGCCGGGGACGTGGCGGTGGGCAATCGGCCCCCCGCTCTGGGTGGCGGCGGTGACGCCCCTACCGAGCCGACCCCGACACTGGGGCCCATCGGGGGTCGTCTCAGAAATTTCGTAGGGCCCTGGAGAGAGATCACCTCCGACGCATGGGTGCTTTCTATAGTCAGCCACGGCTATCAACTAGAATTTACAAGCACCCCTCCGTCGGAAATATGTGTTCGCGAAACACCGGTTCCGGCAAACACAGACAAACGATTAGCTCTCGAGCAAGAGATCTCATCCCTCATCGAGAAGAGAGCGGTCCGCCTGGTGCCACCAATGGAGCAGTTCACAGGCTTCCTGTCCTCCTTCTTTCTAACACCAAAGAAGGCGGCTGGCGAATGGCGGCCGATAATCAATCTGAAACCGCTCAACAAGTTTGTCAGACCCAAACGTTTCCGAATGGAAAAACTCCATGTAGTTCTAGAGTCCTTACCCACACCAGCGTGGGGAGCGTCATTAGACCTAAAAGACGCGTACCTACACGTCCCCATCTTCCAAGAGCACTCCCGATTCCTGCGTTTTCGGTATCAGGAGCGCACTTACGAGTTCACTGCCCTTCCCTTCGGGCTATCAACCTCGCCAAGAGTGTTCACCAGGGTTGTGCGGGCAGTTGCATCACGTCTCCGACGAGAAAAGATAATGATTTTTATGTATCTCGACGACTGGCTGATAGTGGGAAAATCAGAAGGCCAGACTGCTCAGAATTTGAGGGATACTTATACGTTGACAACGAGGCTAGGCTTCATCATCAACGAAAAGAAGTCCCACCTAATCCCGTCCCAGGAAATCACTTTCCTGGGAGCAGAGATCGATTTACGCAGGGGCATAGCCGTCCCCACAGGGGAACGTGTTACCAGCCTGCGGAAGTGCGTCAAACTTTTCCTATCCGTTCAAGTAGCTCCAGCCCGAGCTTGGCTGAAACTTCTAGGGTTCATGGCCAGCTTAGTAGACCTGGTTCCATGGTGCAGACTGAGGATGCGTCCTTTACAAATGCATCTTCTGGCACATTACAGACCAAAGACAGATCCAATCTCTCTATTGGTCTCGATCGACGATGTCATTCGGCCACACCTTCGGTGGTGGCTATTGGAACAGAACATTCGGTGCGGACGGAGCTTCCCCAGAGGGGATCCTCACGTCATAATTTCCACCGACGCCTCCAACGAGGGCTGGGGAGCCTCCCTTCCCCCTCGACAAGCTGCAGGCACTTGGGACGACAACACTCGGTCCCTATATATCAATGTTCTAGAACTCCAGGCTGTAGTCAATGCCCTACACCACTTTCAAGCAGACGTAGTGGGTCGGTCTGTTCTAATCAAGACCGACAACACGACAGTGGTAGCATATATCAACAAACAGGGCGGTACAAGATCACCCCAGTTGTGCTACCGGACTTGGGAAATGTTTCAGTGGCTGATCAGACACAAAGTCGATCTACGTGCCATTCACATTCCTGGTGCGGAAAACGACATAGCGGACTCTCTCTCCAGGGGCAAAGTAGTTCCCACAGAGTGGTCATTGAACAGGAGGATCGTACGTCAGATCTTCTTGATCCTAGGTCGTCCACACATAGACCTGTTCACCTCAGCTGTCAACACTCAGCTCCCGGTGTTCTGCTCGAGAGCCCATCATCCTCATGCATGGGCCTCGGACGCACTATCAATAGACTGGACAAACATGTTCGCTTACGCCTTCCCTCCAATCTCAATCCTTACAAAGGTCATCGGGAAACTGGAGAGAGACAGGTGCAAGATCCTGCTGATCGCCCCCTTTTGGCCGCGTCAGCCCTGGTTTCCGCGACTGGTGAGGCTCCTAGTGGGCTCCCCTCTAATCCTCCCAGATCGTCACGACCTACTCGTTCAACCTCAGTCCCGGTTCCGACACCCATCTCCGGGAGATCTCCACTTAGCGTGCTGGCCACTGTCAAGTGTGCCTACCGAGCAGAAGGTCTTTCTGAAGACGCTGCAGCTCTGGCCGCAAAGGGACGTCGTCTCTCAACACGACAAATCTATGACAGTCGACTACGACATTATAGTAGGTGGTGCACAGAACAGGCTGTGGATCCGCTCTGTGCTTCTTTAAGCCATTGTTCAGAATTCCTACTGTCATTGTTCAGAGCCAATTTGTCAGTAGGAACGATACGAAATTATCGATCAGCCATAGCAGCGGTTCACAAGGGCTTCGCTGATGGCTCATCTATCTCCTCTAACGTTGCAATCACTAACCTACTTCGGGGAATGTTCAACGAGAGACCTAAAATCCGGAAACTGGTCCCATCCTGGGATCTAGGTCAGGTCCTGAACATATTGGCCAAGGCTCCATACGAGCCCTTGGGCCAAGCACCCCTCATTAATGTATCTATAAAGTTGGCCTTCCTGCTCGCAGCGGCTACCGCTAGGCGGAGCAGCGAGATCCATGCGCTGACTTTAGATACGGGACATATCCGCTGGGAACCAGGTGGGGTTCGCCTGATCCCAAAGGCGTCCTTCCTGACGAAAAATCAGACGGCAAGCTTCAGCCCTCCTGATATTTTCCTCCCAAAAATAGAGTCGACGTCCTCTATCCCCTCAGACAAATTATGGTGCCCGGTGCGCATCTAAAATGGTATCTGGCACGCACCAAGTCACTCAGGGATAAATGCATGCAGCTCTTTATTACAACCATAAAGCCACATGGCCCCGCCTCAAGGGACACCATTGCGCGTTGGGTAGTAGCTGCTATCAAATTCGCTAATGCGGACTGGCCATCCAAAAGGGATGCTTCTGTCCAAGGCCTTGTCCGAGCCCATGACGTACGCGCTGTAGCGGCGTCCTGGGCATTTTTTAGGGGGGTCCCTATCTCAGAGATCTCTCAAGCAGCATGCTGGAAGTCTGCCACGACATTCACATCCTGCTACCTACGTGATGTACTCCAGACTGGAGGGAACACGGGGAAGACGGTACTGACACAACACCAGTCCTCGTCTACGAACCCTACCCTGCGCAGTAGACCTTCCCGGCCTGACCAGGAGACTAACTAAGCAGGTAATACATTTACATGTATATTCAATCTAAATGGTCTAAATCATTATGTATATATATCTATATACTGTTGTTTAACCATTTGATTTCAGGGCGTCTCGCCTACCCAGCCACCGGTTGTCGGTGCCACTCTATGCATATGTAGTAGCTATTTGGGTAAGTGAATGAAGTAGACTCCCCCCCCCCCCCACAGAAGTGTGGGATGAGTCTACGAGTGATACTTACCCAAATAGCTTCCCGCCCTCCTCCCCACTCTCGGCTCGCGTTACGATGGTTTTTTACCTTTAGTGCGCGAGAAAAAAGAGGAAGTATAATGGCGGATTCATGACGTAGCATAATGGGTAGGCCCCGAGAGGGCGCTCGGTGGTTGATTAAATCTTTTAGCGTTTGAGCCTGTCGGCTGAATAAATATGCATATGTAGTAGCTATTTGGGTAAGTATCACTCGTAGACTCATCCCACACTTCTGTGGGGGGGGGGGATTTTGGCATTGCGGGAGCCAGCAGTCTCGGATCCGTTAGGGAGCAAACATTTCTCGGAGGCCGAGTAAAACTTCCTCTTATAGATGTCCTCTAACATGGAGAGGCCCCTAACATGATGTACCTTGATTTTTTTGCCTCTAGTGCCTTGCTGTAGAGCAAAATATTCACCTGAAATTTCACAGGCAAGTGAAATCTCATCAAGCTGTAAAGTTTACAGAAACTGTTTATTATTGCATTTTTCCAAAATCAGAAAGTTGCTGACACTTTTTTGTAGGTTAGTCACTTCATTTCAAGGATTCTTCTGTGAGAAAAAAATCCACCCTAAATACTTTGATTTTATAGAATAACAGGACAGAGTATGTAACATGAGTTACCTTGGAATTGCTCTTATTGTTTTCTCTGGTCATTTTCGTAGGTATCCTGACATTGTTGATAACCAATCCATTATGGGTTACCAAGACACGTCTTTGCCTTCAGTATGAAGGTATAAGTAAAGATGTACGCTCAGCACAAAGTACCAAATACAACGGCATGTTGGATGCACTGTGGAAGATATGCAGACATGAAGGTGTAGGCGGACTGTACAAGGTAAATAAAAAATAAATAATTGCTCTTTTTCTTTCTTTTGTTTGTTTGTTTGTTTGTTCTGGGTTTTTTTTTTTTGCTTTTTGCATTTTCCGTGTTTTTTTTATGTGGCATTTTTTCTGCATTCCAAGAATTTATTCAAAGGTGAATGGAATTTTTATTTTTTGTTTTTATAGGGTATTTGTACTGGATTTGTACTCACTTTGTATATGGGTCGTACAGTGTAAATGTGCTGTCAGTGCTCTTCAACGAATGTAATATTTTTTTCCCCGCTTAAAAGCCTTTGTTGGCTGTTTTGGCAAACATGCCGAAACAGTCTTGTTTTTGTTAAGATTTTGTTTTGCTTTTCCACCTAAAAGCTGAAAAAGACGCATTGTTTTTGTTCTAAGTTTTGTTCTTTCTTTCTCCTGTTTTTACCTTTTGGTTCGACCCCAAATCCCATAAACTTTGTACACATTTATTAACCACGGCATTTTGAACCTAAAACCAACCTGTATTCTAATGAAACCTAACTAAAGACCCCATACTGAATTTGTGTCCCAAAGAGTGACGTCCTGATTACGTAATCATGGGTCACGTGACGTCATCTTAAATGTTCAAACTTTAAGACCTTATATCTAAAGAACTGTAAGTCCGATTGGGTGGAAACGTGGTACATGTATGTACCGTCGGTAGACCGGGATGTGTTATACACTGTAGGTAAAATTCAAAGTGACATCATTATGATGTATTACATTACAAGCAATTAAAGATTTCTAGATTTAATCTTTAAAAATCAATTTAAAATCAACCGTGAGCAGTGGCAGCGCTACGAGGGGGGGGGGGGGATTTTCTCCCCACCCCCAAGTTTTTTCCTTGCCCCCCAGTTTTACCCTTCAGTTTTCTCCTTCAGCGCTGCCACTGCTCACAGTTCAATTATGGAACAACATCAGAACAATTCAAAACCCAGGTCAAAACATATCTGTTCAATTTGTATAATTGTTGATTTCATGAGAGCGCATAGGGACCTCATGGTGATATGCGCTATATAAGAATGGCTTTTATTATTATTATTATTAACACTTTATCAACAAATAGATTACTTATGTTTATTTTCTACGCTGTTAAGATTCATAAAATATGGACACATTTTGGGCCAATGAAAGCATTATAAACATCAGTACGTGTACATGCATTTATACAGCTGTAGACAGTGTGCAGCCAATGTTTGTACATTTGTTATACATTTGTTATACACCATTGTGCGGTTTAATACATTTCTCATTCATAAAAACGACTACACTTCTAAGTTGCTCTAGTGACTTATTTCTGGACCATTGACAATGGGCCTGCGCGTGCATACACAGGCTTACGGTTTTATTTTGTCTGCCCCCAAAAAAATATTTCTTTGCTCCCAATTGTCCCCTCCCCCCAAAGAAAAAACAAATTTAGAGTCTAGCGCTGCCACTGACTATGAGAGACCTGAACTTGACGTTTGTGGGAATTGATGGAATAATCCAGGATCTTCATTTTATCTCGTGCATGCAAAATCACGTGATCCTTCCTTCCGGTCTAAACGGATAGTGCCTTATAATTTGAAAGTGGAAAAAACATGTGAACTATTAAAGATGAGATTTTTTTTTTTCAAATATATATATTTCTTAAATATATGCAGCGGGCATGATTAGTCAATGTGCACATGCCGACACAATTAATTTGTACCAGTTACACTTTATTCATGTTTTGCTTTAACAGAGATGAAACCCTCGATTTTAATCGGAAAATTTCTGATTTTTAACAATTTTTCCACAATATGTGATTTTATTTAAATTATAATTTTGAAGAAAAGTCAATAAAAAAGTTGATCAAAAGGGCACGTAAAAATCATCGCGAGCGTAGTTTTAATCTCTTTCACCAGTCCTTCATGGAGTGTTTCTACCATGGAAACACCTAAATGACCTAGGCCAACTGTGACTGGGGTCTTTTCCTGCTGGATAAAAGGTTAAACATTGACCTGTGACTTGGAAACATCACCGTGTCACACAGACAGTGTGTGGTGCGTGCATCACAGCTAGCATACATGTATATATATGCAATGGTACCAATGGTACCGAACCGCCGGTTAGCACATGGCTAACCGGGTGCGAGTAGCCACAATAGATAAAATCCAACTTGTGTGATTTTCAGAGGTTTTAGATTTAGTTGTACAAAATGCAATGCTTTAAAAAATGATGATAGTTATCTTGAGGATGGCGAAGAGAGCATAAGTGATACATTTCATTGGCAGTTGTTGAAAGAAAAGATGATAATGCCTGATTTTTCCCACGCACATTAGTGGATTTTCGTTGAATCATGGAGGAAGAAGCGTGGACATGATTGAATGGTGTCATGAATGGTGCACTTGTCTTTTGGACTTTCTCCCTCAACCTTCTCAAGTAAGAAATGAACTTCTTTGTAGATGTCGTTGCTTTAACTGTAATTTAAGCTTTTTGAAAACACTGCAGATTTTTCTCATTATGAAATTTATAGGAGGCGGTGTCCGGAAATTTGGCATGAAGTGTATTGTACATTTATATGTGTACATCAGGCAGGCAACTTTTCCTTGGATCCGCTGATTTCCTCGTTTTTTACTTCCCATGAATGCCATTACAAATTGAAAAACACTGTACAAAGTCTTGAGTGGTTTGGGAGTGGACTTGGGGAGACTTGACTTTACAAGACTTGACTTGACTTGACTTGTAGACTTGTCTTGGAGACTTGTCTTGGAGACTTGTCTTGGAGACTTGTCTTGGAGACTTGATGGGGGACTTGACGGTGGACTTGACTTGACTCGACTTGACTTGACTTGACTTGACTAGACTTGACTTGACTAGTAGGAAGTAGTATACTGGGGAGGTATTTGTTGACTTGATGCTGAAGGGAACTTGAATTTATTTTATTTATCATTTTATTTTACCAGGGTAGCCCCATCAGTTATCTAAGAACTGTTTTCCCTGTGGGCTCTGGTACTCTCAATGCTTAAACAATGAGAATGAAGATGACTTGACAAAAGGGGTCCAAAAGGATATATCTACCCCTTTTTAAGCTGCCAGTTGACGAATACACGTGGCTATGCCAAAGCTCTCAACTGTCCAGTTATAAAGTACTCCATAGACTTTCTGTGCTGTTTGTGCCTAGAGCAGGACAGAGGATGAATGTATGAGTATGGCAGGTTCAATATGAGGAAACAGAGACAGTTAAACAGAGGAGCTGGGTGCTACCAGCAACCTGTCTCTGATGCACAGTTCAGTGGTCAAGTGAAGAGAAAGTTCACTGGCCACCGAATTTAACAGTTCCTTCTCGAGGACTCCTTGTGGTTGGCTACAAGTTCTGCTACCAACCGCCCACACGCGTTGCTAAGCAACCCACACATTTCTAAGAAAGTGTATGACCTAACTCTGGGGGACATAAGATTTTTAAAAAAATTGGGGGCACAAAGTTCATCCTATTATACGGAGCCCCTAAAGAGACAGGCATGACGATGTTTTTATTTTTTATTTCATTCCCTAGAAATATTATTTCGTTCCCTCGAAATATTATTTTGTTCCCTCAAAATATATTTCGTTCCCTCAAAATAATATTTCGTTCCCTCAAAATCATTTCGTTCCCTCGAAATATTATTTCGTTCCCTCAAAATATTTTATTTTGTACCCGCGGAATATTATTTCGTTCCCTCAAAATTATTTTGTTCCCTCGAAATATTATTTTGTTCCCGCGGAAGCCCAGAGTGACCATCCGTATTTCTCGATTAACGACAACGACAATGATTTAAATAAAGCATTTTGCATAGCCTATCCAATCCTTCTCTTTATCATTCCATTGAACGGATCCCTCAGGAAATCAACCAGAGCTTTGTTGAAGTTTTTCATATTTATATAAGGAGTTTGCAAACAAAACTTTGCAAAAACTTAATATTTTCTTTAAAGTTATAGTTCATCATTTGTAATTTGTCCATTTTGTTCGTTTGAAGCAACAAAAGTGGGGTACTGAAGAAGGGTACTGAACAACTAACCTGATAAAGTTTCAGCTCAGCTTCAGCTGTATATTCTGAGAAAAACAGCATTCTCAATTTCAAATAAAAAGTTGCTGAATCATGTTTTGAATTGTGCCTGAATTCAGTGTCCGAGACACGTTCTCGCTGAGCTGAATGCAGCTACGCGATGTCGCGCACTGATCTGACGAATTATAGCAACCGGGGGTGCATGTGCGTCGTGCCAATGCTTGCGCGCGCTTCGCCGAATAACAAAACGAACTACTAATTTAAATTTTCCTACGGTGCGTCTTAAGAAGCACCGTTGGAAAGGCCTTCTTTCCTTGATTACTTCAAAATGACAGCTTGCCAGAAAGAATAATTTCACAGGGAGTTTAGTTCCCTAACTATCTTTCAACCAAGTATGTTTTTCAACAATAATTACGCCAGCTACTTTCCGGATAGCTGCAAATGATGGACTATAGCTTTAAGTCCTTAACTCGTAAATTTTCAATTATTGCACTCTCTGAAACATGGTTAAAAGCTGATCCTCATGTTAACTATATTTTGCCTGGCTATGAACTCATTGTAACAATAGAAAGGGTACTAAAAGTGGAGGTGGAATTTTTTCTTTATGTTTCATCTGACTTGAATTTCATTGTTAGAGAAGACCTCAAGTTTTCTAATTAATTGCTTTTTATTGAAGTGGTTGTTCCCAAAGCTAAAAACGTTATTTCAGGGGTTGTATATAAAGCACCTTCAGTCAGTCACGGGAAATCTGTGGATACTTCCCAAAACAAATCATAGTATTATTTTAGGAGACTTCAATATACCAACTCTTGCTTCCAATCTTTCATCTTCAAAATCAAAACAATAATAACAACATCTAATAACATCCCATTCTCTTCTCCCGTTAATATAAGCCAACTCGTATTACTAATACATCTGCTTGTACACTCATAGCTGATAGTAATTTCAAACAGTTTACCTTCACCCATATCAGGTAAAACAGGTTTTTCAGATCACCTACCGATTGTTAATGTTCACTCGAACACTTCTGGCCCAAACAGTCGAAATTCATATTTTTCTTTTGCACGTATAGCTATTCCAACATTAACTTTAATCAATTAAATGATGACCTGTTAGCCACTGATTGGACAGAAGTTTTTATTTGCAATAATCCAAAAGATGCATTTAATACACCTATGGATTCCTTTAATTATTTGTTTGAAAAAAAATCCTCTCATCCAACACAATCAACGGAAGAAATTCAACTGTAGCTCAACTTTACCTTGGATCACCCGCACTACTTTAATCAATTATGCGTCTATCAAATGTTTGATAAACCTTGAAACCTTAACATGCTTTAGAATAATTGTTAAAAAAAACTTCTTTTACACTATAAGGGTCATGAAAAAGTATCATTTGCAAGATTACATCGATAAATAGCGGCTCGCAAAGGTCACGAGGGGTCAGATATGAAATGTCTCCATGTCTGAAAAGTTTTGTTATGGCATGTATAGTTTCATGCTTTAGACGTTTCTTTTTAAAATGAATATTTTTATAACTAGGCCTATAGGTTTCCCAGACAATTTTGGAAAATGTGAACATGAATTTGTAAAAGCAGCATTCGTTTTCGTGCGAAATAGTATGAACATTAAAATTCCCGGTTTCGATTTAACAAGTGATAATTTAATTCTCATGAAGGTGCATTCAGTGGTAAAAAAATATCAGCCTACGATTTCCCGAATGTGCACTGAATTTAGTATATTGACATTTCCTTTTAGCACGAATTCGAATTAGGCACAAACGCAATCCTGTATTCCTTTGAATTTATCATCGATCTATTCGCTAAATAAATGGATTTAGAAGATTAGAATGTTATAGCAAATATTGTTACACTGACTTGTTTCACGTTTTGGGCTTGTAGATGCTTGAAAAACCAAGAAAACCAATCATTTTCTTGTAGTCTGGTTCCCTGACCCAACTTAAGATGAAACAAAGCAATTTATAGACTTTGGGGAATTGTAATGTCAGAGAATCAGTCTAGCAGGCCTGTACCTCTTCACAGGTGTGTGTAATCAATTGCAAAGAAAATTTGGAATAATGAAATATGAAAAAGTCGGAGCAGTTTTTCGAAATAAGCCAGTTTTCTCCAACGCTGGTCATCTGACCAGCATTGGAAAAATACAGATTTACTTGAAAATGTCAGCACACCAGGAGCTACAACTTTACAGGATGCTTTAGACTGTCTTTCCCTAACAATCCAGTAAGGTCTTTCGTGATAATTTGATCATTTCGTTTTCTAATGTTTGCAGATGTTGTATCTTCTCTTTAAATGAAACATTATGCACATTAGTTGTTTTGAATGATGCAAAATTAAATTGAATGCTAGTTATTGCGAAAATAAACCCAGGATATACCTCGTTCTCAAAATCAGCGCCAAATTGAATTGATGTTTTACAAATTCAAATGTACATTTTTCAACATTGTCATTGTGGTTTACTTTTTACGTGGTTTGATATTTTGTTAAGCGTTTAGAGATTTTTTAATGTAAAAGGCTATAATTATTAAGAATACATTAGTATTATTATAATCATGCATTTATCACAAAGTGCACAATTCTGTCCCTATGCCCCTCCACTTGTAGCGAAACGTCTGTTTGTCCGATGCAAAACGGTTTTCAATCCGTTGATGCTCAATGACGAAATCACTATTCATCATTTGGTAATTTTGGGAATCCTTTATGACACTCATTTTATTGGTTCATTTCAAATGGCTAAACAAGACATTCACAACGGACACACAAACCTTTTGCTCCGTGCCTGAAACGCGGATGGTCACTTTGAGCTTCCGTATGATTATTTCGAGGGAACGAAATAATATATATATATTTACAAAAAAATTGAGGAAAAGCCGTGGCTTTTCCACGGTTTGATGGACAAGGCCAAGAAATTGTTTTTAAATTTTTTTAACCCAGTTTCACATTTTTATTACAGATTATACATTCAAGTATGTGAAATTACCAAAGAAAACCTAATTTTATCAAACGTTTTTGAGAAATCATGTCATAAAGTGAAAAATAACGTTTCACTACAAAGAACTCTAAAATGTTGGTAAAGTTAAAACCTTGATTGCTATTAATGCAGTTAAAGATATTTCAATCATAACCTTATCAGCCGTCATCCATTTTTAAATATCAAAAAGAAGCGTTATATACCTTTTTGTGGTCAATGTAACATAAGCAACTGAAAAGATATATAAGTTTTTCTCACCAACATTTCTAATGAATTAAATTTTGGTTTTTAGGATTTTCATCCTTTGCACGAACATTGATATAAATATAAGTATTATGTTGATACTAATAAACACATGTTAGAATAAAAGGCAACTAAATTTGGTAATGTGAGTAACTTTTGTAACGTGAGTAACCAAAAATGTAAGTCACCCAAACTATACCTAATACCTAAACTATACCTATACCTAAACTATACCTATATTTAATTGCATCCAAGTAAAGTATTTTTATCATGTCTTTATGTTGTTGAATGTAATAAGGAAGACACCTGTACGTCTCTACATGGAACTTAAAATGTTTATTTTGAACAAAAGCTGAATTTCAATTAGGCACTTCACACTAAGCTACCTGGTACAATGATATACCCTGGAACTCACTCTCCACATCCATGACATCATGGTCTCTGACAGTGTGGCCTTTCCATGGACCCTATATTCTGTGCTATAGTGGCATACAGGTTTAGCAGACTCTCAGAAGGTGAGAGGATTGTATCTATCTGTTCTGATGGCTCAGTATATTTAGTTAAAGAAAACAAAAACTAAATTACAGCTGAAATTAAGGAAAAAAAAAAACAAATTCCTGATAGGGGATCAGTATGCACTGTAATAGTATCAGAATAAGGTCAGATGAACATAGTAGAAACATTTATTTCAATGTTGCCATTTCCACACAATAAAATGTTACAATGCCGTGTAAACATATTATACAGAGCAAAATGCAATGAATTATGTAATTGTGTATAATAATGTACAGGGATCAATACAAGAACAAATTTACGACAACATTTAGGTATAAGGTGAAGCGTCACGCTTTTGTACCCTAACCTATCGACAGACAAGTGGACATGACCAAGAAAAACAGAGACAGTGACAAAGGACAAAATGGACAACAGTGAGACACACAAAGACACAACCTAGAAAAACACAAACTGGTATGAGACGAGGGCATACATCTAGATTCATAAATTATAACTAGTTATTCGAATAAACGTAGAAAAACACAAACTGGTATGAGACGAGAGCATACATCTAGATTCATAAATTATAACTAGTTGTTCGAATAAGAATTGAGTAGATGTGATCTAAGATTTTTAACAAAGACAGAGAAGGAAGGTGCTGATTTTAAGAAGTCTTCTAGACTATTCCAGTATGATGTACCACGTTGAATAACGCTATTTTTAGACAATGTTGTTCTGTTGAATTGGACATATAAATTTCTCCTACTAGTGCTTCGGGTATGATACAAATGAATATCAGATGTGAGCATAAATAAGGGGTTGAAACAAGTAGGTAATGCATTGTGTGTAAACCTATACATAAATTTGCCCAGGTTAAAGCAGTATAAGTCATTAAATTGTAAGAGTCTCAAATTCGCAAATAAAGGAAGCGTATGATCACGATAACCAGCATGAGATATTAAACGGACTGCTCGCTTCTGTAACATGAGCAGTTTGTTGCATTTGGATGGTGAACCACCCCAAGGCAAAATTGAATAATTTGGAAAAAAGACTGAGTTCGAGCATGGGGTCTTTAGAAATGAACGAAAAAGAAGTGTTACATGACGGTAGTTTGCTAGCAAGGTTATTGCCAATATTGACAAAATAATTATTAAATGCCTCAGCAATCTCCATGTTACCTTCAAGATTAGTACCATCTTGGTTAAAAAAAGAAGGGTTAGCATTTTGCTTGCACTTATTTAGAAGAGAATTAATAATATTCCAAGTACCTTTAATATTGCTTTTTACTTCATTGAATTTTTTTTGGAGGTAACTTTTTTTGGATAATTTAATAAGAGAGTTAAGTTTATTTTTGTAGCAGGTATAGACAGATTTATTGTGCGAAGTAGGTTTCTTCCTGAATTTTCTATACAAATAATTTTTACGCCTAATTGAATGGTAAATACCGTCAGTTAGCCAAGGGGATTTGAGTTTATCATAACGGCATTTTACCTCGTGTAAGGGAAAGTTTTTGTTATAAATGTGTGTAACATGTAACATGTAACCGAAATGTATTGTACATACTATGAATATCATTTGATGACGTTATTTCATCCCATTCAGTATCATTCAAGTCATGAATAAAATTGTCAATATTATTGTGGTTAAAGTCACGCTTTTTACATTTGCGATCAGGGTGCTCTCTTTCTTTAAGGTTTTCAATTATTAAAAATACTGGAAGATGGTCACTGATATCGGTCACCAAAACACCGGCAGGATGAGTTTGATAAACATTGGTAAGAATATTATCAACAAGAGTTGCACTTTCCGTAGTGATCCTGGTTGGTTTGTCTATAGTAGGATAGAAAGAATGAGATAATAATGTATTCATGAAGCTTTGAACGCTATTATCAGTATCACATTCCATTAAGTTGATATTATAATCGCCCATAATGTAACACGATTTGTTCTCATTATCTATTTGTGATAATATTGTATCAATACTTTCAATAAAGTCATTACATGTCACGCAAGGAGGTTTATAAACAATTCCAACGATAATATTCGCTTTACCTATGTTAACAAGTTCAATAAAACATGATTCAATATCAGAATTAGTAAGACATAAGTCAGTGCGATTTATATAAGCTAGGTCACGTTTCATATATAGTGCAACACCACCACCTCTTTTGTTTTGTCCACAGTTACCTTCAATAGTGTAATTAGGTATTTGTATTAAGGGGTCATGTATATCCTTTAACCAGGTTTCAGATATTCCAATAACTGCGAAACTCTTTTGTAATATATATATTCAAATATTCAATAATGCTTGATATGTTTCTTGGTAGACTATGAGCATTGAAATGCAGCAGCTTTATATCATTGCTATTGCTAAAATTATCTAAAAACTCATCTTCACTATAATAATTACAGTTATTGTAAGGAATATCAAAATTAACATCTGGATCTATGTCGGAATTCATAAACAAGTTGTTACTTAATTGCTGATTAACAATACATCATTCACTCACCAATATTTGGAGGACCCATCAAAGCCAGTTGAATAAACCAAATATATTCTAAGTGACTTGTCTCATACCAGTACACAAAGCACAAACACAGAAAAACACACAAGTAACAGAACTGCATTATAATATTAATCACCAAATGAGGCGTAGGTTTCAGGCTTCTCCCCCAAGACGGTATGATCTGAAGGGCCCATCGCGTATCTTGTATCGGATCATTGCTTGAACAGACCACGGGATATATGCAAAGTGGACCCTCTCTTGGTTCTGGAAGCGCCGTAGATGGGTTTCTCGTAGCTCCTTCCGTTGTGCTCTGACTTTTGGTGTGACATCATCTGTGACGAATATGTTTTGGCCCTTGAACTTATTGTTCTTGAGGTGCTTGGCTGCATTTTTCAGTATGTACTGATGATCGCTGTAGCGGAGAAGGCGACAGTGGATTGGCCGTGGTCGCGGGTTGGTGAGTTCGGCAGATGGGCCAGTCCTTGGTGGAGGTCCTGTGCGGTGTGCCCGGTCGATCTCGATATCTTCCACACCCTGGAGCTTCATATGGCTGGAGAGGAACTCGGTAACAAATTCCTCACAGGATCCAGACTCCGCCTCGGAACCTTCAGGGACGCCTTGAATGACGACATTGTTGCGTCGGCTGCGATTGTGTATGTCATCGATCTTGTCTTCTATGTTCCTAATGATCCTCAGGTTGTAGTCTGTTTTCTTATCGATCTGTTTGTTGCTGGTGTCGTTGTTGTCTTGCACAAAAGTCACAGATGTTTTCAAGTCAGCGATGTCTTTGGTATTCGTGGACACCTGTTGGTTGACATTACTGAGGCAAACTTCTAAAGAAGTGAGTCGCGACTCTACAGTGTGAAGAGACTCCAGGATCTTGTCCAGCTTGTCTTCGATGGTAGTCAGCTTGCCACTGCATGGACAATGACCACTGCCGCCATCTTGCTCACTGTCACTCGGGCTAGGTAATTCATTTTTCATGCTCGGTTTTCGGCGACGTCTGGATGTTGTCTTGATAGGTTGGTTGTCCGCCATGGTCAGAAGAAGTTTCCCGTTAGCTTATAATGGGTCTGGCAATATTTAAATCATATAGGCGCTGAGGAGATTAATTTTTGAGAGAGAGCAGAAAAACGTGCCACCTTTACTCGTCACGCATCTTGGAGTACTTGCCATTGGAGATCCAAAATGCAGAGTTTTTAGTAGTTCTGAAGCCTATTGGGTAGAAACATACTAACTATGATCATTTAGTCAACAAAACATCATGGCATAAAATTCTGAGATGGGTCGGACAAAATGTAACATGAGTAACCGTAACGTGAGTAACCATGTTTTTTGTGGAATGCAAAAAAAATCATGGATTCTAGAAGATTTGTTTTACTGTTATTATGTGTGCCCCATGGCATGGTCTTTTATCCATTTAAAATAAATTTCCACAGGTTGCCTGTGTGAGGACACTTTTTGATTAAAGCATGTTGGCTTTTTATGCATGTCCGAAAATGTAACGTGAGTAACCGCTTCTGTGTGTCTTGTTTATCATACATTACACATTTTCTGGATGTCGTCTTTTGTGCTTATTTAGGTTTGGGTCTACCCTTATCTACCATGGGGATAACAGTTATTAAACCTTTTCAGTAAGGTAAATACAGCCCAAGGAAACTCAAAAGTACATATAAAATGTAGCGTGAGTAATTGTGGAATTATCGAACAGACAAAGTTCAAGTTTTTTTTGGAGGGGGGGGGGTTGTTTTTGTTCTGAATTTTTGTTCTTTCTTCTTTTTGTCGCCTAAATCCCATAGACTTTGTACACGTTATTTCTCAGTGACACGTTTGGCATTACTCTTTGTAATACATCATTCAAAGTTACCACAGGCATAGCCCCTAAGCAAAGTTGTGTCCCGAAGAGTGACGTCATGGTGAGGTCATCATGGGTCACGTGACGTCATTTTAAATGTGCATATTTTAAAGTCCTATAACTAAAGAACTGTAAGTTGGATTGGGTTGAAACTTGGTTTGCAGGTTTTAGGTAAAAATTGAGGTGACGTCATCATGCAATTTTATGTGAATTTTTGGACCTTCAAGCCACACGAACGCAACATTCAAAATTCTTTTTGTGTTTGGTTTGTTAGACAATAGGTATTTGTGCAAAATTTGAAAAAAATGTGTGACGTAATCATGACTTCACCAAAAAATGCAATTTTAGAAAACACATATATTTAGGGAAAGTCCGATCGACATGAAACTTGGTGGATAGCTAGATAATGGTACTGGTATGCAAAATCCGAAATGACGTCACCATGAGGTCATCGATTAATTTTTTATGATTTTTTTAATACCTATTATTTTATCCTGCTCATAAAATTTAATACTTTTATTAACCTGTTTGGCTTCAAACTTAGTACAGACTAAAAACACAATAAAACTAGAGATTGTAGGAACAACCACACGGTGTTGGGCCCTTGATTACCTCAAACTTTGCCACACACATCAACTCAGAATGCATGTTTAAATCCATGTTTGACCTAGTCAACATGCCGCGAGAGGGGGCTCTAACATTTGATGACGTCACTTGTAATATTTTTCTAAAGTACAGCCTAGACAGACATCGTTGAAAGCAAGTTCACATCTTTTGCCAATTTCAAATTATAAGGCATTTCCGGTTTCGACCGTAAGAAAGGGTCACGTGATTTTGCACTCAATACCAAAAATTACGACCCTGGAATATTGTCTCGATTGCCATAAAAAACAAAATCAAATCTGTAGCAGTTGATTTTACATTCATTTTCAAAGATTAAATCTAGAAATCTTTCGTTGCTTGTAATGTGATACTTGATGACATCATTGTGACGTCATTACCAGAAAGTTCAAGAACTGTGGTAACTGTGCTGTATATAGCCAAATCTTGATTATATCTATCACCGTGTATTTTTTTGCAATTTTTTAAGGTTTAAAGGTGTTTTTATTGTAACTTTCGGTCTGATGATGTAATCAATTTTTTTTCGCGCACAGGTCTTGTCTGCAATATGGTCATCATGTACAGTAATTTTTAAATGATTACCGCAAACTTCACCACAGACATCAAGTGATAATGCGTTTATTAACCTGCGGCTAGAGGGCACTCCGGCATTTCAGGGCATCACCGATCATTTTTTTTTAAAGGTCAATCCAGGCAGACACTAACATCGTTGAAAGCAAGTTCATATCTTTTTTTCACTTTCAAATTATTAGGCACTTTCGGTTTCGACCGGAAGGAAGGGTCACATGATTTTACGCGCACAAAATAAAATGAAGAGCATGTATTAACATGTTGATTCCCGCAATATTAAAGTTCCGGTCTCTCATGGTTGATTTTATATTGAATTTCAAAAATTAAATTTATTACTTTTTGGAGTGACGTCACGCGACCCACAATGACGTCATGATGACGTAATTGCAAAAACTACATCTTCAGTGGGTTGTGGATTCATGTATTGACAATTGAAGTTCATATATGTTTTCTTTTTGACAAACAGTTCTGGAGAAGAATTTGCTGAGAAGAATTAAAATTAAAAAAACAATAATAGTAAACTTTTACAAAAACAATAGGTGTTGGGCTGAAGCCTAACACCTAATAATAAGCTGCCAAGTATTGTTACAATGACGTCATCATGGCATTTGTGACATCATCGTAAACAGGCATACTTTAAGCCCCTGTATCTCATGAACAGTAAGTCCGATTGGGTTGAAACTGGATATGGGGGTAGGCTGGGATGTGTTCTAGATAAAACTTGAGGTGACGCCATCATGATGTCATCATGTCAGCCATTCCATGGTGACTCGCGTGACATTTGAACAAAATGTAAAGTTTTAATGCATTACTGTTGTTAACCTGGCATTTATTCAACTCAAATTAGCATGTATTTGAGTCAGGGCATTGTGAATCTATGGTTTAGTTTTTATATGATAACTTTAACATCGCTATTTTTTCATGTATCACAGTTTCTTTGACGTGACTCGCGTGACAGGATAGAAAATGGGATTTTTGACATCCCTTGATTCAAATAGCTTTTCCTATGGATCTACCAGTGTTCTAAAAATTATTCTTACTGAACTTAGAACTTAATACCCTCACCCAATACATGCATAAGTTGTATTGTGCCAAATATCCCTCGTTGTAAGAAATAGCCTGAAGAAAATGTGACTCGCGTGACACAAATGCGTGACTCACGTGACACAGTAGCTTTTCACTTTCACATTATCACTGTAATTTTAGTATAACAAATCAAATCATAATATTATATTAATAAAAATGATTTACCTGTGAATACCTTATGAAAGAGTGTGAAAACTGCTATTTATCCCTTTACTTTGGCAAATGTTTGGATGGAAATCTGGTTTAAACACAATATCCTTTAACGATGACATGGAGACAAAAAAATATTTCGGAATTTAAGTTACGAAGTGATGTCATCAATCCACGGGTGATTATTTCAGGAAAACAGTTGTAATTCTTGGTCTTGTAGAGTCACAGTTTCCTTAAAAGGTAAGAGCTGCAATTAATGATGCAGTTGTATAGGAATGTATACAGTTCAGTCGAATCTCGTTGGTACAAACTCTGTTAATACAAAATTCTGGTTATAACAAACATAAAGCCTTAGTCCCGACTGTGCATTAAATTATGTGCACAATGAATGGGACTGATGTTCCTCTTAATACAAAATTCTGATATCACAAACTATTTGGCTAGGTCCGAACGAGTTTGTATTAACGAGACTCGACTGTACATGTATATATATACATTTGTAAAAAACTGATTCAATTTCTTGTTACATAACTAATGCTTAAATTAAAGACTTAATTCCAATTCTATAATTTAATATGGCATTGTTTCTTTGTATTACATGTAAATGAAACATTCCTCGCTTGTGACCAGGCGCGGATCCTGAGGGGGGGTTTTGGGGGTCAAACCCCCCCCCCCCAGCTCTGTAAAAAGAAAAAAATGCTCATACAAATTCCTAAAAAAAATTGTTGAACCCCCCCCCCTCCCCCTGCTGTGACACCCCCCAAAAAAATTATACTAGTCTAATGTCCGCCTGTTCAAAATATGGTACACCATTCTGTAATGTGTTAAAAATCGTCGAATTTGAACAGCACCCCCGATTGAAGTTGGTACCAGCCCCCCTGCCACCTTCAGTTTTTGATTTTACGGAGGCCAAGTGTCCGGAGAAAAAAATGTGTGTACATTTTCAGATTTTTTGGCTGATGAAACCCCCCCCCCCTGCAAAAATTCCTGGATCCGCCCCTGGTGACTCGCGTGACATACATCGTGTGTGACTCGCGTGACATTCTTGAGATAGTTTTTTCTACAAGGAATGTAGAGCAAATAAGAATATTCATACTTTTATTGATAGACCACCACTATTTCATTTACAAATATCAAACACTAGCTGAATCCCTCTCTAGTTATTAAGTAATCTGAAAAAAGCCCTATTTTGTGACTCGCGTGACATATTTTTGAGGGTGTTTTCACGATGAAATAGTGGGAAAATACTGAAGACATTTGGAAAAATTCTCAATGTTTTATCAAATAGACTGGAATAGCTACCAAATGTATGCAGATAAAGCACAATCTTATGAATGAGCTTCAATTACTTCCTCAGTTTGTGATTTATACCCCTGACCCTCCGTTTTGCCCACAAAATTCATCCATGTTCAGGAGGCTGAAACTTTAAATCAAATGATTTATTTTTAAAAATCTTTTGAGATTTAGATGGTTTCAATATTCCTCTTATCAAATATAACTGACAAACATTTATTCCTTTCACTTCAATTTTTGAGTTTGGTGATGACCCTTACATGGAATGGCTGATGTGATTTTATATAGGCCTATATTTTTAAATTTTTAAAGCCTTTGGCCATATCTTTCGAACACAATATGCTAAAATCAAAATTCTTTTTGCATTAGGTTTGTTAGGCAAGAAGTATATTCACAAAATTTTGCAAAATGTGTGACATTGATGACATCATCAAATATGTGATTTTTAAAAACACATACTGGGTGGGTGGTAGATAATGGTACTAGTACACAAAATCTGAAATTATGTCACGATGACGTCATCGGTAGATTTTTTACGATATTTACAATATTTACAATTTTATTCTGCTTACAAAATTTAACACTTTTATTCATCCGATTAGCTTCAAACTTGGTACCGGTACAGACTAAAACCACAATAAAATAATGAGTACTGCCAAGCATTGTTATGATGACATCATCACTGGGGATGGAAACGTCATCATGAATGTGCATTTTTCAAAGTGTCTGACTGATTGGCTTAAATGTAGTCTGACACGTGTTGTGGAGGAAAATTAACCTAAAGTCATGATAAAACTATTCATTCCATTTTTAATAAGATTAAATTTGACACAAAAATCCACTATGATCACGAGAATTTTCTTATGATCTTCCAAATGTATGTAAAATGTGTGTTCAATAAAATAATGATAATGCATTCAAAACAGAAAAACATAACCTCAGTTTACAAAAACATAATGCAGAAAAGCCATATGTTCTGTTGCAAACAGACATAGACCTCTAGTTGGCTTTTCAGCATAGTTGCGGAAAAGCCTTTCCTTTTGTGCTGGCTTTTCTTTCTTCTTCTTTTTGTTGCCTAAATCCCATAGACTTTGTACACGTTTGTTCTCATCGCCACTTTTGGCATTAATCTTTGTCATACATTTGTCATACTTTGTCATAAATCATTCAAAGTTACCACAGGCATAGCCCCTAAGCAAAGTTGTGTCCCGAAGGGTGACGTCATGGTGAGGTCATCATGGGTCATGTGACGTCATTTTAAATGTGCATATTGTAAAATGCTATATCTAGAGAACTGTAAGTCCGATTGGGTTGAAACTTGGTATATAGGTAGTCCGAGATGTGTTATAGGTAAAAATTGAGGTGACGTCATTGTGTGATTTTAAAAAGAGTTTTTGGATTTTTGGACCTTTAAGCCATAACTCATGAATGCAACATGCAAAATTCAAAATACTTTTCGTATTATGTTTGTTAGGTAACAGGTATATGCACAAACTTTTGAAAAATGTGTGACGTCATCATCTCGTCATCAAAAATGCGATTTTTTTAAAAAAAACATATAAGGGAAAGTGTGATCGCCATGAAACATAGTGGATAGCTAGATAATGGTACTAGTATGCAAATTCCGAAAAGACGTCACCATGACGTCATTGGTTGATTTTTTATGATTTTTTCATATTTACAATTTAAAGTGCATATTGTAAAGTCCTATATCTAGAGAACTGTAAGTCCGATTGGGTTGAAACTTTGTATGTAGGTAGATCGGGATGTGTTACAGTTGAAAATTGAGGTGACGTCATCATGACGGTATCGTGTGATTTTAAATGAACTTTTGTTTTTTTGGACCTTTAAGCCTATCTCACGAATGCAACATGCAAAATTCAAAATTCTTTTTGTATTATGTTTGTTAGGTAATAGGTATATCCGCACAATTTTGAAAAATGTGTGACATCATCATGACGTCATCAAAAATGCGATTTTTAAAAACACATATGAGGGAAAGTCAGATCGCCGTGAAACTTGGTGGATAGCTAGATAATGGTACTAGTATGCAAATTCCGAAAAGACATCACCATCTTCATCATAGGTTGATTTTTTATGATTTTTTTTATATATACAATTTCATTCTGCTTCCAAAATTTAACACTTCCTTAATTGGATTGACTTCAACCTTAGTACAAACCAAGACCACAATGCAAAAATGAGCATTGACAAGTGTAATCAAGATGATGTCATTCCAGGGCATGTGGTGCTATCATAAAGATGCATTTTTTAAAGTCTCATATGGAGAAAACTATCAGTCCGAATGGGTCAAAATTGCGTACGAAGGTAGTCAGACATGTCTGATTTAATATGGATTTATTTCTTTTGGAAGATAATATATCTCACAGACACTACTCAATTTAAAAATTATTGTACCGTATTCTTGGAAATGTCAGACCAGGATGTGTTATCTACCTGTGTAAAAATTGACATCATGATGACGTCATCGTGCGATTTTATATAATTTTTGGACCTTTAAGCCATATCTCTTGAACGCAACATGCAAAATTAAAAATTCTTTTTGTATTATGTTTGTTAGGTAATAGGTAAATGTACGCAATTTTGAAAAATGTGTGACGTCATCATGACGTCATCAAAAATGTGTTATTTTAAACATATATAAGGGAAGGTTTGATTGTCATGAAACTTGGTGGATAGCTACATAATGGTACTGGTATGCAAAATCCCAAATGACGTCACCATGACGTCATCGCATTTTTTTTTATTAATAATTTTTTTAATATTTACAATTTCATTCCGCTTCCAATAATTAACATTTCCTTTCATTGGATTGACTTTAAGCTTGGTACAAACCAAGACCACAGTGCGAAAATGTGCATTGACAAGTGTTATCAAGATGACTTTATCGCAGGGCATGTGGTGCTATCATAAAGATGCATTTTTTCATAGTCTCATATTGAGAAAACTATCAGTCCAAAAGGGTCAAAATACTTACTACAAAAGTAGTCCGACACGTCTGATTTAATATGGATTTATTTCTTTTGGTTGATAATATATCTCACGAACGCTACATACTAAATTTAAAAATTATTATACCGTATACAATGTACTTTGAAACGTTTTACATTTTAAGTCTGGGACGTGTTATTGATAAAAAAAAAAGCATAATGCAGAAAAGCCCTGTGTTCTGTTGCAAACAGACATAGATCTCTAGCTTCTTTTTCTTTTTGTCACCTAACTCCCATAGATTTTGAACATGTTTTTATGCCCCGCGGCGAAGCCGAAGGGGCATACTGTTTCCGCCTTGTCCTTCCGTGGGTGGGTGTGTGTGTGGGTGTGTGGGTGGGTGGGTTCTCGTGTAGTAAAGTTTTCGAGTGTGAAATTGAAGTTTCAAAATGCTCTTATTTTAACCAGAATTAATTTCCTGGGCTGAAATTTGGACTAAATATCCCTTTTCTAAAACTCTTCCATTTGTGACAGATCAACCTACCTTGGAAATTCCTAGTTTTTGAGTAAAATCCATATATCTATTTCGTGAAATTCTTGTGGAGACGTATTCATCTATAGAAATGTTCTTCTGGAGACGTATACAATCTTTTGTTCCCTATTGTGTTCATGTCTCCGTAAGGTAGTAAATTCCAGAACAAAGAAATGTCTCCACAGGAATACAAATTTTAGAATGGGTGTGTGTGTGTGTGTGTGTGTGTGTCCGAACAAATCTTGTCAGCGCGATAACTTGAGAAATACTTAACATATGAACTTCAAATTTGGTTTGTGGATTGTCCTTGGCAATCCTAGGAAGCCTATTGCATTTGGGGCAAAAAGGTCAAGGGTCAAGGTCACAGTGGCTAAAACAAAAGAAATTTTGTCAGCGCAATAACTTGAGAAATACTTTACAAGTGAACTTCAAATTTTGTTTGTGGATCGGTTTTGGTAATCCAAATAGGCCTATCACATTAGGGGTCGAAAGGTCAAGGGTCAAGGTCACAGTGGCTAAAACAATAGAAATCTTGTATTTATTCTGAGATCATAGGGATTAGGGATTAATTCATTTAAAACCTACAGAAGACACTAATGCTGTCAATGAATGTTCCATGTGTCCAAGGTACATGTAGGTTGATGTTAAAAGAGTATGTGTTATGTCATGGAAACAGTCACGGTTGCGGGGCATTTGTGTTTGTAAACACACCTTACTTGTTTTTCTAAGTGCCAATTTTGGCATTAATCTTTGTAATACACCATTCAAAGTTACCACAGGCGTAGTCCCTTTAGCAAAGTTGTGTCCTGAAGAGTGACGTCATGACGTCATCATGGGTTATGTGACGTCAGGTTAAAGATTAATAGATTTAATCTTTGAAAATCAGTATAAAATCAGCCGTGAGAGACCCGCACTGTACGTTTGCGGGAATTGATAGAATAATCCAGGGTCTTAATTTTATCTCCTGTGCGTAAAATCACGTGACCCTTCCTTCCAGTCCAAACCGGAAGTGCCTCATAATTTAAAAGTAGAAAAAGATGTGAACTTGCTTTCAATTATGTTAGTGTCTGGCTAGGTTGTACTTCACACAAAAATTACCGGTGACCTCATGGAATTTTAGAGCGCCCTCTTGCGGCAGGGTGAAAATGCCAAAATTGAACTTTCAGTTGATGTGTGTGGCGAAGTTTGCGGCAATCTCTTCAAAATTAGTATATAAGATGACCTTAATGCAGACAACACCTGTGCGCTAAACAAAAAATGATGACGTTATCAGACCGGAATTTAGAATAAAAAGACCTCTTCCTTTGAAAATTCCTAAAAAATCAACCCTGAGAGTTATATTCTTGATTTTTGCTTTTAAACACAATCTGAGGGTAGGTCTAAAACCTTCCTAGGTTTTGTGGCAATAAGCATACTTTTACATGCCCTGCAGCACGCCTAAAATTCAGGTTGACCATGCCTCGGCTTTAAAACATCGTACAGCACGTACATGTACAATTTTTATTACGTCCCTTCATTCTCTCAAAAAGAGGGCGGTACATAATGCGGAAAAGCCCTATGTTCTGTTGCAAACAGACATATTGACTCTAGTTTTCAGTCATTTTTGTCCATAGCATTCGTACACATTTTTTTGGTTCTGGGCACTTTGGGCACTAAAATCAATCCGATTGCCTTTATACCTAGCACACACTTAGACCACCCACCCACAGATGTGTGTAGAACATTGATGTCACCATTACATCATCACAAGTCACGTGACGTTACATTAAAAGTGCATATTTTGAAGGCCTATATCTACAGAACTACAGGTCCGATTGGGTTGAAAGTTGGTATGTACCCAGACCAGGATGTATTATAGATGAAAATTGGAGTGACATCACGATGTTGTCATTATGGGTCACGTGACGTCACGTTAGATATTAATAGATTTAATCTTTGAAAACCAATATACAGTGTTCTCCAACTTTGAAAATTAAAGGTTGGCGCTGGGGTCGGCGGGGACTCCTGCGAGCGCGGAGCATCAAGCCCTTTCGGCGTGGGGTCCGGGACCCGCTTAAGGGCCTCGGGAAAATTTTGGATTCTAGATGCTCTGTGGTGCAATCTGAGGCGATTCCAGGCCAGTTCCCCCGATTTTTTTAGCATTCAAAAATTACCTTTTCAACCTAAAGCAGACTTCTCTCAGATCAAATGACACCTTTTTGTAATTTTGATCATAAAAGGGATACAAATTACGGTTTTTGTACGCAATTTTACATGTTTTATTGGTGGTGCCGGTGCCGTGCGATCGTCATCTTTATTTTCATGTTGCGTTTTGTCGTTGTCATCGTCATTTTCCCCCCAAATTTCCCTCTATTTATGACCTACCTGTATGTTCTTAATGTCGCCAACTAGTTTGGTAAGTCAAATAAATTAAAAGTGGATTTTGTTCTCTTAGGGAACCGGGCCCATACACGATCGCCATTTATAACTTTTGACAATCGGCATGATTCGGAACACCATGTGCACGCGTGTTTTGCCCTCGAGCTCATTTGCCTCGTACAAGAACATCAATGCGTATTATATTGTGTACCACACGTGCAAGCACTGAGAAAAAGAAAGTCGGTTGGCTGCACGTAAGATCTGCCGTACGTACTCCTGCTGGTGTGTGTGTGTACTAATACAGATATATATTTTTGCGGCGGGGTTGTCGCTACTTGAAGCATCGGCACACTCCGGAACTGGGGATTCAGTTGTCAGTGTGTGTACATCGTACTTAATAGTACGTACAGTGCATGGGGAATCGTTGGTGTTTGGCCACGGCCGGCCTTGCGTGTGATTGATTCAGCGAGATTTTAAGACAACCCTGATCGGGCTGGGATGGCATCGAAATACATTGTCAATGTGTGGAAAAACAACTGAAATCAAGGATTGTAGTGGTTTTAATAGGCTGATGGATTTTTGCAAAAAGGGCACGACGGCCAAGGTAAATATGGGGCAAGGCAAAACTGGCCGTGAAGACGGGGATTTTTTGTGGGGCACCTCGGCCAGTGAGAAGGCAACGACGGCACTGGCCGTCGTTTCAAGCCCTGCAATTTACTGGGAAGCAAACGAAACTTTTTATTATATTGTAAGGCATCTACAACTGAAGTTCATGGAATACAACATCCAACCAAAGTTAGCCTTAACCCCGAAGTCTAGGGTTTAAAACATCCTTTAGTCAAAGACTATTAAAAACGATGCCAATGCCCGCTGCAAATTCCGCAAACGTATTTGTCGCCAGGCCTGCAGTCCAAGCACTACACGTGTGTACGTATATACGTACAGTACGTAGGTCGTGTAGCATTATTTTGCATGGAACAATGGTACATCTTGTTACCAGACGATCCCCGAATAATATGATGATAGAGGAGAACGGAATAGTCAGAACCAGACTAAACTGCATCGATCATAGAGAATAGTAAAGTGAATTATGATCCGCGCGCATCGCAAACTTAGACTAGGTTCAGCGGGAAGTCATTCAATTTTATTCGAAAATGAAGTGGTCATTCTTGTTTCTAAATTCTTTTAGTTGTAAATGTACACTGTAGAGTCAAAAAATTTAAACCTGGCGGCAGGATTTTAAAGCTTGGCGGGGACTTCTTAAACATGGCGGGCGCCGCAGAAAGCATGGCGGGGCGCCAGGTTTGTTATAATGTTGGAGAACACTGAATATATATAAAATCAATCGTGAGAGACCTAAACATGACTTTTGTTGTAATTGATGCAGGGCATGTGGTGCTATCATAAAGATGCATTTTTTCATAGTCTCATATTGAGAAAACTATCAGTCCAAATGGGTCAAAATACTTACTACAAAAGTAGTCCGACACGTCTGATTTAATATGGATTTATTTCTTTTGATTGATAATATATCTCACGAACGCTACATACTAAATTAAAAAATTATTATACCGTATACAATGTACTTTGAAACGTTTTACATGTTAAGTCTGGGACGTGTTATTGATAAAAAAAAAGCATAATGCAGAAAAGCCCTGTGTTCTGTTGCAAACAGACATAGATCTCTAGCTTCTTTTTCTTTTTGTCACCTAACTCCCATAGATTTTGAACATGTTTTTTTTCTAAGTGCCAATTTTGGCATTAATCTTTGTAATACACCATTCAAAGTTACCACAGGCGTAGTCCCTTTAGCAAAGTTGTGTCCTGAAGAGTGACGTCATGACGTCATCATGGGTTATGTGACGTCAGGTTAAAGATTAATAGATTTAATCTTTGAAAATCAGTATAAAATCAGCCGTGAGAGACCCGCACTGTACGTTTGCGGGAATTGATAGAATAATCCAGGGTCTTAATTTTATCTCCTGTGCGTAAAATCACGTGACCCTTCCTTCCAGTCCAAACCGGAAGTGCCTCATAATTTAAAAGCAGAAAAAGATGTGAACTTGCTTTCAATTATGTTAGTGTCTGGCTAGGTTGTACTTCACACAAAAATTAGCCGTGACCTCATGGAATTTTAGAGCGCCCTCTAGCGGCAGGGTAAAAATGTCAAAATTGAACTTTCAGTTGATGTGTATATAAGATGACCTTAATGCAGACAACACCTGTGCGCTAAACAAAAAATGATGACGTTATCAGACCGGAATTTAGAATAAAAAGACCTCTTTCTTTGAAAATTCCTAAAAAATCAACCCTGAGAGTTATATTCTTGATTTTTGCTTTAAAACACAATCTGAGGGTAGGTCTAAAACCTTCTTAGGCTTCGTGGCAATAAGCGTACTTTTACATGCCCTGCAGCACGCCTAAAATTCAGGTTGACCATGCCTCGGCTATAAAACATCGTACAGCACGTACATGTACAATGTACATTACGTCCCTTCATTCTCTCAAAAAGAGGGCGGTACATAATGCGGAAAAGCCCTATATTCTGTTGCAAACAGACATATTGACTCTAGTTTGCAGTCATTTTTGTCCATAGCATTTGTACACATTTTTTTGGTTCTGGGCACTTTGGGCACTAAAATCAATCCGATTGCCTTTATACCTAGCACACACTTAGACCACCCACCCACAGATGTGTGTAGAACATTGATGTCATCATGACATCATCACAAGACACGTGACGTTCCATTAAAAGTGCATATTTTGAAGGCCTATATCTACAGAACTACAGGTCCGATTGGGTTGAAAGTTGGTATGTACCCAGACCAGGATGTATTATAGATGAAAATTGGAGTGACATCACGATGTTGTCCTTATGGGTCACGTGACGTCACGTTAGATATTAATAGATGTAATCTTTGAAAACCAATATAAAATCAATCGTTAGAGACCTAAACATGACTTTTGTGGTAATTGATGGAAAAATTCCGGGTCTTCATTTTTGATATCATGTGCAAATTACGTGACCCTTCCTTCGGAAGTACCTTGTAATAAAAACTGGGGGAAAATGTGAACTTGCTTTCAAGGATGTATGCTCTGGCTAAGTTGTTCTTTACAAAAAAAATTAACGGTGATGTCATAAAATGTTAGATTGCCCTCTAGCTGCAGGTTGTTATAGATGATAATATAATGAAAATTTATATGACGTCATCATGATAACGTCATAATTCAAAGCCCTTTGAGAATGTAATCACATGTTTATATGCCACCATTTATTTTAAACAGAACTACCCATCCTTCTTGGATGGATTTTATACTTGAAACTGTACATGTCACATGTTACAAAATAGTTGCCGAAACAGCCCTGTGTTTTTCCACAAACATAATTCTACTTTTTGTTTATTTATTTATTTATTTATTTCTTCCTTCCATTTCTTTACCATGGGTATGTCCAAATAGTTAAAACTGCATGGTTTCCATTAGGGCCCTGCATACATAACACATTATTAAATAATGTCAAGTAAAGTTAAACTCATATTATTCTCAGACTGATATAATATACAACACACACAAAAGTTGTGTGTAATTATGACACAGCTCTTCTTTTTTCAATATAGTGGGGTACACCAGACCCCCAAGATTGACCAGACCCAGCTATGAATAGGGCACACCAGACCCACTGTATATAGGCCTCATCACACCATACCCTGATAATTAGGGCATACCAGGCCCTGGAACATGTACATAGGGCACCACACCTTGTCACAATTAGGCCACACCAGACCTTGTCACAATTCGGGCACACCTGACCCTGATACATAGGGCACACCAGACCCTGATACATTCATGTAGGGCACATAAATGTCCCTGATACATAAGGCATACACACCCTGTTACATCTCTCTCTCTCTCTCTCTGGCTGTCCGTCGAATCGACAGTGACAAGTGACTTAGTGGGGAGTAGTAGTACGGTGCTTTGAACGGGTGTGTGACGACAGACCAAGTCTGTTGACAAAAGCCCCTGTTACAGAACTGACAGAAGACAGATGGAGGATGAGGATTATGACGCCTGGCGCGTTGCTTCTCATACATGTCTGATCTTGTCAGTTCAACTGTCTGAGCTCCTCTCCTGATGGAAGCCCTTCACTCCGAACGATTTAGCGCTGTGGCTTCCCAGTCATCCAATGGTATCTTGGCTGCCTTTAGATGATGTTTAAGGACGTCCTTATACTGCAGTTTTGGGCCTCCAACTCACTGCTTGCCTTCAGAAAGTTCACCGTAGAATACAGCCCGAGGGAGTCTGGACTCATCCATCCGTACTAGTTGCCCAGCCCACCTCAACTGGGCAGTAAGAAGTATGGACTCAACACTTGGCATGCTGGTACGTTGAATGACCTCAATATTTGTCACACGGTCCTTCCAGGAAATTCCAAGGATCTGTCTCAGATGTCGTAGCTGGACGCTAGTTAGTTTCTTGATGTGCCGTCTATATAGGGTGTATGTTTCAGCAGAGTACAGTAGTGTAGTTAGGACGAGGGCACGATAGACCTTGCACTTTGTGGTGTTTAGAATGCCATGCTGGGACCAGACACGTTTTTAGTGTGATTAGAAATCTTGGCATCAAGAGTGTGGTCAGATGTAACTGTAGTCCCAACATATGTGAACTTAGGGACTGACTGTAGCTCAGTAGTATCTACCGGTATATTGAGGGGTTGGTGTAGGGATTACCAGGTGCTGGCTGGTAGAGTACTTAATAATAATAATAATCTTGTTGATGTTAATAGTGAGGCCGAACTTCCGAGAGGCTTCAGCTAAGAGGTTGGTGACTCCCTGGATGTCCACAAAGGTGTGTGTCACAAGGGCAGAGTCATCAGTAAAGAGCAACTCTCTAACACAGACCTCGCCCACTAGTGCTGCAACTGATCCTCAAAGTTCGGTTTGGTTCGGTTTGGTTCGGTTGCGGTTCAATTTTTTTTCTCCGAACTTCGGTTCGGTTCGGCTTCGAAAGTGCATACATAATGTACATGTCTATACAATGTATTGGGCTACAATGAAAACCATATGTACATAGGCCGTTCCCCTGTTTGAACAAACACGTGTGTACCGCGAACGTCTGACAAAAGTAGGCACCAAGTAGGCACCGCAGTTTCCACATGCTATTCAACACAAGTTGAAGGATAAATGTTTTTTGTTGTGTAAACAAAATTCCGTTATAATTTGAGTTGATGACGTTGAGAAATGAACATCTTAAATTGCTACCGTGTTATTATATGGCAGCCCTATCCAGCCCGGCAACTCTGGGGCAATTCCACACCAAAGTGGACATGACACCTAAAAATTCAAATACATGTGATTTAAACAAATTTGGCATCAAATGAAAGCTAAAAGTCTATATTTTCAAGATCTGAAGTCGGAATTTAATTTTTTATACATTTCGGTACCAAAAACTAGAATTATGTAATAATCCTGTTTTAATTCTAAAAATGTGATTAATAGTGATATGAAAGTATTCTACCAATGACACACAAAAATATGCACTAATGCCATCAGTTTCTGTCATGAGAAAGTATTGGTCTTGAAAAACCGACTAAAACTTGTTTTTAACATTTTGCGTAATTTGTTTCGCTTCAGTGACTTCTAATATTTCAGCCTTCGAAAATGTCCTTCCGTTACCGAAAAAATACATATTTTTAATTTATTTTTAAAACTTGCAGTATGAATGCATTGAAAGTTATTGTGCAAAGCAAGTTTAGGTAGGCCTCCAATATGACATTATAACTAACACTGCTGTAGGCCTACTTCTCGTTTTTTAATTACAAATAATTAAATCACGTCCTTCCGTAACCAAATTGGTAACGGAAGGACGGTAACGGAAGGACAAATCGTATTTTTATCAAGTGCTACGACATTTGCGCTCATGTTTGAATAATGAAAATCACTGCAAATACATGCATGTATAATGAGCATTGAAAGGACATTCATGTGACCCACCTTCACAAAAGCGGGATAAGCAGGGCAAGGTGTTTATTACAATTTGAAGGCACAGGCATGTACAACATGTACAATGTACATGTACATATATGCCGATGTACCAGTACTTGTACATGTATGGAGTTGTTGCAGAAAATCAAATCATAAAGTTGCTGCCATCAGCATTCATGGACAATAGAGAAATATACAAATTCTGTGAAGCCATTCCAGAAGCAAATTAAGTCAAAAATGAGATGGCAGAAAGTACTGGTACTTTGGGGCACTTTCATTCAAGTTACATGTGTAAGGCATGTGAGGTGCAGTCTTTGACAAATTATGCCCAAGTTAACAACTTCAGTTTGGATGTTTATAAATTAATTGTTACTACTCTAAATCATTGTAATTTGATTTCAAACATTAATTTTAGAGTTCAATTAAAAGCAACACCTAACTGAAGCCATCAGTTCTACCGGTAGATGTTTTGACTTTAAATGTACATGTAGGCTGGTCGCCCCCCCCCCCACCCTTTAGGTAACCTTTGAACCTACCGGTATTATTATTAAAAGTTGTTGGTGAACATGTAACCAATATACTCAAGAGTTCAAATATTGTGTATTTAAACTTTTAAGGATTGAGGTGATGGGTTTGAAGTCTATTTCTGTAGTAGTCCTGTGTTCGTGAATTATGTGTTTTGGGTTGTTTTCGTTTTTCTTTTGTTATCATTAATTAGCAGTCTTCTATCTTTATCTCAATAGTTTCTTGGGTATAATTATTTATGCCAGGTCTGCATATTGTTGATTTCACATTCAGTTACACATTTAAGCAATTTGTTTCACTTGTATAATTAGTGTAAATTCACATTTTGTTTATGCTATAATTTAGTAAACCTTTTGTCCTTCCGTTACCGTCCTTCCGTTACCAAATTATAATCAATATATAATCTGCTTAAAACGTTGTAATTATATAACCAAAACACTTAAAGTCAAATGAAAGGCGGTATAGTATAGATAAAGCTTCAGGGATTCCATTTCCTACCTTTAAAATATAATTGCCCCATAAAATTCACAGAGTTTTTGCAAAACACGAGTAAGTTGGAAAACCCTTGTCCGTTTTACCGTCCTTCCGTTACCGACCTCATTAATATTCATAATTCATAAACGAGAGGCATTCATGCCCCCCAAAAGTGTGGAAAATGAAAGTAACATTATAGCAATACAATTGTGACATTTGTTTGCTGTAACTATGAACAGTGTCTGTGATACACACATTTGAAATTTTGTTTAATGAGAGAAAACGTCCTTCCGTTAGTGTGGAATTGCCCTCTGGCCAAGTTCGCGCAAGGACTATAGTTGACCAATGGTTAACTTACTTTCGCCCGAACTCTGTCTAGTCGACGGTGGTTGACTACGCTAGTCGACTATTTGGAACCAGCTTACTGGGGTTGGTTGCTTCGCTGGTAACCAATAGCCGCGTGCATTCATAACGCTAGCAGAGAGCCAGGATCCAGAAGTTTTGCGATGACATTTTGACCAGCGTTTGACAAGAGACGTCGCACGTTGCTATCAGTGCGCAGGCGTAAGGTACGTCACAATCACTAGTCGACTAATGGTCCTTGCCCGAACTTTGGCCTATGTGTAGTGTAGGGCCCGGTTCCTAACTTAAGTAAGGGAACACAATCCACTTAACAATTATTAGACAGACCAAACTAGTTGGTTCTCAATAAACAGGTATGTCATAGATAGAGGGCAGGGTTTTGATTTTTTTTTGGAGGAAAATTTGGGGGTAAAATGACGATAACAGTGCGGCGACACAACACGCGACCCGAAAATAAAGATTCAACCGCTGAATCGCAAGGTACAAACCGCGCAGGAAAATCGTGATTTCTACCTCAAGAAACTGTTAAAAATTGCAAAACGGGTGTCATTAGAATTGAGAAAAGTCTGCCTTTGATTATAAAGGTGATTTTTAAGCAATAAAAAACATTTTTGACTCTAATTTGATCAAAACATTTAATAACTGCCTCTCTGATTTAAAAGGCATCTCATGCGGAGTACCCCAGGGCTCTCTGTTGGGACCTTTGTTATTTCTACTCTATATTAATGACATTTCAAAGACATCTAACATTTTATCCTTTATATTATATGCTGATGACACTAGTTTATTCTATTGTAACAAAGATCTTATTACCCTGTATAATATTGTCAATAATGAACTGGTCAGTATCTGTGATTGGTTAAAAGCTAACGGCTTAACTCTTAATTCATCTAAATGTAATTATATGATCTTCAGAAACAGGAAAAGACAGAATAACTCATCAAACTTAAATATTTTAATGGATAGCAAAACTATCAAGAAAGTAGACAAGTTTAGATTTTTAGGTGTAATCATCGATGAAAAATTGACTTGGAAATATCACATCGATGAGATTGTAAGTAAAGTTTCTAAGAGTATTGGAGTTATCAACAGACTAAAACATACTGTTCCCTTTGAGGTATTAAATACTCTCTATAGTTCATTAATACTTCCTTATGTTTCTTACTGTAACATTGTTTAGGGGAATACATTCCGTACGAATTTGGATAAACTAATAAAATTGCAGAAAAGAGTTGTTCAAATTATTACAAATTCACCATATAGGGCCCATAGTCAACCTCTCTTGCGTGAACTAAAATATTTAAGCATAACAAACCTAAATAAATACCAACAAGCTCTATTTATGTACAAGTTTAAAAACAATTTACTGCCCATTTCCTATTCAAACATGTTTGTACTAAACTGCAATTTGCATAACTATAATACTCGTGTGTCTAACTTACATTTCCACATACCGCAACATAGAACATCTGCCTTCCAATACAACATTAAATACACCGGACCTAAAATATGGAACAATGTACCATTGTCTCTCAGATGTTTAACGTCTTATAATATTTTCAAACGCAAACTTTAATTGTATCTTATGTAATGTAATATATTTTATATGTTATATGCCTCTGCCATAATTGGACTCTGTATCCACGACGATCCTACTCGTAGCCCATTATTAATTATTAATATTATTTTTATAACTTTTTCACAACTTTGCTAACTGCTTAGAATTATACATGTGTGTAATTGGTCTTTGTTTTTAATTGTTTTTTTTTCTCTCTTTTTTTTCCCTGTTATTATTCGTCTGTTTTGTGTAATGGCATGCCTGATACAAGCTATGCTTTTAAGGTTTTGCCACCTCTAGTGGCCTTTATATGTTTAAGTACTTATATTACTTTTTCATTTCTGTCATGAAGAGGAAATAAATGTGATTTGATTTGAAAACAAAACAGGGGCCGTACGCTACACGATCACCATAACATTTTCCCACACGTGCTGACGGTTTTCCCGAGTTCCGTCCCGTCCGAGCATGCCCTGATGAGCACTTAAAACTTGCTTTGTGGCAATAATTGCTGGTTAGTTTTGTTTTAAGAACAAACAGGTGCTTTTACTGTACTAAACTTATGAAATCATAATCATTTGTAGCAACAAGCTGACAAGTTGCTACCGTAAAATAATATAACTTTTCGATTCGCAACTGCCATGAATATTCATTCTGTGGACAGATCCATTAATTTTGTAAAGGGGTGTTTCACGCTCTTTTGGGAGATTACATCATTTTTCGTATACATTCTTTACGAAAAAAAAATATATTGCGAAAATTACGAACTTATTCTGAATAGGGGAAAGGTTTCAGACTCCATAAAAAGTATTGATTTAAACTCTGATATAGTGAAAAAACTTAAAATGCTGGTGAATTTTGCTGAGAAAAGCACACCCTTCACTGCAATTGGTTTGGTCCAAACGTACCGTACTACGTCACGCTGGAACGAGGCGCAGCAGGGCCAGATACTGATCACGTTCGATGAATTACATGCAAAGAGCGCGCTTTTCATTGAGAAAATCGCAAGGCGAGTACATTTTTTTCAAAGCGTATCGGCCCAATATCCTATTGTATGCCTTGCTAGAACACTGCAAATAATGAAGATGAATGCGGTGACTTGTCAACCCAGTTGTCTACTTCATTCACTTACCCAAATAGCTACTACATATGCATATTTATTCAGCCAACAGGCTCAAACACTAAAAGATTTAATCAACCAACAAGCGCCCTCTCGGGGCCTACCCATTATGCTACGTCATGAATCCGCCATTATACTTCCTCTTTTTTTCTTAGCGACAGCATCGTGCAGAAGCAAATATTTTTGCTCTCGCCTTTTGACGAGTTTTGTACGATTTTCGCTTTAAGAGTTTCTGTTTTATAGAATTTATCAACCAAGTGAGTTGTGTAGAATCTGTAGAGTTTGGTTTGAGTTAAGTAGTTCTCATTTGGAGTGATTTTGGAGTCATTTTGCTTTCGTTTTTCTTGCACGTAGCGTAGCAGGTTTTTCAGCCTTTGTCTGACACCACGTGCGGCGGGCCAGGTCGGCACCGCGGGACTAGCCCAGTGCCGGGTAGGCATTGTGGGTTCTCCCTTTGGGATCAAGTGCAATCCCCTTTTAGCCGAGTTGGCTTTCCTGAGTTATTATTATTATTTCTGTTGTAGAGTTATCTAATAATAATATTTCTTTGTCAAAAAAAAAATATAAAAAAAATATAGCAGTGCATTTAGTTTATGACTCCATAGACGGACGAATCCGTAAAGACCTTTAGGGGAGACCGGAGAGAAAGTGCGATTATTCTCCACAAGGTCTGCTAGTCGCCCCACACGTGGGGCCCCTGTTCCGGAAGTCAGACTTTCGGCCGTTCAGAGGACTAGCGAAACGTTTTGAAGAATACAGCGGTTTCGGCCGTTCCCTGTTCTCTGTTCGTTTCCCCTAAGCTCGCGGTGAGCTAGGGCCTAGCGAGACGAGTACAGTGGGGGTATATCGACAGAGGTCGTTACCTTCCCCCCTGACCCTTTCAGCTAGCTCGGGAGCTAGTAAGCTAGAGAGGACGTTTCTTTGGGTATATCGACGGAGGTCGTTCCCTGCCCCTCGGCCGTCCTAAGCTAACTCGATAGTGCGGCGACAAACGAGATAGCGGCGAGATATTCGTGGGTATATCGGCCGTTGGCCGTTCCCTTCCCTCGGTCGCCTTGTCTGGCGTGTAAAGAAAAATTCCGTGGGGTACAGCGACCAGCGGTCGTTCCCTTCCCCTCGGCCGTTCTCAACTGCATTTATCTCAGTAGTACAATAGTACGAAAAAACGAGATAGCAGTGAGTCCCCACGCAGGGACATCGCCGTAGTCTACGCTTTTTGACTGGCATCAAACATGCGTCCTACGGTATGGAACACCGTGAGGATACCGGGGATAAAACTCCCCGTGTAACCACGGCCCCCCAGGCGACCAGCCGTAAGGGTTCCGCGGTTAAAAAGGCCGCATCAAAGGCCTCCAGCGGTCCCAAGGGCAAGACCCAACAAGGGACCACTAGTCGCTCGATCACGCCACCGGTCTCCGGACCATCAGCGTCACCTAGCAACCCGGCGTCGATTTCCCGTGGTTTCACGGGAATTTCTTCGCCTCGTTCCCCCCGGTCTGCTGGCTCCAGCAACCCTCGGCCCTGTCTGCGCGTTCATCGCGCTCCGAGCTTCCTGCTTCCACCCGTGCGGAATGGGCAGGACTCGCGGTGACTGACTTGCCTCCTCCCCAAATTCGGGCCACGGACTCGCAGTCAATGTCGTTCTTTGATCAATGCTCCGGAATTCCCAGGATATTATCTGAGTTTTCATTCAGTGAATCAAGTCACCCAAGTAAGAAAAAGAAACACAAGGCAGCGCCGTCTTCGTCAGGGGATTCCCCCCGTAAGTCGACGCATCGGAAAAAGAAAAACAAAGGTGTATGTGTAAGGACACAATACTGGAGAACAAAATAGGGCCTTGGGGATCAAAAATAAAGTTGGTCGTATTTATTTTGTTTCCTATTCATAAAGCTCGACCGGCCTTCCCTCAATAGAAAATAATAATGAGAAGATAAGTTTTAAAGCATCTTTCCTTTATTAGCAGCTTTATGTTGGTGATAAAGAGAAAGTTAACGTTAGTTACCGTACATGGTGTCCACTTCTTGCTTGTTACCAGACCATAATTGTCAGAAATGGAGATTATTATAGTTTCTTTATTGCAATATAAGCTATTCATTGCTGAAAATCAAAAATTTAGACGATTTTTTTTTTATATAATATAAGTGGACACCATAACTAACGTTAAATAAAATGAGAGATTTAGCTGTTAAACCATTTTAATAGCAGATCAATTGAAAATTTTATGACCACAGTGTCTCACAGTAAGGACCTCAGAGGGAAATTCATCCATTAAACATTATGTTCCTTTCACGATCTTATATGGACCTCTTTTGACAATCTCTGTATCAAAATGTTACGTTAGTTACATGTGGACACCACATAGGCCTTCATAATTTTTCATAACGTTATATTATTATTGAGCCCAAACTGATATTAAATTGTTGTTCTCCATACTACCAAAGGGACCCATTTAAACTAATAAACAGCAATATTCCACTGGAAAGTTGTTGCTTGGAGATATTAACTATCGTATTATACAAAGTGCACATTGTAACTAATGCAACTTTGGTGTCCAGCAGTAACTAACGTTAAATCACATGCATGGCATTTGTACTCATATTGCTCTGGATGTCACAGTAAATATTTTAAACTGCTAGATACTCCTTAGAAAGTAATGTGCTCTTCAAAACCATTTAGCTATTATTTACTTTTCTACCCCTGTAGCTTTATACTTACGTTAGTTACACCATTTAGTGGACACCATTTAATGTTAGTTACATAGTGTAGAATGACTGATTTTTTTTTTATGTAGATCAAATGTCCTAATTGTGATTAGATATATTGGTACACATGTAGAGTACAACATCACTGTTAGAGTATTTGGCCTTCCCTCCTAACACATAATGAATTAGGCATTCATTATGTTGAATAAAAATGGACACCAAAGGGGTGACCCACCCTTAAATCTGAATTAAGGAAAGGTCAAGTTTAGAAACTTATGTCATTGCGTATAAAGGAACTGATATTATGCTTCTGAAGACTCTATCATCTGAAATTACTGTGGGATATACTAAGGAGGGTTTATAAAGAACCCAGTAAATATGCTAAATAGGTGGACACCAAGCGTAACTTACGTTAAATAGTTTATCTGGTGTCCCAGTGCACAAACCAGAAATATTTTGAATACAGGTTACCTGTATTTGTAAAATTCATTCCATTACTAACAACTTCAATACAATATTCATCTGAGGAAATAAATTGTAAGCGTGTTCAAAAAGGCTTACTTGTTATGTCCCGTTTTTAAGTGGTATTTCGAGGTAAATTTTCACCAAAATCAAGAATTTTACCACTAAAAAATGAAAATTGTGGATTTTTAAAAATTTTATTTATCCCTTCATCCTTGTACCTATCATGTTAAACCACCAAAACAGACTTTACCCAACTATTTAGTCATCAGGAGTGACAACATTTGAGTTCCACCCTAAAATTAGCCAGTATTGTGTCCTTACACGTATCCATCAAAATCTTTCTAAAAGCTTTCCAGGACATCAACGTTTCGCTAGCAGCCCTCACTAAACAACAACAATGGAGATCGGCCCCAGCGGTGACTGAGAAGTCACTCCCGGCGGCCACATTTCCGGACCCAAATCCGGGTCTAATCATGCTGGATCCGAGTGTGATCCGGCTGGATCCAGCTCCAATCCGGCCGAATCCGAGCGCGATCCGGCCGGATCCGGGCGCAATCCTGCAGATTTTGGGTGGGATGAGAGGGGAACACACTGGGGCCCCCAGATCCTGGGGTTGCCATCAGTGTCTGCTCCGATAATCCACCTACTCCGGGCCGCGATTGGGCGCCCCCGAAATCACAGGTGGGCATTTCTTTACACCCATCTATGAATTTGGGCACTTCTGTTCAAGATGTTCCTGACATAGATGTCAATAGTACTCACCCCCCTTCCACTCACTCGCAAGATGTAGCAGCGAGATCCATGCGCTGACATTAGATCCGGGATGTATTCACTGGGAGCTAGGCGGGGTCCGCCTGATCCCAAAAGTGTCTTTTCTGACGAAAAATCAGACACCCTGTGTCCCCGCAAACAAATTATGGTGTCCTGTGCGATCCCTAAAATGGGTTTTTTGGCACGCACTAAACCACTCAGGGGTGATTGCATGCAGCTTTTTATTACAACAATGCAGCCGCATGGTCCGGACTCAAGGGACTCAGCAATCAAATTCGCTAACTCGGACTGGCCGTCCAAAAGGGATGCTCCTGTCTGAGGCCTTGTCCGGGCCCATGACGTACGCGCCGTAGCGACGTCCTGGACATTTTTTAGCGGGGTCCCTATCTCAGAAATTTCACAGGCAGCATACTGAAAGTTGGCCTCGACATTCACATCTTGCTACCTACGTGACATACTCCAGACTGGAGGTAACATGGGGAAGACGATACTGATATTTCACCAGTCCTCGTCTAAGAACCCTACCCTGCACAGTAGTCTTTCCCGGCCTGGCCAGGAGACAAACTAAGCAGGTAATACATTACATGTATATTCAACCTAAATGGTTAAAATCATGATGTATATATATATATATACTGTTGTTTAACCATTTGGTTGAAGGGCGTCTCGCCTACCCGGCCACCAGTTGTCGGTGCCACTCTATGCTATTTGGGTAAGTGAATGAAGTAGACTTCCCCCCACAGAAGTGGGACGAGTCTACGAGTGATACTTGCCCAAATAACTTCCCGCCCTCCTCCCCACTCTCGGCTCGCGTTACGATGGTTTTTCACCTTTAGTGCGCGAGAAAAAAAGAGGAAGTATAATGGCGGATTCATGACGTAGCATAATGGGTAGGCCCCGAGAGGGCACTCGTTGGTTGATTAAATCTTTTAGCGTTTGAGCCTGTCGGCTGAATAAATATGCATATGTAGTGATACTTACCCAAATAACTTCCCGCCCTCCTCCCCACTCTCGGCTCGCATTACGATGGTTTTTCACCTTTAGTGCGCGAGAAAAAAAGAGGAAGTATAATGGCGGATTCATGACGTAGCATAATGGGTAGGCCCCGAGAGGGCACTCGTTGGTTGATTAAATCTTTTAGCGTTTGAGCCTGTCGGCTGAATAAATATGCATATGTAGTAGCTATTTGGGTAAGTATCACTCGTAGACTCATCCCACACTTCTGGGGGGGGGGGGGAATTCAATCATCCGTGCGTTTTATTTTTGCCCTTTCATTGCAAGCTTAAGCATTCCTAGCGCTATCAACAAATAGTTGTCGAACTCTTCTGAATCAACTGTTGGGTTCGGTTCGGGAGGCCAAATTCGGCTATTTTTAGTTTGATTCGGCGGTTCGGCTGCAGTACTATCTCCCACCTTTGTTTCTGCTCGGAGTCTTGCCCGATTGAATAACTTCCCATCATGTCGGGACTTCATGAAGACCCCAGAACTTTGTTGGTCAGTCACAGTCCTCAGAATTGCTGCCAGGAACAGAGAAAACAGGGTTGGTGCCAAGACACACCGCTGTTTTACTCCATGGGAGATCTCGAAAGGGTCGGACAGTGATCCATCACATGAGACTCTACCGACCATGCCTTCGTGAAATCCCCGAATGATGTCAACAAAGCTCTTTGGACAGCCAAAGCACTCTAATAGGTGCCACGGTGTTACCCTGTCTATGGAGTCAAAAGCCTTAGAGAAGTCAACATGATACATAGGGCATACCAGACCCTGATACATAGGGCATACCAGACCCACTTACATAATGACTAGCCATAACATGTACAGAAATGGCGAAAAGGCATTTAAGCACCGATTTAAAATCCTGAATGAATGTAAAATGAAGTATCAAACAATCCAGGCACAGGATGTTCCGTTCCCCCGCTTAACGTTGGGAGCTACGGGAGGAATGGCCTCTAGTGAACCTCCAGGGAGCCATTACAGTGCCCGTCACAACAAATAGAAACTACTGTTGTGGTATTTACTTTGTATGATAGGGCAGTTAATAACAAATGTAATAAAGTTATTGGCCGTTATGATAGGGCAATGAACAATTTAACCCGTGTCTGTCGAATTCCCGCCAGAAAATGCCCCATTACATGTATATTGCAAGAAAATGCCCCATTATATTGCAAGAGAACACACATGTCAACTTTGGTTGATAATTGGCATTGAAAGAATTAATGGATTGAACAAATGCAGGTAGGATCTTCCCCTAAACCAACAGGAGGAATAATGGCACATGATAGACATCCAGGAAACCAATGCAATTAGGTAAGGCACTAGACTTTAATTCCTACTGCAAAAAGCAATGCTGCTTACATTTTTTTGTTCCACAAAAGTGTCCTTTAATTGGAGGTGATGGAAGGGAGGTGGGCAAGTTAAAAGTTAATTTCTCCCATAGTGCTTTACACAAAGGGCTAGCATTAACCTGAACAAGACCCTCAAGGGCAATGTCAAATTTGTCATACAGGCATTTAACTGCAAAAACAACAGGCAGAAACTTAATCCTATTGATTAAGTAGGACAGACCCAGCTGGGTGCTGCGGAGAGAATACTCAATATTGTCAACGCTTTGATTTGGAATATGTCTCCTTGGAAGGCCTAAACAAGATCAAGTAAATCTCCTCTGTACTAATTGATTGCTGAGAGACAGTACTTGGGCACCAGACTGGCACAGCGTACTCAAGGATGGGTCTAACAATAGCACAATACAGCGTGACAAGGGTATGGCTGTCTTTGCAGTTAACAAGTCTTCTAATAAACTCAGACATTCTTGTTGCTTTTGAAACGACAGTGTTAACATGTTGCTGTCAAGTAAGATTTCTAGAGAAATGCATGCCCAGGTATTTATGATGATCGATGATTTCAAGGATTTGTGAACTAATTATAAAAGATGGCTTCGGTGGCTTCCTGGACGATTTCTTATTTTATATAATATTTTGTCGCAAATTTAACAAGTGGACACCGTAACTAACGTCAAATAAAATGAGAGATTTAGCTGTTAAACCATTTTAATAGCAGATCAATTGAAAATTTTGTGACAACAGTGTCTCACAGTAAGTACCTCAGAGGGAAATTCATCCATTAAAAATTATATTCCTGTGACGATCTTATATGGACCTCTTTTGACAATCTCTGTATCAAAATGTTACGTAAGTTACATGTGGACACCACAGAGGCCTTCATTTACATAACTTTGTATTATCATTGAGCCCAAAACTGATATTAAATTGTTGTTCTCCATAATACCATAGGGACCCATTTTAACTAATTAACACCAATATTCCAATGGGAAGCTGTCGCTTGTAGATATTAACTATCGTACAATACAAAGTGCACATTGTAACTAATGCAACTTTGGTGTCCAGCTGTAACTAACGTTAAATCACATGCATGGCATTTGTACTCCTAGTGCTCTAGATATCACAGTAAATATTTCAAACTGCTAGATATTCCTCAGAAAGTAATGTGCTGTTTAAAACCAATCAGCTTTTATTTACTTTTCTACCTATGTAGCTTTAAACTTACGTTAGTTACACCATTTAGTGGACACCATTTATCGTAAGTTACATAGTGAAGAGTGACTGATTTTTTTTATGTAGATCAAATGTCCTAATTGTGATTGGATATATTGGTACACATGTAGGGTACAACACCACTGTTAGAGTAATTGGCCTTCCCTCCTAACTCATAATGAATTAGGCATTCATTATGTTGAATAAAAATGGACACCAAAGTGGTGACCCACCCTTAAATATAATTTAAGGAAAGGTAAAGTTTAAAAACTTATGTACATTGTGTATAAAGGAACTGATATTATGCTTCTGAAGACTTTATCATCTGAAATTACTGTAGGATATACTAAGGACGGTTTATAAAGAACCCAGTAAATATGCTAAATGGGTGGACACCAAACGTAACTTACGTTAAATAGTTTATCTGGCGTCCCAGTGCACAAACCAGAAAAATTTTGGATACAGGTTACCTGTATTTGTAAAATTCATTCCATTACTAACAACTTCAATACAATATTCATCTGAGGAAATAAATTGTAAGCGTGTTTTTAATTCATTCAAAAAGGCTTACTTGTTATGTCCCGTTTTTAAGTGGATTTCGAGGTTAATTTTCACCAAAAATCTAGTATTTTACCACTAAAAAATGAAAATTGTGGATTTTTAAATTTTATTTATCCGTTCATACTTGTTCCTAACATATTAAACCACCAAAACAGACTTTACCCAACTATTTAGTTATCAGGAAAGACAACATTGAGTTCCACCCTAAATTTAGCCAGTATTGTGTCCTTACACAAATACCTTTTTGTTAAAAAAAAATCTTTTCGGTCCAAAAATCAAAACAAGTCAAAAACTAGATGTTGCCAACCATTTTGTTCAACAATTTTACTTCATGTTTTATGAAACACCCCTCTGACTATAATATGGAATGCCCCGCCACAACTCGTTACCTTATAAGGACATTGGCTGGGCTGGTGTAGTGTGAATTTCGGACCATGAAATTCTGATTCACTGGTAGTATTGCACATGCATACGTGAGGAATGTGAACGTTCAACCATTGAACTAGGGCTGTGCCGAATATTCGAATATTCGGTTATTCGATCGATAATCGAATATTCGAATATTTATTTTCGAATAAGAATATTCGGTGGTGATATGCAATGAAATAAAAAGGTGGAAACAACTTTTTTTTAACAACTACGGTGTATTCTCAAAGTTAAGTTTCAAGTTGCTGCCAAAAAACCCATAAAAGTAGCTTGTATATATGCCAAGCAATAATGCCATACATATATTACTTCTGCTTTGGGAGTGCTTGCAGTAAAGCCAACCCATTTTTTTAACGCCGGACTGCAACACCAATCGCTGATGCTTCCGACAAGATAAACAAGACATTTTGTCTTTCATGTCTTCACAAAACACTTCCTGACACCTTTTCATATCAAACTTCTAGCATGAGTAGTAACGTTTCCGTTGTCCGTATTTTTGTTTGTTGTTGTCCTACTTACAATCCCTACTTTCAAAAGAAAACCGCCGCTGTTTTCCCCGATGCGATCCTGGCAAGTTTCCCCGCGCGTTGGTGTTACATGTACATGTGTGCAGCATAGGAAAATGCAGCGTGGCATTGGAGAGGAGCACGTGTTAATTTGCCCACGTGCGCAGTGGGAGGAGCTTACTGGATCGGCTATTGACATCGCGAAAATGGCATGCCAACATCGATGAAGAAGACCTCTGCAATCTCATGCAAAGAATTTGATTTCTTTTTTCTGTGTGGGCCTTTGTATTTTCCGTTTTCATGTACTTATTTTGAGGACGTACTGCTCGCACAGGGTCGCACAAGAAGCGGTACATTACACTGATACAGCGAAGCCAATTCCCCCAAAGTTTTCCATCGCCTGTTCCATCGTGTTAAATGCACGTGGTTATAGGGAATCGCCTTGCACGCAGTATGCTGCCCACAGCACGTGGCGGTGTTGTAGAAAACTTGTCATGAACCCCAACATTACATTAAAACGTTTTGAAAACCTTGTTTCATTTACGTTACGGACTCTGGGATTTTTCTAAAAGAATTTCTTGTTTACTTTTAGGGGTAAATTTATTATGGCTGTTAGATGTTCGCCTCAATGCCTCCGTAATTATATACATGTACATGTACAAAATAATCTAGTTCTCTCAACTGATCAGAGAACCCTTTTATCGAACACATTTTCGTTCGCTGTCCGTCAGCTTTGTTCGCTGGGTTAGTCTGCTAATTGCACCCAATATTTGCACAAATAAAACATACATAAACACTTCAAAAACTAGTTCAGCAATTATACTTTCAGTAATAATAGTGGGAACCTCTGGCTTATGTCCTCCAAGTCGAGCAAAACACAAGAAAAGGGCAGACAACAGAGAGGATTTCAAACTCAAAAGAGCTCTCATTTATTTCGCCAGACAGACTTTGCAGTCAACTCACCGCACCGTACCCCTGATTCCCAGCATAGAAAACCACAGCTAGACAAAATGTATCAAAATGTTGCAAGTTGGAATATCCAAACCTTTTAGTGGCCTATTTGTTAGAAAGTTATCTCCAGAGCACGCACTTATCAGCCAGAAAAAAGAACCGGGTCAGCGCACCTGTGCCCTAATTAGCCCACCAACAATACGCCCGCCAGAGCTCGGCTGGCGATTTTTTTTTTTTTTTTGCTGAAATGTCACCCTTCGTGTTTTGGGTACACAGCTTATAATACATCCCCTGTGGGCAAACAAGGAAATACTGCTTTGCACGTGTCAAGCTGGGGCGTGTGTATGCCGCGCCCACGCCCATTATTTGCATAAACTTAAAAATGCATTTACAATACAAAGACCCATATTTCATTGAATAAAGACATTAAATATCATGGGTTTTTTTTCTTGGAGTTTTGGTTGTTGAGAATAAGTTTATTTAAAATGATATAAAATAATTTCCTCAATTCTTGGTGACAAAAGTGCGAGTTATTATTATAAAAGTGATTTTTTTTATCCTCAATACTGTGACTAGGAAGTACACCGTTTTGTAGACTTCAAGAAGCTTCCAGTAATAGATATGCTCGGTTCCTGTTTGCGAGTTAAGGGTCGGAGAGTCACAATAGCTGACGCCACCCGCCGTGTTTGGGGTTCACGGCTTAATACGTCCCCCATGCAAACAAGGAATCCTTCACTCTAGCTTCTCCGGTTATTGTTAATCTAAATTACTGACGACTGAAGAACAACTGATTGTTGTCAAATACCTGACTTACCTGTGAAGAAATCATGCATGGCATGCTGACGTGCTCACGTACGTTGACTACATGTACATGTATGGCATATTTTTGCTTTTGAGGGAATTTGGAATGGCCAAATAACCGAATATTCGAATATTCGATCGATTGGAAGGTCGAATATTCGAATATTCAATTATTCGAATTGACTCAGCCCTACATTGAACCATTAAACGGCACCGGATTTCATGGGAGTCCAAATTTCATGTGACACTGGAAAAGTGTTTAAGACCAGCTAGTCATGTCTTTATCATCAGTTTAAGACCGGCCACATGACGGGCTCTCGACCAATAGGAATGTGTAAACTGTCCTAGGTATTTATGAATAATTGCTAATTGCTTGTTAATAACTTTTAAAAACGAGTTGATAATTAATATTCATTGCTCTTAGTTGCAAAATTTGAATTTCAACAAAGGTTTTTGTACTCGGATCGTATACATACGAGGGGCGAACTTTTGAATTTGACAACTGTTACCAGGATTTTCCAAAACTCGGCATGGTCTCCATTCGGCTCCGCCTGCTAACAGTGCTATTTGGGTGCCTACCGTACCTTTAAAGATTCCTGGTCAACATTAGTCAATGTTTTCTTACAGAAATATCAAACTGTATTTTAACTGTATGATATCATGAAGTGATTTATTTTAAAATTTGATCAGAACATTAAAAGCTATAAGTGAAAAAGCGAATTTGGAAACAAAGCCGAGCTTTGAAAAAGGGCCGTCAATGTTGTAATGCTTTTTTAGTCAAGGAGGTTGCCTGACCTATGGCCAAGTTCGCGCAAGGACTATAGTTGACCAATGGTTAACTAACGTTTGCCCGAACTCTGTCTAGTCGACGATGGTTGACTACGCTAGTCGACTATTTGGAACCATCCTACTGGGGTTGGTTGCTTCGCTGGTAACCAATAGCCGCGCGCATTCATAACGCTAGCAGAGAGCCAGGATCCAGAAGTTTTGCGATGACGTTTTGACCAGCGTTTGACTAGTTGCTACCAGTGCGCAGGTGTAATGTACGTCACAAATCAACCACTAGTCGACTAATGGTCCTTGCCCGAACTTGGCCTATAATTTAGATGTGAGCGTCGGGACTAGGCCTAATTGTCAGGTCTGGAAACCAGACTACATCGTACTACCACCTGGTAATGCATATTCATGAAAAAGTTTGCCAACTCAGCAGTTGATTGGCTGCTTATGATCAGCTCAGGATCCTGTGTTGACACAAAATTTGCAATGACATTTTGTGCAGTAAATCTTTACACATGGGTACATGTAGGCATGTACATGTTCATCTTTTCAAACCGTGGACGAAAAATACCAGAGAACAAAAGAGAACAATATCGTCCAAGATTCCCAGAATACGTCCGCAATCGGGGTCGTGAGTACCGGTACAAACAAAAGAGGGACAATAGGACGTCCACAATCGACAGTGAACACACTTTTGTGTGCATGTACAGTGTGTCTCCATATAGTGGAATTCTACAATGGAACTTCAATAGCAAGTAAATTATATGTATCACACATCTAATCTCTTATTGTGAACTGTATACACAGCAGTCAATGAATTTGATGTGTGATATACAAGTGTTAGTCTGTGGCAATTTCCTAGACATTATTTCACACGTGAGTAATTAAAAACACCAACTGAGAAATTCTGACAATAAAGCATTGGATCATTTATTTAAATGATAAAATGTCTTAATATTCCTTCTGATTTTTTTTCTCCAGATTGTACTCCTGTGAATAAGAGTTTGAATAAAATTTAACATCAAAATAACACAAGAATGTGATTTTAAAAAAAAATTGTATAACACGATTTTCTAAGGCCTTTCTATCTGTGGAACTGTAGGACCGATGAGGTTGTAACACAATTTCATTTAAAAACAGTCAAAACAGCTGTGTTTGTCCATGTGACAAACAAACACATTTCTGTTGTTTTTATTGATTTGAGGTTGCTTTTACAACCTGCGTGAGGGACTGTTCCTGTTGATTACATTATCAAGACTGATCAATAATTCAAATTCTGTAATTACACGTGGGCTCGATTTTCCCTGTTCAGTGTTTAATTCAAAAGTAAAGAAGTAGTGCTAAGAAAAGTTAATCAAAAAAGCTTTCTACTGCGCTCTACTTACCCGTAGAGTATTACTACATATGCATTATTCCTTAGAGGGCGCCAGCCATACGTTAAGAGTGATTACCCACAGTACCTTGTGGCCCGCCCGCCATACTTTTTTCTCTCTTAGCGACGTCTCGAGTAAGATGCATTTTACAGAGCTCTCGCTTTGTCAAAAATGTTCGCGTCTTTCCTCAGCCATTTTTATCCGTAAGTTCTTAGTTTATTCTACTATTTATCTACTATTGTTGTTTCTATGAGTTGAGTAAGTTTTGGAATATTTTGGGTCAGTTTTCTTTGGTCGTTACGGGTACATTTCGGGAGTGAGACCTCGCACAGCACAGATTGCCGGTCACTCACTCCCGTTACACGGTTCTCACGGTACGAGACCGTGTGCCTGAGGCTTTGCAAAGGTTGCAAGTAGCTCACGCCGTACCCATCTAGGGAGGCTTCACACAGGTTGCAGGCTGCTCGCTTCCACATTTACACGACCACATTTTTACCATGACACAGGCTGCTGGTAGCTCACGTCGTATGGAGGAAGTGGGGCTTTGCACAGGTTGCTGGCTACTCACTTTATGCTCGTACGTCATGGCCGTTCACGTGAGCCTTTACACGAGCTGAAAGTCACTCATGCTGTTTCGAACGGACAAGGCTTTGCAGGGGGAGCGTCGCACAAGTTGCAAGCCCCTCATCCACTGCTAACCGACCCATCAGCGTGATATTCGCTACTTACTAACCAATCCCTCACGCTGCACCGACTATTTGGAGTCTGCGTCTTTAACCGGCAGTTTTGTTGCCTCACTGCTGTATTTGCCATACTGAATAAGTGAGACTTTATATGGGGCGAGTGTCGCATGAATTGCAAGCCACTTTCCCCTTATACCTAGGTTACAAGTTGCCGTCCACTCAGCGTGATATTTTCGCTAATTAGCAAATCCCTCACACCATCACGAACGCCGCTATTTAACCGGTGTTTCGCTGTTATTTTCACAGCAACTTTCGTTGTTTCACAACAGTGTTGCTGTACAGGGAGACTGAGACATGCCACGGGGCGAGTCATATGGTCAATGTGGCCGGCAGCCATAGGCGCCTTTACATGCCAGCGGCCCGACCATGTTGTAGCCACGTCCTTCGCAATTCAGCATCCCAGCTGTGAGTAAGGATGATTAGCCTCCAAAATTATTATTATTATTATTATTATACCTCACACGATTTCCCATCCACCGGACTCTCCAATCGTGTTGGTATTCGCCCCTAGTTCTCTCGGTGCTCCTGTGGACCGTACCTGCCGTATGAACCTCCCGCTGAAGACCAAGATGTTGCCTCTTCTCAGTCATTTCAGGAGGCCGAGGCCGAACATTGAAGAAGACTTGAGTATGCCAGCTTCCATGGTCACGCTCTACCTTTTGGTACAACGAGACATGGCACATTTTTCGGGATTCCCTGAACCCATGAAGCCGGCACCTTAGGGCTCACACTTCCTTGCGGCCTGCCTTCCACATCGTACACTCTCATGTCGTACGTGAACCCACCTACCTAAATCGGTGCTATTCTGCATATGTAGTAATACTCTACGGGTAATTAGAGCGCAGTAGAATCCCCCACTTTTCCACACACATTAACTCAAAATGCATGTTTAAATCCATGTTTGACTTAGTCAACATACTTCTACATGGGCGCTCTAACATTTTATGACAGCACCTGTATTATTTTTCTGAAGTACAGGCAGACACTCACATTGTTGAAAGCAAGTTCGTATCTTCTGCAATTTCTAAGGCACTTCTGGTTTCAACCGGAAGGAAGGGTCACATGATTTTGCACTTAATACCGAAAATGACGACCCTGCAATATTATTGTTTCGATTGCCATTCAAAACAAAATCAAATCTGTAATAGTTGATTTTACATTGATTTTCAAAGATTTAATCTAAAATCTTTGATTGCTTGTAATATGATACTTCATGACGTCATTGTGACGTCATTACCAGAAAGTTCAAGAGATATGGTAACTGCTTTACGTACATAGCCAAATCTTGATTAAATCTCTCACAGTTGATTTTTAAGCAATTTTTTTTAAGGTAAACCTTTTCATGGTAACTTCAGGTCTGATGACGTAATCAATTTTTTTGCGTGCATATGTCTTGTCTGCATGTAGGTCATCATGTATGAATTTTGAAGCGATTACTTCAAATTTTGCCACAGACATCAAGTGAAATACCGTTTTGACATTTTTAAACCTGCCGCTAGAGGGTGCTCCAACACTTCATGGCGTCACCAATCATTTATTTTGAAAGGTCAACCCAGCCAGACACTAACATCATTGAAAGCATTTCATATCTTTTTCCACTTTCAAATTATTAGGCACTTCCGGTTTCGACCAGAAGGAAGGGTCACGTGATTCAACGCGCACGAGATAAAAGGAAGAGCATGTATTATCATGTTGATTCCCTCAAAATCCAAGTTCCGGTCTCTCATGGTTGATTTTACATTGAATTTCAAAGATTATTAATTTTTTTTGGAGTGACGTTACGTGACCCACGATGACGTCATGATGACGTAATTGCAAGAAGCTACATCTTCAGTGGGTTGTGCATTCATGTATTGACAATTTAAGTTCATATATGTTTTCATTTTGAAAAAAATTTGTCTTGAAGAAAAAAGAAAAAAAGGATAAAATCTACATTTTGAAAAAAATTTGTCTTGAAGATTTTATCCTTTTTTGGCGAGTTGCGAAGCAGATGCGAGCCTATGTAATACCAATTTCCGTCCGTCCGTCCGGGCGCCCGTCCGTCCGTCCGTACGTCTGTCCGGCCGTCCGCGTTCAGATAAAAATGTTGAAGTTTTTGGTTCTAGTTAACTTGGGGGAAAAGAAATAAATGCAGTTGTCATGTATCATCTTTATAACTTCAGTTAGGTTCATATCATTGCAGTAAATTGTATGATTTTATTGAGGAACTTTAATTCAAGGAAATGTTAAAGTTTTTAATTGTTACATGTACATGTATACTGTTATGACATGTACATGTGTGTATACCGGTATAACATGTACACTATGCATTTTGGGGATGTGCATGAGTTTCTGGTTTGATCTTTTAGTTGATGGGGTTGGAGTAGGGATGGGGTAGGGGAGGGTGGGGTGGGGTGGGGTGGGGGATAGGGTTGGAGTTAGGGTTTGTGTGAGTAGGATGAGTAGGGGAGCTAGGATGGGTGGGGTGGGTTGGGGTGGGGAGAGGGGTTGGAATACTGGGTTTGGTTGGGGTGTTGATTTGTAGGGGTGGGGTGGGAACAGGTAGGGAGAGACAGGTAGGGGGAGACAGGTAGGGGGAGACGGGTATGGAGAGGATGGGCATGGATGTAGGGGTTGGGTTAGGAGGGGGTTGGGCAGGGGGCAGGATATACTGGTAAGATCGGAGTAGGGGTTGGGTTGGGGATGGGTAGGGATGGGTTGTTGTAGGGGTTGGATAAGGGGAGGGGCAGTATATAGGGATCAGAGTACGGGTTACATGGGGTCAGGTGGGGATGTATGGGTGGGGGAATGGGGTGAGCGGGATATTGGAATTCGAGTAAGGGTTAGGATGGGTATGTGTAGGGTGGCTAAGGACAGATAAGGGAAGATAGGGTAGGTGGGTGTAGGGGGTTGGGGTAGGGGAGGGTACGGGTCAGGGGAGGGGGAAGGAGATAGGGATTGGAGTTTGGGTGGGGTTGGGATGTGTAGTTGATAGGTTGGGGGTGGTTAGGGGAGGATGGAATGGGTGTGGGTAGGGGTTGGGTGGGGGAGGGGGAGGGTTGGGGATAGGGTAAGGTTTTGGGATGGGGTAAGGTTTGGGGGAGGTGGTGATGGTGCTGTGTCTACATGTACATGTATACCCATTCTTGTTCTGCATTTGTGGCGACTACACAAGAGTTTTCCCATGGTAATACAAGTATGGGGAGCAGAAGACACTGTTGGGGCTGCAAAAATCCACAACTGGGTCCTAATTACCCTAACAATGGAAAACTCCCCCATAATACAGTGACGGCTAACCTATATACACATGTATTTATTAGGTAATCTGTTGACTTTTTATGTTGACATTTAAAAACTGACCCCTACACCTAGGTACATCAACAAGAATCCTGATCCCCTTCCATCATGCCCATCCCCAACCCTACCTTCAGCCTCCCTTCCTGCCTTGGACAGCGAGCCATGGCGGCTTCGCCGTTCTAGTTTCTTGTAATATGACACTTGATGATGTCATTGTAACGTCATTACCTAAAAGTTCAAGAGCTATGGTAACTGCTATATATAGCCAAATCTTGATTATATCTATCACGGTTGATTTTTTTAGCAATTTTTTAAGGTTTAAAGGTCATTTTATTGTTACTTCCGGTCTGATGACGCAATCAATTTTTTTTCGCACACAGGTCTTGTCTGCATTAAGTTCATTATGTACATGTATATTAATTTTGAAGCGATTACTGCAAATTTCACCACAGACATCAAGTGAAAATGCGTTTTTGACGTGTTTTTTAAGCTGGCGCTAGAGGGCGCTCTAACATTTATAAAGTCACGTGTAATATATTTCTGAAGTACAGCCTGGGCAGACACTCACATCGTTGAAAGCAAGTTCGTATCTTCTGCCAATTTCAAATAATTAGACACTTCCGGTTTCGACCGGAAGGAAGGGTCACATGATTTTGCACTTGATACTGAAAATTACAACCCTGCAATATTGTTTCGATTACCATAAAGGACAAAATCAAATCTGTAGCAGTTGATTTTACATTGATTTTCAAAGACTAAATCTAGAAATCTTTGATCGCTTGTAATACGATACTCTATGATATCATTGTGACGTCATTACCAGAAAGTTCAAGAGCTATGGTAACTGTGCTGTATATAACCAAATCTTGATTATATCTATCACGGTATATTTTTTAGCAATTTTTTAAGGTTTAAAGGTCTTTTTATTGTAGTTTCCGGTCTGATGATGTAATCAATTTTTTTCGCGCACAGGTCTCGTCTGCAATATGGTCATCATGTACATTAATTTTGAAGCAATTACCACAAACTTTGCCACAGACATCAAGTGAAAATGCCGTTTTGACTTCTTTTTTTTTACCTGCCGCTAGAGGGCGCTCCAACACTTCATGGCATCAACGATCATATTTTTTTTTAAGGTAAATCCAGGCAGACATTAACATCGTTAAAAAGCAACTTCATATCTTTTTCCACTTTCAAATTATTAGGCACTTCCGGTTTCGCCCGGAAGGAAGGGTCACGTGATTTTACGCGCACAAGATAAAATAAAGAGCATGTATTATCATGTCAATTCCCGCATAATTCAAGTTCCGTTCTCTCACGGTTGATTTTATATTGAATTTCAAAGATTAAATTTATTATTTTCTGGAGTGACATCACGTGACCCACGGTGACGTCATGATGATGTAATTGCAAAAAACTACATCTTCAGTGGGTTGTGCATTCATGTATTGACAATTACAGTTCATATATGTTTCCATTTTGACAAACAGTTCCGGAGAAGAATTTGTCTTGAATGAAAAAAAAAACAACAAACAAGAATATTAAATTCATAGAATAACAATAAGGGTCCACTTCAGGGAATCCCTTACCTGTTAAACCTACAATTGCATATTTCCCTAGCCGTAGGTTTTCGTTTCGTCCATGCTCCCTAAGTCGGTCCATTAAGCCAACTCGTCCTCTTTGTCTCTAGCGTTTGGAGTATCCGGACGTGGTTTGTGTCACGTTCTTCGAACGTTTGTATGAGCTTTCATTGATTCGCTATTGCTATTTTCAAATTGTTTTGGATTCAAGACAGGTTTTACCAGTGTGTCTTGTGTCCTTTTTCTTTGATTTTACACACCATTCCCGTTTTATTTTGTTGTATTTTCACTTGTGCGGTAAGCAACGTTCCGAGTCCTTTGTTTGATTTTGATTCAAGATGGCGGAGTCGCGCTACTCTAAACGAAGTGCGTCAGCAGTTCGACTCCGGTCTCACTCCCCCTCTGTAGATACCACAGGGGGAGAATTATTTTCTACCGGGGACACGCTTTCCGGGCCTCTGGCCCCCGGTAATGTTTCTGACTCAAGTGTTAGAGCTGTGCCTTTCAGGCCTCCAGCCTCTACACCTCCCCCTATTACTCTTGCTGGGGACACGCTTTCCGGGCCTCTGGCCCCCAGCAGCATGGGTCTTTCGGGCAAGACTGATCTTTCGCTTCCAGTCTTGAATCCCACTGATGGTAAGAAGGTTAAAAAGGTTATTTCAAAACCCAGAAAAAGTACCGGAGCTAAGCTTTCCGAGCCTCTAGCCTCCGGTTCTCGGGTCCCCGTCGCTTCTGGCACTAAATCTAAGAAAAATCTGGGGTCAGTACTTTGAATGTTCCTGCCTCTTCCCCCAATGTTAGTGCTTATTCCGGTGTTACGGGTCAGGAAAAATCTTCCCATTCTGACCGCCATCGACATCATCATAAGAAAAGGCATTGTTATTCTAGCTCTAGCTCGGGGTCCTCGGATGAATATTATTCTTCTTCAGGGGGCGATCGTCGCCGCCGCCGGCATACACGGGCTATGCTGGAACAACTGACGGCCACAGTTTTGGCTTTGGTTCAACGCCCAGCTAATATTAGCGCTTCGGTAGATGTTCCCCCGCCGGTGTTCGGTGCCAGTGGCGGCCACCATTGTAGACCCCGGCCAGGATTTGGAGGGAATCGTTTCCTTGTTTCCATCTGATAATTTTTCAGAAGATTCTGATTCCCGTCCTCAACCCCCAGACATTTCTGTCCCTTTTCCTCCACGGGCAGGGGGGAATCAGCTCCGGATGGCGGTAAGAAGTCTGACACTTTCTTACCCCCAGCACAACTTAATCCACCTGGTGATTATTCATCGGACAATGGCACCATAGAGTCAGTGAATTTGTCTTCTTCAGATCTTAGATTGCGTCATGTCATGCGTGATATGGTTCGTGTTCTACATATCCCAGATGTGGAGGATTCGAACCCCCATTAGCGAGGTTCATAAATCCTTTTAAAAATGCACTGGTCCTCCTGAATCTAAGGCTCAGTTCTTCCCGGTCCTCCCGGTTGATCGCACGAGGTCATTACCGGAGTTAAGAAATGGTGACCGGTGGCTGACTCTGGTGGACGCTCGACACTTAAATCACCGTTTTCAAGTAAACACTCTTGAAGACACTCTAGTCAAGGTTGACAAGGCCTCCAAGGCGAGCCTTCGAGTCACATGTTTTTTGCAGTTGCTTTCGGAGTATCTGGTCTGTTCATGTGAAGCGGATTCCGAAGTGGCTCCCGAGAACGTTGAACTAGGCTTTCGGTGTCTGGACGACTGCCTACGTGTCTGCATGGATCAGTTTACAAGGATTTCTTCCTTTTCTACATCTATACGACGGGGTAACGTACTGGATGCCATGTATCTGCCTACTGAAGGGGCTCGTACCCGGCTTGAGGCTCTCTCTCGGTTAGGTACAGACCTTTTCAATGGGAAGTTTCAGCTAACCCTTAAAGAAGAGGCTAAGCGGATCAAGGCAATGGATAAGATCAACCAGCGAAAGTCGACTCAAGGTTCGTCTCCCGCTGGTCGTGGTGGCAAGCGAGATTCCGGTCTGCATTTTCCTTGTAAGCCTTTACAGCCTTTTAAGGGTTCCGGCACGTCTCCGTTAGCCAGCCCGGCTAACCCCTACTCAGGCTCCCCTACTCCTCAGCCTCAGCCTTTGTTAACACCTAGCTCCGGTTTTGGTGGTCATGGTCATGGCTCCGGTCCCTCATATACCCCCCGCTCCAAGGCCAACTATGGGAGCAGTCGGGGTAGGCCATGGTGGCGGTGACGGCCCCCCCCCCCCCATTAGTGCCCCCCTACTATGGGCCCATAGGGGGTCGCCTTCAGTCTTTTGTACAGACTTGGGCCCTCTATTCCGACGACAGATGGGTACTCGACACCATCGCTCACGGTTACAAGATAGAGTTTACGAGTATCCCTCCATCGTCGTATGTCCCTCGGCCAACACCAATTCTTTCTGATCAGGCCAAACGCTTGGCTCTCGAATCAGAGATTCTCGCCTTACTAGAGAAACAGGCGATTTATCAAGTTCCGGTGGAGGACTCCAAGCGAGGATTCACTTTCTCCCTCTTTCTAACCCCAAAGAAAACCGGGGAATGGCATCCAATCTTAAATCTAAAGCCATTAAACAGGTACATTCGGCCCCACTGGTTCAGAATGGAAACCCTTCGTACGGTTCTAGATTGCCTGACGATTCCAGCTTGGGCGTCAACATTAGATCTGAAAGACGCTTACCTGCATGGTCCAATGTTCAACCATCACCGTCATTTTCTCCGTTTTCAATATCGGGGAATGTTGTTCGAGTTCCGATCACTTCCCTTCGGCATTTCAACAGCCCCAAGGGTGTTTACACGTCTTGCAAAGACTGTCGTAGCCATTCTCCACTTGCATCACTTGTGAATTTTTGTCTCGACAACTGGCTCATAGTAGGACAATCGGAGGTCGAGACCCGCTGGGCCATGGATACAACCCTGTCTCTGGCAAGAAATCTGGGATTCATCGTCAACGAGAAGAAATCGCATCTGATCCCATCTTTCACCCCAACCTACCTCGGTGCCGTGCTCGATCTCCACCGGGGCATTGCAACACCAACAGAGGAAAGGATTCACAACCTTATACAATGCGTGAATCTATTCTTTGCCGTCACGATCCCTCCAGCCTTGGCCTGGTTACGCCTTCTGGGACTAATGGCAAGTCTAGTGGACCTCGTTCCTTGGTGCAGAATGCGAATGCGACCCATACAACTCCATCTCCTGGCCTTGTATCGTCCAAAACGAGATTCTCTCTCGCTTTTGGTTCCGATTCGGCCCCTAGTACTTCAACATCTCAACTGGTGTTGCCAACGGGTAAACCTCAGTTGCGGAGTGACCTTCCCTCGACCTCAACCCACCTTGATTGTGACGACTGACACATCCATCCATACAAGGAGGGGGTGCTCACTTGGGAGCAGAGACCACAGCCGGAATGTGGTCCCCAGAAGAGAGTTTATATCACATCAACGCTCTAGAGTTGTTAGCAAGTCCAACGAGCTCTAATTCATTTTTCCAAACTGGTGACAGGTCATCATGTTCGGATCATGTCCAACAACTCGACAGTCGTCTCATATGTCAACCAACAGGGGGGGGGGGGGACTCGGTGCCCCCCGTTATGTTTTGAACAAGGTGCGAGTATCTGCATCTCACGTCGCAGGGAAAGTGAACACCCTGGCAGACGCCCTATCCAGGGGCAAGGTTATCCCACAGAGTGGACACTTCATCGAACTGTGGTCGAGGCTATCTTCAAGAAATTTGACCGACCTCACATAGATCTGTTTGCGTCAGCCCTAAACCACCAGCTGCCGGTATACTGCGTTCGCCATTGGGATCCTCAAGCATGGGCGTCGGACGCTCTCGATCGATTGGACAAACATGTACGCTTATACGTACCCTCCGATCTCACTAATTCCAAGAGTTCTAACCAAGATAGAAGCGGAAGCATGCAGGGTTCTTCTCATTGCACCCTTTTGGCCTCGCCAAGCATGGTTCCAAAGACTTATTCGCCCTCTCATACATCCCCCAGTCTTACTTCCACAATGAGCAGACCTCATTTGCCAACCTTGGTCGAAGATTTTTCACCCGGGGTCAGAAACTCTCCACTTAACGTGTTGGATGTTGTCCAGCATTCTTTCCGATCAGCAGGCCTTTCAGCAGACGCTGCCTACATGGCTGCCAGAGGCCGTCGAAAATCCACCTGACAGACTTACGACAGCCGCCTTCAACATTTCTACAGATGGTGCAGAGTCGACTCGGTGGATCCGTGCTCAGCGCCTTTGAAAGATGTTGGTGATTTTCTAATGAAACTTTTCAATCAGTCGACTCGGTGGATCCGTGCTCAGCGCCCTTGAAATATGTTGGTAATTTTCTAATGAAACTTTTCAATCAGGGCCTCACGGTGGCAACTATTCGAGGCTATCGTTCAGCTCTTGCATCAGTTCATGCTTGGTTTCCAGATGGTAGTACCATCTCTAATAATAACGCTCGAACCCAAATGCTTAAGGGTATGTTCATTGGGCGTCCTCCAAACAAGAAACTCTTTTCGACTTGGGATCTTGGGCGGGTCCTTCAGGCATTGTCTAAGCCACCCTTTGAACCCTTATCTGAGGCCGCAGCTATAGATTTAGCTGTGAAAACGGCCTTCCTTGTGGCTACGACCACTGCTAGGAGACGGAGTGAGATCCATGCTTTCTCTATTGATCCAGGTCATATTCGATGGGAACCAGGTGGTGTTCGTCTGGTTCCCAACATGTCCTTTCTGGCCAAAAATCAAACCCTGTCTTATACGCCCCCTGATATTTTTATTGCTGAAATTAAGTCTTTGTCCTCAGTAGCCGAGGACAGACTATGGTGTCCGGTACGAGCTTTAAAGTGGTACATTGCTCGTACCAAGTCTCTCAGAGTTAATGTTTCCCAACTATTCATTACTACTACCAGTCCGTATAAGGCTGTCTCGCCAGATAACATTTCTCGATGGATTGTAAGGGCGATACGCTCATCCTTTAGTTCCTGGCCAGACCTGACAGCAGACGCTCAGGCGGTGAATGCCCATGAGACGAGATCCATGGCCACGTCGTGGGCCTTCCTTAAGGGTGTTCCTCTCAAAGATATTTTACAGGCTGCAGCCTGGAAAACTCCAACTACTTTTCTGTCATGCTACCTCAAAGATGTCGAGTCATCTGGAAGCAGAGTCGGCCATAGTGCTATGAGTGTACCACAGCCTTCTATGACAGCCCCCTGGGAGTGATGAGATGTTTCTACCACTTCTCCCTGGAATTTTTTATTTATCGATGAGTTGGCTTCCTTTCTTTCCATCTTGCTTAAAGAAATTTGGAAGAGCGCAAAGGGACGATATTTATCTCTTTTACCAAGGATTTGTTGTTTTACTGTTACCTTGCGCCTCACCCGTTGACCCTCCTCCTTTTTACGGTGCCAGTCTATGCAATTGTAAGTTTAACAGGTAAGGGAGTCCCTGAAGCGGACCCCCCCCCCCCAATCAAGGTTTATTTTGGAGTCCGAGAAGGGACGATACTTACCTGTTAAACCTCCCACCCTCCTTCCCCACTGGGGTTTGGCTTTTGCTGTGTCTTTTTACCCACACCTCGAGAAAAGAGGACGAGTTGGCTTAATGGACCGAGTTAGGGACCATGGATGATGGAGGGCGCTATTGCGGTGTGGTAAAAAGAATCTAGCGTGAAAGCCTACGGCTAGGGAAATATGCAATTGTAGGTTTAACAGGTAAGTATCGTCCCTTCGCATACTCACAAATCACCATTGATTTGGGGGATTTGGGGCTAAAGCCCAACACCTAATTAAGTTTTGCGATTCACTGAAGTATAAACACTGTATACTCAGTTTGATACCTCCCGAAAGTTGGAAAAAATCACTCGGGTGGGACTCAAACCAACGACCTCCTGCTTTCTAGTGCAAATGTCCTACCACGCGACCACCAAGCTAACGGGATCGGTTGGCTGGTTTGAATCTGATGTACATAGCAGCGGGTACCGCATTAACTATTAAAAAATCCATCTTACAAAAAATAAAATTTGTTAAAATATAAACTATAAAATATTGAACAATGAGAACGAGTATATAACAAAATTAAAAATACACAATAAAACAGTTTTGTACGAAAGCCCATTAGTGCCACTGCAAGTATATGCTAGTAACTGCTAAATATTACGGCTTGTTTAATTCGTTATTGCAGATTATTTAATTCATTATTACGGATTATTAATTCGTTATTACAGATTATTTAATTCGTTATTATGGATTATTTAATTCGTTGTTACGGATTGTTTAATTTGTTATTACGAATTAAATCTGATATTCACATGCGGAGAGCACATGATCAGAATGCACTGAGAGCTGGATAGGGTTTAATTAAAATTTAGGGATCAAATCCCCAGGTTGTTATTAAACAGTATCATCGACCCTGATCACAGAATGGCCAGTCTTAAGTTTCGCTAGATCAGACTATAAAGGCTCATTGGTGCCCATGCCAAATAAGGCCAATTTTACATTTAATGAAAATTTTGGGAACAAAATCAAAACAAGTATCATTGCTTGGAACTTGTAGATTATGGAAATACTTAAGAGTAATTTCAGATCAGACATCACTAATCAACTTAAGATTGTGTACATTTTTGTCCCTATCATCGCAAAGCAATTTTTAAATCCTGCCAAGTTTCTCTGACCCAAAAAGCATGTATACAACGACTTTATCTTTGTATGCCCTATTTATTGATATTGATAGATTTATTATTCAAACCCCACTTTTTCACGACCCAACTCTAAAGTTTTGATATGAATTTTTGCCATGATATGAATTTACAAATATATTCAGACCCCAAAGACGAGTTTGTCGGAACATCATTATGTACACGTCCCCTCTTGAAGAAATCATCGAAGCTCATGGCTTTGGGAAAATGAACTATAGCTAGATGTCAATGGGGGATATAGTTGGGGAGACATGCAGTTAGGCCTAAAAAAAGAAGAAGTTATGTTGGCGTAACTGGCCAGAAAAAATAGGGTAGGTAGGTCGGGTTTTTTTTTGTTTTTTTTTGTTTTTTTTGTTTTTTATAATCCCAGCAACGAAAATGACATTAAGCCGGTAGTAGTATACGATAACAAAAGAAAACGAGGCTCATCATCAACCTTTCCAAAGGTACATATCAAAAAGCGGAATCCAAAATCAGACAAAATGTTAGCCGTTTCATCTGCGTCGACATCTTTATATGGACCCCATTCTTCCTTTGAAGTTTGTATTTTTAGCACGGTGTAACCCGCTTTTACACCTGCGGCAGTTCGGCACAGCTCTGGGCGATTACCCTCAGCTCTAGACTCAAATTTATCCGCATTAAACGGTCGAAAATGACCGAAGATCCCCATTTGCCCTTGATGGAAACACTGTACGCTTCGGTCCCGGGCGCCATGATGCGACGGCGTACGCGCGAAACCACGGGCCGGGGCCGGCCCACTGATCTCTATAATAAAGACTGGATAGCTAATAAAGAGCCGCACAATGTACGAATTTGACTCCATATTGGTGAGACCGGCTGGTGATCTACAAAGGACAAGTTGCCGTTTTTATAGACAGCATGATTTCTTTTGTAACGTCGCGGTTCACTTGACTTATATTTTGACCACCACCACTGACCAAGGTTAATGATAATCACTACGGAAATGTGTCCCTTTTAGAACATCATAATATGTGTACGTGACCAAAATGCGCGTCAACTGTTGATACAACGCGTGCGTATTTACGCGTAGAACGTTCGTATTATACGCGGCCATCTTCGTGAGACCGGGGGCGAATTGGTCAATATGCAAAGTCTTCTGTGTGTATGTTGTATGCATATCCGCTATCCAGTCTTTATATAGAGATCAGTGGGCCGGCCGGGTAGCGTCGGCCGCCGGGGTTACAGAATAGTTTACCATTTTTAGAATAAATATATATCAATTGTTATCGTGTAAAATAGTGGAAAATTAATTAAAATAATTTATATTATAATGAACTATTTTTTTAACATGGAAAAATAGCGAAGTATTTTCAATAGTGTATGTAGCAGTTCGCGCCGTGCAACATCTAGGACGAGGCTATACATGTACTGTACAGTACATGTGCATCTATCATGCATGCATCGTGCATCGATCTCCCGCACGCGCACTGCCTGTAGGCCTGCGCGATCTTCTGCATGATCGTTGTGTCATGGAGAGGAAGGTGCAAAACATTGTGCACTCCAAAGTTCCACGCGCGCTATCGTCATACAATTGAGAAGAAACGGTCAGAAATGGTTTCAAAACGTATTTAAAATTCATTTCTATAGATTTTAATTATATTTCTTCCCTTCAAAAGAAATAAAAATATCCAGGGTCGGCCGCATTTTTAGGGTCGGTCGGGTTACGCCAACATAACACTTTTTTTTTTTAGGCCTTATAGAAAAGCAATTTCTTTGGTGTGATCTGAGGCAATTTCTGACCACTAAAACCAATTTGAGCAAAAGATCATCTTTTAAAGTTTTGAGTTTGGAGTAATTGAATCAGCATTTTGAAAACGTAGTGAAAAGGTTACTGTAGTACACAGGCTGTTACAACTGATAATGTAGTAACCAACCGATAACGTATCACCAACCGATAATGTATCACAAATTGACCGATATTGTATCACTAACCGATAATGTACCAAAAATGTACTGATAGTGTAGTAAAATTTGTATCCGATAATGTATCACGTGTTGACGGATAATGTAACTACAAAATAAGTGTATCCGATAATGTATCACCACGGAACGGATACTGTATCAACCGATAATGTATCAAAAATCAACCGATATTGTATCAGTATTGGGAAAAGGTGGAAATATTGCAAATTAATTAAAGTCTAATAAGTGCCTTTACCATGATAAGTCCCCACTCGAGAAAGTTTATCATTAAGATTTTTTTTTTTAATTTGGTAGGTAGGGAGTTGCTCTGGTTTGGAGACGCTCTACTTCCAAGTGGGCCTAGGCTAGTGGCGTATACAGCTTTTGATGTCGGTGGTAACCGCACTCGCACATCCGCGCCGAAATGTGGACAAGTTCTTTTCTCCGGACACTTGGCCTCCATATGGGCTCCGTGCTGAGACACAAGAGGGCGCGTTTTACCACTACGGGACCATTGATCTCCGTATGGACACAGCATGTGCGTACTGTACTGTACTGGTTCGCGCGCAAAATTCCACACCACTTCCAGAATGTGCCAGAATGTGGCTATTAGCAGCAGCATCTTCGCATGAGCGTCAGGCAACGTCGGCGTGCGCATACGTTCAATTTAACTTGCGATGGTCTCCCAGACTATTCCCTCCCCCAATAACTTTGCATCATTCAAAATACGCACTTTGCATGAACCGGGAACACATACGAGTGGCGAGGCATGTGTATAGCAAAACTACCATCTGAAATGATCATGTAACTTGAGCTGTCACAAAAGATACAATGTAACAAGTTTACCGGATTTAGGCGGCAATCGTCGAAGATAGTCTAGATGCGATCAAGCTTCATGGGTCCCTTGTCGACCCCAGTCGATTTTTTGTCTTACAGATTTGAAAAGGGCACAATCACAGCAATACTGCTCATTTAGTGGGGGATGGGGGTGAGGGGAGGGGGATGAGGGGAGGGGGTCGGATAAGGGGAGGGGGGTCGTGCCATATTTTCAACGGGGAGCGCTGATAAAATCCTGTAATCATGTACACAATATTACTGTACCGTACAAAATAATGCCCCGGCTTTTTTTTTAGGGGGGGGGGCACCGTTCGCATGTGACGTCATTTGTTACTTGTCTACCCACTGACTTCAGTTTGTTCAGCCCACACAGTTTGGAGTCCAAACGTCACGAGCCTGCCGCTTCCTTGAGGCCAACACAGGCGTGGATCCAGGGGGGGTCCCCCAGCTGTGTCCCCAAACAAATTGCATACAAATTCATAAAAAAAAATAATGCACCCCCCTCCCTCTGCTGTGACACCCCCCAAAAAATTACTGGTATAGTGTCCGCCAGTTCAAAATACGGAAGGAGGCAGCTTAGATAGGGGGTATTTTTTACACCATTCTGTAATCCAGTGTTAATAATTGTCAAATTTGAACAGCGTCCCCTATTGAAATATGATACCCCCCTTCCCCAAGTTTTTGATTTTTTTGTTTTTGAAAGTTTGAAAAATACCTCAAAATCTGCCCTTTTTCTCTAAATACAAAATAATGGGGGTGGTGTTGATCAACTAGCCCAGAGCCCCCCCCCTCCCTGGTCAAAACATGGGGCGGGATAATCGGACATAAAACAAACATTTGTGTACACCTTTTCCCCATACTGATACATTATCGCTTGATTTTTGATACATTATCGGTTGATACAGTATCCGTTCCGTGATGATACATTATCGCACTTGTTTGCAATCAATTACAAACCTATGAACGGGTACGAGCCAGCTAGACTGGTTCCCTGACCTTACAATTCCCCAATGTATGTAAACTGCTCTGTTTCTTCTTATATGGAGTCAGGGAACCAGACTACAGGAAAATGATTGTTTTTCTTGGTTTTTATAGCATTTTCGAACCCAAAACCTCAAAAAAGTCAGTGTCACTATATTTGCTATATATTTCCAACCCCCCAATTCCATCCATTTCTGAAAATTACAGTAAAAGCAAATGATGTATATTCCCTTTAAACATGGCAAATGTGATAGGATTAGTTAACATTTAAGTCTACCTGTTTTGGTAAATGGACATTTTGCAATGAAGGTATATGCCCTGTTTACGTAAACTTGCTGTCAAAATAACCGCAGGACATGCAAACAACTGTCAGAGAAACTTGACGGGATTTAAAAAGTGCATTGCAATGATATTAGGAAAAATGTACATGGAGGGGATTGTTGGCCCACCCCTCCTTACTTTCGCGCAGCTCTTAAGTTCATTATTCTGATCTATAATCACTCTTTAGTCATAAATTCATGTTCCACGAGTGCCAAGGCATCAATACAAGCTGGTTTCATATTCTTCTCTTCCGTTGTGTTGCAATGGTATGAGAGAAAAGGAAAAGGAGGGGGTGACGGCCATGCCCGCCCACCCCCCCCCCCCGCACTTTTCGCGTCGCTCTTCAGTTAATTAGTCTGATCTAAAATCACTCATAAGTTATTTCCATAATCTAAAAGTTCTAAGTTATCAAATGAAACCAATTTCGTTCTTGTTCTCAAAATTTGATTTAATGCAAAATTTGCCCCATCGCACCAATGGCCTTCAATAGTCTGATTTAGCGAAGCTTAAGACCGGCTATTGATACTATGATTTAAGACAATCTGGGGATTTGTTCCCGAAATTTTAATTAAACCCTTTTCAGCTCTCAGTGCATTCTGATTACGTTCTCTCATGTGAGTATCAGATTTAATTCGTAATAACGAATAAATAGTTTGTAATAACGAATTAATAATCTGTAATAGCCAATTAAATAATCCGTTATAACAAATTAATAATTGTAATAACGAATTAAACAATCCGTAATAACGAATTAGTAATTCGTAATAGCAACTTAATACTCCGTAATAAGGAATTACTAACATATACTTGCAGTGGCGCTAATGGGCTTTCGTAGTTTTGAAACCTGGGGCGAAGTTAAAATATAATCCGAATATAAAGTGAAGACTTAAAAATACTTAGTGAGGCACTTTGAGTGACACCACCTGGAGTGGCATTCTAATTACTGGCAGTGCAAACAAAATATGAATTCACTAAAAATAGTCAGTTTTTAGCGAAGGGAACCTGGACTTTCAAAGCATTGTCCTTTCAGGAAATTCTGTTGGGAGGACTGAATTTACAAAGGCTGCTGGCATCAGTAAAGTTGTTCATTATTTTATTGCAGTAAGACATTGTACCCGGATTCCCAGTCCCTGCAAACCATTCTGGCACAACGTTTTTGAACGCGCCAGTGGCACACCCAGGATTTGGCTTGGGGGGGGGGCCTCACAATTTTTTTCATAAGTATTTTCCCAAAATTTTAGGCCGCAGAAAAAAGATTGGTGGTGTTTTTTTTTGGGGGGGGGGGACTATATTGAAGTTGGTGGCACCACTTACACCCCTAATTATACTACTCAAAAATAGGCCACATACATATTACCAAGGTCAAATCATGGGACTTAAAAAAGAATTACACAAAAAAAAAGCCCCCTGAGGGGGTCCCCCTTGGGTGCGCCACTGGAACGCGCTCAGGCATGGCACAGTGGGAACTCCTATCATGATCCCAAGCCAAGTTACAAAAGTCATGTTGCGGCCGGATTAATGATTCATAGAGCCGTCTTTTTATTTGGCCAGAGCAGTTTGCAAAGGACCTTCTAATAAAACCTAACATTTTATTGCACTTATTGTACACTTCATTACACTGGTTGTTCTAGTTTAATTGCTTTATCATAATTTACACGTTATATTGTTATGATAATCACTGTTGGTTGCTTACAAACACCAATTTAGAAACAAGTATCTATTTTGATGATATCATGTTTTTTTCACTCAAATAATCCACGAAGGGAAACTGACTTAACAAAATGCGGAACCAGCAGCATTTGGCTGGGTAGCTCCGTTGGTAGAGCACTGGAACAACACCGTCATTTGTCATGGAAACAACCACTTGAGGGCGCTATACTCACGCGTGTTTTAAGCACAATATAATTGTGGAATTTGTGGTATGTAGAAATGCAAATTATTTCGCTTCATCAGTCACACCTCGGGAATTTTGTTTTTGAACCCACCATAGTTAAAATAAACCACTTACCTCTATTGTGACCCAAGAGAGGTGATAAATCTAAATTATTGATGCATAACTATCTTTACAGCCACTTTTTTAGACTCCTGGTGTTGAGCGGAGTTGGATTTTCTGGGTACTTTACCGTGAATAACACTGCATTGCTCTGAGATGACTTGAACTTCATCGATGAAAATTGGCAGTGAGTATTTCCATGAATGTGTGATTTCAGTAACATCAATGGTTGACATGGATACCAAGTCATCTCGGAGCACTACAAGGGTGTTTAATGATCAGTGCCAAGGAAATCCAACCATAGGCTCAACACTAAGAGTGTAAAAAAGTGGCTGTAGAGACAGTTAATCTATATATAATTTAAGTTAACACCTCTGTTGGGTTGCAGCAGAGTTAGGCGGATAATTTTCAGTAACTTATTAACAATTTTGTTAATAACTTGCATTTCTACATATCAAAAAATCCACAATTAAAAGTGCTTAAAACACACAGTTTCTTGAAGGGAATGGCCTTCTTGATAAGAAAATGCAAAAAAAAAACATCACTCGACCACCGACCTAACGGGATCGGTTGGCTGGTTCGAATCAGATGTACATAGCAGCGGGTACCGCATCAACTATTCATAAGTTGGAAATTTGCGTCGGGGTGATGTAAATCAAATTAGCTTTTGCCCTTCACCGACGTATAAACACTGTATACTCAGTGTGTTACCTCCCGAGTGAGGTAACACACTCGGTGGTGCACTAGAAAGCAGGAGGTCGTGGGTTCGAGTCCCATCTGAGTGATTTTTTCCACTTTCACTCTGGAGGTAACACACCGAGTATACAGTGTCTATACGTCGATGAAGGGCAAAACCTAATATGATTCACATCACCCCGACGCAAAATTCCATCATTTATTGTTCATGGTTAAATAACTAGCAATGCTGAGCACTTGGTGCATTTTTGTAACAGTCGTATTTATATTCTCTGATATTTTCAGGGTTTAGTACCAGGCCTCTTTGGTGTATCACATGGTGCTCTTCAATTCATGGCTTATGAAGAGTTAAAGAAGGTTCGACTCAAAATTGGTGATCAATCCAGTAGTCAACAATTTGTAAGTATTTCACCTTGACACTCAATTATTGTTGAACAATTAATCACTCGATATACTAATCTCAATCAAAACCGTATCATTTCCCCCTTGGTCAAGGCGTACGTTATTATTCGTCCGTACACGGTAAACGAATGGCGGCATATCCTCGCTATGCAGTGCATTAAAAATGCAGCGTGAACAGTGCGGCCACTGTTTTATGCAAATCATTTGGATCCAGACGAACCCCTTTGGTACAATTGTCCATGTGAGGTTTTGGAATTGGTGCGCATTATGCTAATAGCCTAAGCTGACCTTAAAAGTCGTCTTATTGGTCCATCGTTGCATGGAAACTTGCATAGCGTTGAAAGTTCATATAGCGATAATGTGTGACATCGGCTGTACATAATACATACACACATGTTGTGTGTCTCACACATAACACACATCACCAATGCACACAAAAAACGCATTTTCTGACACGTCGGTAAAAGGCGAATAGCTGCAAATAATTTGATGACGTTGGGATTTAGCAAGGTGTGATTGGACACTCCACATATTAGTCACTTATCTGTATTCGCATACGAGGCCGTGCGCTAGAAATCTAGCATAAAATAAAGAAAACATAAGCTTTTGCGGACGATTGGACCAAGGCCTTCTGCATAAAATAGTGGCCGCATGAGGTCGCTGTTCGCGCTGTATTTTTAATGCACTGCATAAGCGAGGATATGCCACCGATCGTTTACCATGTACGGACGAATAATGACGAATGCCTTGACCAAGGCTACCTTTACATAAAAAAAAGTATTACAAAAACTAATTTTTGGTAAAACAAGAAAATGCATGCTCCTCTCACCAGAAACACATGATAAGCACCTACCAGGTGACCCGTCTTTCCATATTTTAAGTTTTGAATTTGCATAACTGTTTCATTACTTTATGCTACCTTTTTTTATTCTAACCTTATAAATTGTATGGAAAGTGTGTATTCAGCCATTGTTTGTTATAGATACTTTAAAAGGTCTGGATCACAGAAAATCTATATAATGTCTTACTTTTTTTGTTTCTTTTATACATTTTTCAAGCATTGAATTATGAGCTAGACTCTCTACATAAAATGTATTCAGTTTAGGCCAGATTTTATTTATTTATTGGATTAAATGACATGAAATTGGCAGAGTCGGACGGAAAAAAAATAAAATGCTTATTTTTTACCTATTTTTTTTTTTTACACACACAATGCTATTATGCATGTAATGTTGATGTCCCCTGTAACACATCGGGGCGCTGCCCCTTACGTGGTGCACTTTGATTTGTCACCTATAATGTCATATTTAGAGACGGCGGGTTCGTAATCCAACAAATTACAAATTTCTGGCCTTTCTGTCAATATTGTCAATAATAGTTTAATGGCTTTGATTTGTGTGTTACGGCTGGAACATGATCCTGTAATTATGTGTTGTTTTATGCATAATTATGACTGATGTGTTTTAATGCTGAAATTTATTGCAGAGCTCTGTGGAATACATTGTTTTTGCTGCGTTATCGAAGATGTTTGCAGTGATCACAACTTATCCCTATCAAGTGATAAGGTCACGGTTACAAGATCAGCATCAGACTTACAATGGTGTCCTAGATACAATCCTACAGACTTATAGGTAAGTGTGGAATCAGTATTGCATAGCATATTTTCACCTTTTACTTGGAGCTTCAAATATCACAACATCCAACATCACAGATGACTTTTCTAGTCATTCGGAGCCAGAATGAATTGGGAATTGTTTTTAAAATTAATTCCTTTTCAAGCAACTGATGGTACCTGTACACAGCAATGGTTTACTACACTCACTGGAATTTTCGAGAAAGGTTTTCCATAAAGATATATTTCCTTAACTATATAAATAACCACTTAAGTGAAGATTTGCTATAGCATGCCACACCACCCTCCTGCGTCAGCGTTCCCAATTGTTAGGGCCCAGGCTATTTACATCGTCCTCTGTTTTTTAACACTCGTGACAGTAGGACGTGTTTTCAGTGATCACATTAGCATATTTACGTTTGTTCTGGTTTCAATCACTAATTAATCCGAATGTTCTCACAATTTGCAGTGCAATTGGTTTTGGAAGCCATGAGTAAAACGGTTTGCGCTTTGTTTGATTTTAGATGAGAATAAGAAACGTTTTTGGTTTCGTTTTTATGACCTCGTGTTAACTGTTACTGAATGGAAGTTCATGTGCATTAAAAAAGGTGTGAGTTTGTTTTAGTATTCCTACGCATTCTACAGTTGTAGATACACATGGTCCATCTTTATGGATCAGCCCACCTAACATGGATTCTACGGGAAGTATTCTTATGGGACTTCCGACATTAGATTTTGTGAAGCGATGTGGAAATAGTTCAGTCTTATAGGTTTCCATTCTCTAAGAGTTCCCGGTGGATTTTTTTTCTGTCTAAGAGCAAAAGCTGGTTAAAAAAAGTAGCCGCCTTTTGCCAAGGCAGCATTACATCATCCCTTTTGTGTTCCAAAACAAGAAACTGCGGAATTTTTAACAGTTCTGATTATCCTAGACACTGCAAAGGATAAGATAGCGGCAGACACGGGAAAGCAATCACAGAAAGCTTTCTTTGCCAATTCGGTCAGGAATAAACTGGAAGATACATTGCAAAAGGTTGTTCGACCTGCAAACAACTTGATTCATTCTTCTGTTTGTAGAAAACTTGGTTACTACATGTAATTCCAGTTCAGCATTTCCCCTGCAATGGCTGTAAACGCCTTTCAGTGTCTAGAGGAGGGATTACGCATCATCGTAGATCAATTTGCTAGGGTCTCTGTCCTTGTGACAGTCTCAAGACATTCCAATGTACTGTAAACGATCTTCTTCCTTTAAGCAGGGGCAAGAAGACGCTTGGAGGCCCGTTCTTTATGAAGCAATTATTTGTTTGCTGATCAGTTCCAGATGATGATGGAGGCTGAAGCCTCTCAGAAGAAGTCACAACCTACATCTAGTGTTCAGACTACTTCAATTGGTCAAAAAAAAAACAAAAAAAAAAAACTTGCCTTCCTTACGCACATAGAAGTTTACCCAGTCAACCACTGTGGCACCAACAACCACCACCACAATATCACAGACATGAGGTTTGCCTAGCCAACCTCATGAGTTCGCTGCCAGAAATTGTCTAATAATTTGGACGTACACGGTTTAGGACGAACATTGCGGAGTATGTCCGAAACCATTTTTCTTCAAATAAGACGTACACGTAGCTATGACTGTTGTTCGACAATTCCGAAAACTGTTAAACCAAATGGTCAAAATTTAAAAATTGTCAAAATAAGTTAAGTATTCACATCGAAGGTTACAGTATGTAGTTTCATGAAATAATACTGAATTTGACCAAATATGCAGAGTGTCAGAAAATAAAGTGTCGTCAATATAAAAAAAAAATACAACAAAACTGAGCTTCCTTCGTTACATCTATTAAGTAGTGGTTACATGTATATAACCACATGAAGTGCAGAGAAGATATGAGTCACTGCACTTTTATAATTTTTTTCTGGTAGTATTTAGCATTTTCGGTTTCGGACGTACACAGAAGAAGAGACCTTCCATTACAAACAAAAAATGCACCTGTGAAATGTTATTCTTATTGTGTTAAAATAAGGGAATAAATGTGTGTTCCGGAGGTATTATAACACTCTGTTGAAAACCGGTGTGAGTCTGGATTGGGTGATAATTACCCGAGGTGAAGCCGAGGGCAATTATCACCCATCCAGACTCCCACCGGTCTTAAACAGAGTGTTTAACACCGACGGAACACATATTTATTCCCATTCATAAATACATTTTTGGTAAAAAAAAATCTTTTCGGTCCAAAAATCAAAACAAGTCAAAAACTAGACGTTGTTCAACAATTTTATTTCATGTTTTACGAAACACCCTCCAAAATTGCGCGATGTCGCGCAAAACGCAGCTGGGCTGGTGTAGTGTGAATATCGGACCATGAAATACTGATTCACTTGTAGTACAGTGCGCATGCATACGTTAGGAATGTGAACGTTCAACCAATGAAACGTTAAAAGGCACCGGATTTCACGGGAGTCCAAATTTCATGGACACTGGAAAAGTGTTTAAGACCAGCCAGCCATGTCTTTATCATCCGTTTAACACCGGCCACCATGACGGGCTCTCGACCAATAGGAATGCGTATATTGTCTTAGGTATTTATGAGTAGACAGTTAAAACTGCATTTTGAATTATTTATTTAATTTGGTAAAAAGATGTAACAAATTAAGGCGCTTTTGATGCTTTTTTTTTTTAGCAGCGACTCCGACTATTTGTAAAATTGGTGGATCCCGTATGTGCATCTGTAAACCATTGGGATGGAGACTTTCTCCTCCGTCTGTTTGATACATGAATAGTCTTGAAATCAAGACTAGAAATATGGCATCAAGAAAAATTGATGCGATTTGTGGGCATGGCCGGTTATTACCGGAACTTTTGCTGCAGCTTTTCGGACGTGGTTTCTCCACTGACTAATTTGCTTAGAAAAAACACAAAATTTGTCTGGACCGAAAGATGTACCCAATTTTTCCAGATCCATGCTGGTTCATGCGCCAATTCTTTCTGCTCCCGACTTCACTAACTCATTCATGTTAGCAGTCGATGCTAGTGATGTTGGAGTTGGGTCAGTGTTGTTGCAAGAAGACGATCTTGAAATATGTCATCCAGTTTATTTCTCGAACAAAATTGAATCTCCATTAGAGGAATTATAACAATAGGCCACACAATGAATGTACAAATTCGGAGGTGATGAGCTTCGATTTTTGCTGATTTCGAAAATATTTCTGGCAAACATTAATAAAGAAAAAGAGAAATTACTGTTCAAGTATTTAAAACCCATGCAGTTGAAATGCTTGAAAGTTATCTTCATGGAGACACTGATGATTTTGCGTACTTTTTGTTGTGACTTTTTGATAATTGTGCTAATCACCGTCCATGCCCGAAGCTGCTAAACAGCGATTTGAAAATAACAATCATGATAAGCGCGCGCAGAGGTGATCCATATTTTTAGGGGCCCCCGGGAAACAGTCCACAGATAATGGCGCGGGCCCCCACTTATTGTGTGCTGACGTAGGAGGGCACTTTGGCATGCTGTAGCAGATATTTACTTAAGTGATTATTTAGATGCCTAAAGGTTATATGCAATTATTGGTCCAACAGGAAAGTAAATCGTCCCGCGCGCGCCGTCGGTAACCTAATACCATAGCGTATTCCCCCTTATCATATTGTCAAATGGCAAAGTTCAAGAGAACACTGCTTGTTGGCCTCTGTAAGTCTGTGTCAAAACATGTATTTGTTTAGGTCTATATTGAACAATTAGTTTTGTTGGTAAATTATATATTCTATTACATGTACATGTACCTATACAAAATCCATTGCCATTTTTGCACATAATTTTCAAAATTCTGCTGATTATGACCATTATGTCATCGACCATGCTGCATGCCTCAACAAGTGAAAGGAAATTACGAATATACTCTTTAATACAGCGCACAGTGCTACAGAAATTTTGTCTACTCAAACAAAATGAAAGGATTTCGGAAAGATTTACATGTAGATGAATTTCCCCTTGGCTTTGATGTTAATTCTTCTTTGTCAGCGTGGAACTGTGTTCTGGAATAATCCTGTGCATCCTTTTCCATTCTGTCAACGGCTCAATGGCAGAATTTTTAGTCACGGAAGGACAAGTACTTGTACATATCACCCGTGTCCAACATGGATCGTCATATGACGATCAGACCTAGTTCTCCCCCGGAACAATGTCAGCTATAGATGGTGTTCGAGCTCATTGGTGAAGCCTTCCCAGTTGGACTTACTTAGTTGAAACGGCGGCGGAATGGAATTGTGGCACTGGAGAGACAGCAGCAGTCACTTTGATTCCAATATGGCGATGTCGGGTCTTTAAAATGGGGTCAAGGACCATCTTGTTGCTAAGCGAGGCGATGTTGTGGCTCACAAAGGTTAGAGCAGGGTTATCTCCAGTCTCCACTATGGAAAGACTTCGGCAATTTTGCATTGTGAATAAGGCTCAAGTTGACTTGCTTCGGCCAGCGATTCAAAAGCGGCGCCGTCTGTGATGGAACGATAGCCAATGATGCTGCTCTGGCTATTAAATCCCCGATAATTATGCGTGGCTTGGACTGTTTTGTGGATTGTGGCGTTGGCATTAGGAAGGGGCTTACGGGTTGTTTGTAGACAAATGTTATGGCCACTCTACTAATCTCAGTATTCAAGACTTTGATGTTCTGGGCATCGGATATGGAAGTTGACTGGATGACAGTCCCACTTTTGAACCCCCCCCCCCTCGTAAGGGTGCTCATCATTTTCAGTGTCATACTGTGGATTTTGGTCTGCACTTTAAAGTGAAAACTCAAAACGGCTTCTATTTTGATTGATTAAATTGCCTTGGCCCTACGTGTATATCGAGTACATATAAAGCCGAATATAGTACCGTTGTGGGTGCTGCTTTGCATTATACAAAAACAAACATTCCAAATTTTGATGAAATGTTCACTTTCCATTTCAAAAAATGCAAAAGCTTGAATTCAAATTATGTGAATTTGGGACTCATTCTTGCAGAGCGGATCACTGAGCTGCAGATTTAGCCTTACGACGTCCCAGTTTAGACACATTTTATACTCTGATTGAAAGTAAAATGTTATCGCCCCATTATACCCCCGTTTCTTTTCTTTTTTTAGTTCATTCGACAATGTGAAAAGGAAGAGTTTACCTTTGTCACTTTTCGGGGCATGCAAGCATAGTGGGTTATTGTGATTGTTATTGTGATGTTGTTATTGTGATGTGTTATTGTGATTTCTTTTTTTAAGAGTACCGAAATTGGTGCGCAATGCACACTTCCCCGTTTAAAATATGGCGTCAACTAACGGCATAGACTGGTATAGACTGGTTATAGACTAATATAGACTGGTTCCCAGCCCCTTTTCGGTCTTATATTTCTCATAAACTTAATTTACCTGTCTTTAATTTAGGACATAATTTTCAGCGCCTTGGGTACCTAATTGTTGGTAGATTTATGCGCTATTTAAGTCTCCGTTATTGTTATTATTATTTTCTTCGGACTTCGAATGTTGGGACCGGTGGCAGATAATAGGTAGAATTACAATACCAACAGTTTCCTCTGATATATGCAGTCTACTCGTAGAGCCATTATCTAAGGGGAATAAATTTGTGATTTGGAGGTAAACACTTTGTTTAAGACCGGTTTGATTCTGGATGTTGATAGTTTACCCGTTGTATTGTGCCCTCCTACGTGAGTCACCGTTTGAAACCGGCCACGTGACGGACTGTTAATCCCCATCAGACTCTCAAATGCCCAAACTACTCTCGTTATTAGCAATACAGACGTCACCACCGTAACCTGCGGTGTACCGTTGACGGACAAATAGCGATTGAATAAAAATAACTCAATAAAAACGTTTGCGGAAACACCTTGTGGAAATAATTTCTCAAACTATAAGAGAATGATTCTGAAAAGAACTAAGAGAATGATTCTGAAAAGAACTAAGAGAATGATTCTGAAAAGAACTCGACGGTCCGATCAGTAATGCTCTGACCGTCTTCAGGGGAGTTCCAAAACTCTAAGAAAGTAAACACAAAGTCATCATCTAGCGGTACAACCGAGATCGCGTTCACAACATGGCGCCACGCCAGGTGTCTTTTTTCCTCATTATGTACGGAAGGTCTTCAATTTCACATTGGTTGTCTCTGCCAAACACTATCTTCGTTAGAGCATGACAGTCTCCAACAAAATACATCACATATGACCTGGTTTACACTACCTGGAAACTGGAAAGACGAATACTCTCCACACAGGCTCTGAAGAAGGCCAGCTTTGTTGATTGTGCTTTATTTGATTGTCAGATGTTATGAAGCTTGTTACAAGCACTCCAAGTGAGTAAAGAAGTCCTTCTTGACTGTTGGCAACATAGGACCCAAGGTACCTTAAATCATTGTCTTTTGGGTAGTGGCTCTCATCCTCATTATATTGATGGTCAATGTACTCGGTCTTCTTTGCATTAAGAAACAGGCCGACCTTGGCAGGAGGGCCAGATTGTCCGCGTAGTGAGATGTAGGCTTTGATGACGTCTTGATTTCTTCTGCTTGATGGTTAGACCATTGTCCTGGACGGAACCCAGACTTTGCCTAAAGAATGTAGTCCACCACAATCACAAAGAGGAATGGTCTCCTTGAATGTGTCTCCTTGAAGGATTCCTGCTGTTGTTATGAACGCCTTCGGTAGGCCGCCAATGCTTCGCACAAAGCTTGTTTGATTATCGTACATGATGGCTGTGGCTTTGACAGTCTCATCTGGGACACCGTTATTCAAGAGGATATGCAGCATGATATTTCTGTTTAAACTGCCTTTGAGAACTCTTCAATTACAATCGATGCCTTTCGCTTGGAGATTCTCAGCTTTCCTTTGATTCTCCTGAGGGCAAGAACCATTTTGATTGCGCCGTAAGATGGGATCAATATGAGGGAAGATTCTGTTTCGAAGCATTGATATGTAGATCTTCGAGGCTAGGCTGTGAGTGTGATTCCTTTCATTTTGCGGCAGTTGAAGATCGCCTTTCTTTGGAAGTGGAATTATTGAAGACAATTGAGAAGGCTGCAGGTTTGTGTCCTTTATGTGTCATTACAGTAAGCTACAAATGCTCGTGAAAGAGTGGGCTCCTCTAGATGACCGCAGGGATGTTGTCAGGTTCTTGGTGTTTTGGTGTTACCTAACTTTCTCGGACATTTTTGAACTTCCTCCATGGTGAAAAGGCCTGTCTGGCGGTAGGGTATCTGCTACTCTCTGGTAAAACAACGGATTGTGTTGCTTTGCCCTGGTTTACCGAGAAGAGAACCGAAGTACAGAAACCACTCAGAGCCACCCAGGCAGCAGCATGCTTGTTTTCGTTATGCAGGTTATTACTTTTCAGGTTTGGACTTGAACGTGTGCGTTTAGTGCTTTTAGTGCATGTTTCATCAAGTGAGGGTTGAGCTGCATTGTTGTACCTTGTTGATACTAATACAAGGTTTCAGAACCGCTACAAGGTTTCAGAATCGCACCGGAAGACTCTGGACACACCTTGTTCAACTGGACTACATCCTGGCTGAAAGGAAGTGGCTCAATATCATCAAAAATGACACAAAGTACCACATGCGAAATCGATGACATGTCAAGTTCCAAGTTCCCTCAGGTCCATAATAGATTTCTCATGGAAAGGACACCTGAACGAAATGGACTCATCCCAGTCACGGAAGTCGAGTGTTAACATCCAAAACAACCCACCAAGCCGATTGGCAAGACAGGAATTCACGGACTACCATGGAATCACATCCTCTTCTAGGTCCAAATTTATTTGAAAAATTCCAGGAATCGATGGAGGCAGATGCATGCTTTACGCGTAAAAGCCTGTGCAAGCAAATCAAATCTTACCCAAGCCGAGTGACCAGACAGAAACATGTTTCCCACGAAATCTGTTTCGTGGGTGACGGCGAAAAATACCCTTAACTGCTGTAAAAGGAAGCCAGCAGTGCAATTTGTTGGTCTAAAACAAAATTACAAGGCGGTAACCCCCGGTAAATACGAATTTCAGGGCGTGTTGGTTATCTGAAAATCTGAAGACCCCCCCCTCCACGCGTAAACGTGCCAATCTGCTCTATGGGTAGGTAACGTGCCGTAGACTTTCTCATAACAGTTGTGTTGATCTAGTCTACTAGCGAATACGTGTAGAGCATCCCTTCCTCCTCACTTAGGGCTTCATGAGAGCCTGCTCTCGAAAGAAGTACACCGTTGGGCATGGTGATTATTACTCTTTATGAATAAATGTGCCCTTAAAGGCTTTCTGGAAATATGCATAAGTAGTATCTCTGTGGGTAAAGGGGAAGGGGAACTATTGAACGCGCCATTTGCTAATTGGCAACAAGGCTATCGAATGGCTACGAATTACAGTGTATGGTGATGAGCTTTGATTTCAGCTGGATTCGAAAGTTTCTCTGGCAACTTAAAACGGAGACAGGGACACTACTTTTCAGGTTTGAAACCTAAGGCAGTTGAAAGGTCGTGGAGAAACTAGTGCGTAAAGCTGTTAAACATTTTTTTTAATAGTCGATCGTTGCTTCCTTTCATCATCATTTGTATTTTCTTTTTCAGGCGGGAGAGTTGGAGAGGATTTTACAAAGGCATGTTGGCAAATCTACTGCGAGTTGTTCCTGCATGCTGCATTACTTTTGTAGTGTATGAAAATGTAAGCCAAATGCTTACATCTCAAAGTCATTGAAAAAAAAATTAAGGCTTCAATTTTGAGGACTTACGTCAAGATTTCTTTCCCTGGTTTCACTGTTGTTTTTTCCTTTAAGGAATCCGGTTTTAAATCGGGATATCCGTATGTTAAAATGATATACACTTTAATTATGGTTTGTAACTTGTAAAGGGAAGATACAACATTTGCAAACCTCAAAAAACGAAATGATCAAGTTATCAAGAAATATCTGGTAAAGTTGTGGCTCCTGGTTGTGCTGACATTATCAAGAAATTGTTTTCCCCAACCAGCATTGGAGAAAACTGGTTTTTTTTTTCAAAAAGTGCTCCTAATTTTTCATATTTAGTTCGACTGCGTTTCCCGTTGAAAATTACATGCCTGCTAAGACTGATGCTCTGATCTTACAATTCCCCCCAGTCTATAAATTGCTTAAGTGGGGTCAGGAACCAGACTTCAAGAATATAATTTGTTATCTTGGTTTTTCCAGCTTCTACGAACCCAAAACGTGAAAAAAGGTCAGTGTAACAATAGTTGCTACAGCAACTATTGTTACACTGACCCTTTTTTCACGTTTTTTCATGTTTTACAAACACTCTCCAAACCATTTATTTCTGAAAATTGCAGCAAAAGCAAATGTTGTACATTCCTTTGAAGTAAAAGGCATTGGTGATTATATTAAACATTCTTGATTCCTGTAGGATCATGCATTTCGTTAGGATCATCCATTTCGTGTATGATATTCAAAATCCAAAGCAGAACTTTCAAAATGTAATGTGTTTTCGAGAAAACTGTGTAAACACTATTTTGCATTGCCTTCTTAGTATTTCAAGTGCGAAATTAAAGTTAGCATTTTGATGATTTTCTAGCTTATAAAAAGATATCAAAAGGTACCTTTACTTGTCGAAAAATGTAATTGTGTCATTTTAAAAAGTTTTTAAAATATTCAGTACCTTGTCAAGAGTTTATATTCCTATAAGGCGCTTGTAATTTGTCATTACTATATCGCTACAAGACGTTTATTCAATGGATGAGAGCTGATTAATAATTAATAAAATGTCTCCGAGATAAAGAAAAAATTATATTGGTCACTTATTCAATTATTTTTTTAATTTGTCATTACTTGATCTCATACAATATCCATCAATCACGGCAATGCTACAAAACCTCAGTGTTTCTACATACAAGATACCAACGAGATCTATAACTATTATAAGGCCCCCCCAAAAAAAATATTCGGTACATACCACCGCTGCGGGCGACCGTTATTGTCGCCCCTAGAGGTACTTACAATTGGAGCGACAAAAAAAAAAAAAAAAAAAAAAAAGCCGCGTGGCCGCGTCAATTCCGGAACTTTGGTCTGACTCTGGTCAGACCAATGTTCCGGAATTGACGCGGCCACGCGGCTTTTTCTTTTTTTTTGCTTTTTTTTTTTTTGTCGCTCCCAATTGTATGTACCTCTAGGGGCGACAATAACGGTCGCCCGCAGCGGTGGTATGTACCGAATATTTTTTTTTCTTTTTTTTTTTTTCTTCAAGCTTGGATTGTACAGACAAGGTTGGTACTATTGTGCTTTTTTGGTGTCCTCATGTACATTGGTGTCCATAATTTGCCTTGGTGCAATTTCCCATTCCTTGGTGCTCTTTGGTAAAAAAAAATTGAGGAGGTGCGAAAATAGAGGGCGCTGTGGAGCTACCGCGGAACATTTTGGAAAAAAAAAGATCGACGCGCATGGTTAAAATCGACGCGCGCGCTGACCAGAGACCAACTTATTTTTTTTTTGGCCCTAAGATGGATTTTTTTTGGCCCCGGGGTGATATTATTGTACAAAAAAAAAAAAAAGGCGGTGAAGGGCAAAACCTAATTTGAATCAGATCTAATGAGTAAACATCCTAAAAAGTAGCTGTATACGGAGTGCAAGTGGTCTTACGTATACAACAATAACTTCTCGAGAAAACGCAATGCTACAAAACTTAGTTATTGTTAAATGTCATGGTCTGCCGACTGATGCTTCCTTTTTGGGCACAGACGTCGGGGTGGACTATTCTCCAAGGGGCTGGGGAATACAGGCTCAGTCACTGGTCGGTAGGGACTTCGTTCATCACGTAACTGGCTCGACGGAACTGGATAGGAATTCAGTAAGAATTCCCCAATAACTGTCCTGGTTGTGTTGAATTCGTCATGTTCCAAAGTTTTAAATCACAGCCGCGTCAATGCGTACATTCTAAATGCACAACGAACAACAGGCGCGTCATTTTGGCTCAAATGCAGGTCTAGGTCAATCGATTCAGTGTCTCTTTGCAACTGCATCCGCGAACGAGTAGCCGGTCCTACACCGTCGTCCCTTTGAAACAAAGTTGCTGTGTCACAGACGGCATTATTTCCAGAGTCACTTTTTACACGATCTCTAATCAAGGGTGTGTTGTCGCTTAGCTCAATTAGGGCATTCACTTGCAACATAGTGGTGCAGCACTTTGTCTCCTTTTTAGAGGAATAGAGGAGAAAAATAGAATGAACATACTCTCTTTAACGATCCGACCCGTCTCCTTACCTCTGGTTCACTGTAATTGCTTCCTTTGGCAACCAGGTAATGCTAGCGGAGTCTACTTCTCACTGCCTTCTCTGGTTAGTCCAACGATTGCACAATGACACACAATGGAGATGCTGCGATCGTCTGCAATAGGCGAGGCTCTGGAAGATCTTTAAGAAGAAAAGATCTTTAGAAGACTATGGGCTATGGCACTACATGTGGTACAATACTCTCATATCTATCAATAAACGATGACAGCAATCAACAAATTAGTGGCAGGGAACGAACGACGAACTGCATCCCGACGAACTCTACCAGTGGCAGGAATGTATCTGATATTAGTATAAGCACTTGATATTAGTATCACGCAACACTCTGTTTTGGTTATAAAAGGCTTCTACGCGGTCGCGACCGAGATCTCTCTCGTTCACAACGCCATACCAGGTGTCCTTATCCCTCATTTATGTACTGAAAGTCAATTTCACATTGGGTGTCTCTGCCAATCAAATCTATTTAGTTGAAAGGTCTTCGTCCTTTACTAAGGGCAGGGAAGTAACACAGTTACAGCACGTTAGCAGTGGCCAGCAAAGCAATAGCAGAGATAAGTGGAATATCTCGATAAATCTGAATAAAAGGCACTTTATCAACAATCTGCACAAACCTAACAAACCCAACCGCATCAAATTCAGCGAACCTGACCTCAGTATCTCCCTCAGTCACTCTTCCATAAAAAGGTCCAGCTTTTAATCATCTTCAACGCATCCTCCGACAAGCCGGCGTCAACTGTACCAACAAGTTCGTCATCAAGTTCGGCGTCAAGTGCGTCATCTGGCAACAAATTCCAAGGCACCCATCAAACTCACAAGGACAGGCAGGACTCTTCTTCCAAGCCAGAAGTCTAAAGCATTCCATGTGAATGCGGCAAAGTCTACATAGGGAAACCGGTCGTAATTTTCCTACTAGGTTCAAAGAACACAAAGCACATGGACGGCTAGGGGATTTTGACAAAACGGCCACAAAGTTGATTGGGATGCGGCTTTGAACTCATCGCACATCGCTGCGTTGAAGTTATTGCATCCACTACGCATGCGGAAGCCATTAAGAACCGCAAGCACAAAACAGTTCCGCAAGACATCGGGTTTCGCCTCAACGACATCTGGCTCCCACTACTCCAGACTGATAGTTCTCCTATAACCTAGGTCCTCCCTCTACTGAGACTGCAACCCTACTGTTCCATTTCAGCGGGCACACCAAGCTTGCTCTAGATGCAACTTAAGTGTTTACTTTCTTAGTGTTTAGGCACTCTCCTGTAAACGGTGATCATTCTGACCGGAACGTTTAGTCTATACGGTCTGGTTCTATTCAGAACCATTCTCTTAATTGAGAAAGTTTTCGCACGTTGTGTTTCCGCAAACTGTTCATTTTTCCGCAAACTGTTCATTTTTTAATGTGCACTACAGGAGCTGCAGTCTGCCGCACTGTTTGCAGTCTGTGTTTTCAAAGGTGAGCATTGGAGAATGCCAGTTCGCTCAAAGATAAATAAAGAGAAAAAGGTTGCTTACCCTTTTTCTGTGCTCAAAATATTAAAAAATAAACAATCACTCTGCATAATGTATGCACGCGCCGAGATGAACCAATCAAGGGCTTCAACAAATGGGAGCTAGTTACCGATCTCCTAGTCTCAGTATCACACGTTGTCCACTCAGGTACGGAAGCTTGAATTGTCTTCCGCGTTACCGCGATAATTTATCGCAGAAATCCAGAAATCAGAGATAAATCCTTCCGCGATACCGTGTTACTGCGATAATTTATCACAGAAATCCAGAAATCAGAGATACCTATTCCGCGATACTGCGTTACTGCGATAATTTATCACAGAAATCCGGAAATCAGAGATAATTCCTTCCGCGATACCGTGTTACTGCGATAATTTATCTCAGAAATCCAGAAATCAGAGATACCTATTCCGCGATACTGCGTTACTGCGATAATTTATCACAGAAATCCGGAAATCAGAGATAATTCCTTCCGCGATACGGCGTTACTGCGATAATTTATCTCAGAAATCCAGAAATCAGAGATACCTTTTCCTCGATACCGCGTTACCGTGATAATTTATCACGTGACACCGCGCACTCATCGATTGTAGAGAGGAGACACATCAACCTCGTCCCCAGGGTTTCGAGCAGGGCGCCCACCACTACCTGCTCTCTTACTATTGGAAACACGGTTGGAAATAAAGTAAACACTGGGGACGAGGTTGGAGACACATATGAATTTAAAGCTCCGTATACGTGATAAATTATCGCAGTAACGCAGTATCGAGGAAAAGGTATCTCTGATTTCTGGATTTCTGTGATTTTTATCGCAGTAACGCAGTATCGCGGAATAGGTATCTCTGATTTCAGGATTTCTGAGATTTCCGTACTCAGGTCTAATACTCTTTGACGAAGTTTCATTTCATTCCCAGATCAGGACTTAGATTGTGATTGGTCAATTTCGTTGCCGAATTTTTGTAATACGACACAATGTTTACCCTGTACACAAATGCTCCTCATCGTGGGGGTGATGAAATACTTAAACAGATTAGGCGATTATTTATACAACTAGACTACGTATAAATGACCTCAAGAATTTGACCAATCAGCAGGCGCCTTCTTAACCCGCGTAATTCGAGCTCCCCGCTTTCTTAACGTTTTTGTGTACAAAAATGCTACTCATCGTGGGCGTGATTGTTAACCATCATACCCACGATGAGTACATTTTTGTACAGGTTGTATTACAAAAAGCGGCATCGAAATTGACCAATCCCAATCTCGGTTTCGCCAGGGCCAGGGCCTATTACACCGGAATCAGTGTAAAGGGACCCAATCAATGTTGCCATTGTCATTCTCCACCATACGGTGAAGAATGCCTCGCCGCATTCAGAAGCAAGTATGCTTCACACCAATACATGTAAGTAAATAAATACGTTGACATTGCCGGTTATCATTGACTGGTTTATCATTAAAAGGCTTTTTCGAAACCCCATTATTCTGTTAATTGGGCCCCTCTAAAAAAAAAAAAAAAAAAAATGTAATTTTTGTTTTTGTAACAAAATCCCTATTCATTTTAGTAATTTAAAAGAAAAAAAGAAAAAAAATTTTTTTTAACGAAAATGGGTTTTGAATTGTTTTTGATCACGGAAATACTTTGAAAATTTTTTTTTTTTGGACTCAAATATGGGTTTCCAAAATGTAATTTTTGTTTTTGTAACAAATTCCCTATTCATTTTAGTAATTTAAAAAAAAAAAATTGTTTTAGAATTTTCTTAACACAGAAATAAGGAGCCCAAAAATATTTTTTTCTCATTTTTAAAAATGTTTAACATGAAAAAGGGGTTTTCAATTTTCTTTTAGCACAAAAATGGGAGTTTTAAGTGATTAGTGACTACCACGTAATTTGAATTTCATACGACATGCTGGTTGGAAAATTACGCAAATTAAAACATTTTGACTCAATGAAGAAAATCAATATTCTAAAAAAAATCACTTTTTAATACATAGTTTATTGCTAACAAATGAATGCTTATAACACTTTTGCACAAACAATAATGCAGAGAAGAGTGATTTAAATCAAACACTGCACAAGAAATGGCTTACGTTTGGATAAAACTTTAAGCAAAAATAATATGTTTATACATACAATCCTGCATCACAACCATTAGCAGTACTGTTATTTAGCCTACGATATTAAAGGAAATATACATTTGGTTTTGCCGTAAGTTTCAGAAATGGATGGTTCTGGGGTTTAGTATTTTAATAGCAAATATTGTTTCACTGACTTTTTTTAGTTTTATGTGCGCAGATGCTGGAAAAAAGCGAGAAAAACAATCACGTTAAGTCTGGTTCACTAACCCCACTTAAAATGAAACGGAGCAATTTTAAAACATTGTAAATTGAAGAGTTTCATCGAAGCCCCAAAACATGGGAACCGACACTAAGATCACTCACTCAACAACCCTGATTACATGTTTGAGAATTTAAATTATCAAGATTGTTCAGTTTGAATGCCAACTTTGACCAGACAAAAATCACCAAACAGACCTTTCTCAACCTAACCGTTTTTTAAGGAGCAAATTAGAAAGCAATGGGAAATATTCATGGTCTGTTTCAACAATCTAAATAATTGGTTCGCTTATCTAGGAATTTCATTTCAATCCTGACTGTCATAGGTCAGTTGACCTATTCGATTCAGACTCACTTCCTTCATCAAAGGATTATCTTCGAGTACATGCATATGAAATAAACACAAAAATACCGTTTGACAATTAATGATATCCTACACAAACACCGTTAAGAATTCATTAACAAAACAAAAAATATAATACGAGAAAATGATGTGATATTACCAAGGTTTTGACTCGACAGTTTCAATCTGTCGATATCTTTTCCTTAGATTAGAAACAGGGTCCTTGTAGAGAACTGGGTCAAGGCGCATTTGAGACCGAATCAGAGGCATATATCCAAATTCTTTGACAAACACATTTATACAGTGCATATTGTGGTTGAACTGTTGAACCAAGTCCTCCCCTTTATGGGACATTACATCCCGGTAATGTTTCTTCTGTGTTACTTTGATGGGAGGAGAGTGCGTCACGTGCGCCACGACAAAATTCATGAGAATGTGTCCACAGCTACTTCCAGGGCTATCATCAGGCAGTAATGATGGAGCATACCTTGTGTACAAATGATTGTAATACCTATGATAGATAAAGGACACAAGTAAAATAAAGTATGTCAATAAAATGCAACAATTATAAGAAACAATAACGACACGCAAATACAATTTGTATTTCAGTGTAACATCTTGTACTTTGTACGTATGCACAGAAAAAAATGAGATCTCGTCGGGATGGCGTAAAATTCAGATTAATTTTATGAACATTATGTATGTCATAATTTATAAGTATTGGTTTTAAGGCAGCCAAGAGCTTTGTACATGAAGGTTCGTAACAGGTAAAAGGTCCGACTCCTAAGTTCCTAGGTGGAGAATACATGGTAATCACAAGTATCTTCAAAAAGGAAGTGAAATATTTAGATATGCTAATTATCAAACACAAAACATTGTTTTAGAACATTGGATTTAAATTGCATTTTAATTCTGAAAATGCATCTGCTTTCATGCCGAGTACTGAGCAGCGTTTTCAATAAAGGAGTAAATATGACCAGATTCTAAGTCGACATACCTGTGGTAAAAAGCCGTATTGGTGAGTACGATTGAATACTCATTAATCCAGCGTGACGTGTAGCCCCATGCTGATTTAGTCTCATCCCAGAAATGGGATCTAGCTGGATAACCAACTATACGTTCTGGAAAGTCGCGCCAAACAGCAAAAGCAAACTCCACCTTTTAAAAATACAAAAAAAAAAAAAATCAAAACAAGACCACAAAGATACTCCCAAAGTGGTCGAGCGATAGGACATCAGCGGCTTTATTCATTAAACAAATTGTATACAACTTCGTGTGCAGTATTAACACAATCTTGATAATCTTACAGATAATTATAGACCTTTTAATGCAAAGATGACAAAAAAAATGCAAATTAAAATAACATTTTTTAAATTGGTTTTCTTGTTCTTCCTCTTTCAAGTAGAGACTCCTGTTTTAAAATGAGAAATTTCAAAAATGTTACATATAATTTGCATTTTTTTTGTCATCTTTGCATAAAAAGGTCTGCAAGTATCTGTTAGATTTTTAAGATTGCGTCTTGTTTTAGTTAAACATCCTTTTAAACTAGGAAACTTTTGTAAGGTTAAGTTATTAATTAATGAAAGTCTACCCTGCCTTGCAGGATCACTCAAACCAGTACACTGGAGCAATGCTATTTACTGCAACTTTTTTATTTGCACTTTTTCATTCAAATGAGCTTCGTGATTGGATTTCTATCATTTTCTTACAAGATGGGCAGAAGAGTGTCCTCTGTCATTTGCATTTGGGTTATTGTTGTTCAAATCGTGGCATTTCTATTTCATTAATTAAGAATAATGATGGAGGGAACTTAGGACTTGTGATACCTGTATATATAAGAGGGCAATCATTGCGAAAGTTGCAATTCAGAGGCTACTAACCAATTTGAAAATAGTAATAATAAATTACTTGCAACAAAAGCAAATATACTGTAGCCCCCCCCCCCATCATGTAAGTCCAACAGACGTTAGACTTAGCCCATACTTAAGTCACCACCCAGTGATGGTCCTCTGAGATTTGCGTCCATTCAGATGACAAACTACGTAACAATAGCTATTTATGGTGCATTTTTTGGGCACTGTCGTATGTCTGACAAACACTTAGATCAACCGGCCGAATATGATCCTCGATGATAACGAATTATCATGGCGTCATCGGGTGTCAAGTTACGTCACGTTTAATGTGCCCTTTTCAAAACCCAAGTCCGACCATAGAGCAAAGGACCCAAGGAGTTCGTACTCCAAGACTTCAAAAGTAAAATGATCGTCGCCGCGCTCCAAAGCTACAATAGAAAGCACCTAGCGCCAGCTTGCTCAGTTGCTCACTACGCTAATCTCAACACAATAGAGATGATCCACGCTCACTAATGCAAAAAAGGAGTTTGCATGGCTTTGTAGATAGTACCATGGTAAATACGCATGCGCAGTTGTCAAACATCGCTAAAAATGAATGATTTTGAAGTGTTTGTTCGGAGTTGGCTAATACTGGCAAACAATGTGGTCAACATCACTGAAACAATCATTTCATGAAGAACAAAATGCTCTGTACCTTTAGTGGGAAAATTTGTGAAATTTTCCAAAAAACGCATTTCATCAATGATTGCCAATTAAAATGCCTGAAAATACATAAAAACTTATCTGAAAGAAATGCAATTTATCTCCAAAGTACAGGGACAGATAACGCTATTAGGCACCAACAACTGCACATTGCTCAACAACTTGAGTTCATTGCTCTATGGTTCACCTAACTAGGTTTTCCGACCCGTAGAATCCAAGGGTGATTATTACATCAGAGTATGACGTCAGCAAAATACCGATGTTTGATCGGTCCTGAAGTAATGGACTGTATATCGCGGTACAATTGTGACCAATTATTGCTTGTCAGTAAAAAATGAGAACAAACAGGGGAAATTGCTAACATCGTTGTTTTTTTACGATTAAATATGCTAAATTTTAACTTCATATGTCATGAAGTGTCACTATCTGATCACTCGCTACCTTGATCATGATCAGGTCTGTCACTCTCAGAAGATAGGCACAGTTCAGAATTGGTTGTCATGTCTACAACTTCTTGAGGAAGAGGTCTTGATTTTCTCCTGCGATACACAGACCTGCTGCTGACCACAATATCACCCGTCACCATAAGCCTGTGAAAGACGTCACTCCTGGTATGAACTCTAGATGTTTTCCTTGCATGTCTGAGGCGTTCGGAACATCTTGTTATCTTTGTTTCTTGCCTCTTCAGCTTCTTCGCTCATCATCCCGATTGGGAGGACATAATGTCTGCTCCGTGGATTAGTACCACATGAACACTAACTGGCATTCTGAACCAGGGATACAGCTGGATGTATATATTTGCTGTGTCCTAGACAATATGACCCGAACTTTTTGTGGTCTACCGACCACAAGATAATGCAATGAGAATGACGTGGAGTTTGTGAATGAGGCTCTCATCCAGTCCACAGATTGAAGAGAAGATCTTCTCTGCTTGAAATGCTCTGCGAGCTGTATTCCCGTCATTAGTGCTCCCAGCTCCTGTCTTTGGGTTTATCCACTGTCAATCAAAGTTCAACTTTGAAACGTTCCTGTATCTCCTCCTTTCTGTTTTTCATCACTGCTTTGTCGTGATCATACTGCACTTGCCATTTCTTCAATGAAATTCTGTAAGCAATGTGAAGCAGCATTTCAAAACAACGTATCCATTTATGGAGTGGGCATAAACCGAATCTGTATTTATCTTCGACCGGTTGCGGTAGCTGATCGATGTTATTGAAGTCTTTGGGGGGGTTGCACCACATATGTAGCATCGCATTGATGACTTGGTGGATGTGATTGCGCTGATTACTTTTTGATCCACCATTGTCAAGTGCAGATCATAGTGTACTTACATTACAACAATTACATTTGTTGTCTGTTCTCCTGTTTCATTTTCAACGTCCAATTTCACAGTGATTGGTTTGAGAGCTTGAATTTCTTCTTCGATACACCTCTGTTCTTCTTGAGACAGTTCTGTAGTTTCCTTCTGGTATTGGAGATGCATGGGTCTGCAAAATCTCGTCGATGCTGGAAATGGATTCACCCAGATAACTTTGTTTTTCCACTTGAGTTGCAAGGGAACAAGTGTCGTGCAGAACAAACTAGCGTCTGACGTATCTGTGGACTTGAAACTTTGTACTCACTCTGGCCTGATGAGCCATCAAAACCTCATTTACAGGTCAAACCGAAGGAGATAGGGTCTTCATCTTCCAGACCTTCTAGCAGTTCATTTACTTCTTCCTTCTGTTGTTCGATAATTCGGAGAGCAGTGTGGTCCAGAAGGTTTTGCAGTGGAACCTTCAGTGACTGAGATACCTTCAGGGTAACATTTTTGTTTTGCTTCTCTAACCACGTTGTATGGGGGATAGATGTCTGCATGCTTATCTTTAGCAGAAGTCCTCAATGTTTGATAAGAAGATTTGGTCATCCCAGTCTCTATCAAAAGAGCTAATGCCTCATCTGATGTGAAAGGTTCTGGGTCAGTAGATCCCTTTGAGATTAGTTTTATCAGCTTTGCTGGTTTGGTTGGAGTCGTTTATTGTAAACTTTAAAACATACCTCAAATCAGTTTTTTTTTTCCATACGCCCCCCGAGAAGCTGCAAAGAGCAGTTCGCTTTGTCTTCGCTCTTTAAGGAGTGTCTCTGCTTTCCTCCGCTTGGCGCTTAGACGAAGGCAGCCAGTCTTTTTTTGGACGACCCTTTGACGTACTAGGCTCGGATGATGTGGCATCTTCAACGAATGTTACCGTTCGTTTTGTTCCTCTTCCTGAGAGCCAGTCATCCACTTTAGTGTCAAAACACAACTCTCCTTACAGCCAGTCTGTGTTCTTACGCTCAAAACTCTTTTTGTTTCGGCTGCTTTCTGCCCATTTCCTCCTCAGTTTGTAAAGGAAATCCCGAATGCTTTTCATCACTGACTGAAGACCTCCTCTGGAATATCACATTGTCGAACATTGAAACACATCCATGAATAATTCTAAGCAACCACGGCAAGAGTTTTCAATGTTTGATGCATCATCAACAGAAGTGACAACTTCAAATAATCGCATTCTTGGTAAAGACGCCATAGTGCACTGTGGTACAGCTTACAGATACATATTTAAAGACAACTAACGGCAGTACTACTCATCACAACATATGAGACACCAAGTACATGAGACACCGAGTGCATTGTAATTTCAACTGCGCAATCAGACATCTAATAAGGGTATCATAATTACACAACACCGACGTTTCCAGCGAGCGCAGCCTTGCTCGGGTGTCGTGTTTCTCAGTGAAGCGCGCCACATGTAATATGGAGTTCAGAAAAGGGGAGAAAAGGTACATACATACATACATACATACATAAAGATTGGAGCGCTTTACAAAAGCTGACAAATTTATTAAAGATACAAACAAAAAATGCATTGAAACAGATCCAAAAAAAACTATACAAGCAAAATAACATATGGCATGATTAAACAAATAAATGGGTTTTGAGTCTATTTTTGAAGAGCTGAAGTGTGTTCGCTTCAGCGAAACTGCTCTAAAATCGTGTATCGCAGGTTGTCGCAGCTAAAAATTGGTACAAAAATGATGCAAACAAGTTGCTCTATTAGAAATAAGTAGACTTTAATAACAAAAAAAGGCAGCAATCGACGGCAATCCTTAGTTTCCGTATTGCTGAACACAGGAATCGTAAATTTCATGTCAATTTTGACACAATTGTCAGTATTTATTCATAAAAAAAACTGATTTAATTTCCTTTAAATATGAACTATAAACTAGAGCCAAGTGAAAATTTAGCTCAGTAGCTCAATGCAAATTGTCTGATTTTGCTTTATGAAGATTTCTGCAACTATTCACATTTTATGGCCAATTTCTGTGGATTTGTATACCTTTAAGAGGTCATGACAAGTCAATATACATATTTTTTGCTTAAATTCCCCATAAAATGGTCCGATGGGGTATGAGCAACCTCAAAAGTGTCGAAAAAATTAAAACTAGCAGGGTCGGCCTGACCCACTGTGCATGGGTATAGTACTTTGGTTGCTAATGGTATCATACTTTGGTATAGTACTTTTGGCCACGCACTGAAAGATAGCAAAAAATATAGAAAGTGCCATGTTACTTGCTCTCGGCCAATCAAGACACAATCTGTGGGTGAGGTGCTATAAATGCAATACTTCAAAAACAGACGAGGTGCCAAGTTGCGTCACATTACAGGTGCATTTTGTTTCATTACGATTTGTACACGTTTTTCTTGGATGAAACTCCTACACAACAATTGTCGAAACAGCTATGTGTTTTGTCCACAAAGACAATTGTAGTTTTTAAATGGGCAATTCTCCATGGTAGAGGAAAAAACGTCAAAACTTAATATTTACATATTAAACCTTTTTTGTACTTTTTCCAGACCTCAATTAAATGATTCAGTTCAAAAACAAAATTGAAAAAAAATATACATATTTCTGGTAAAAACAGTGATTTTGGCAATTTATGATTAAAAACGTTCAGATTTGGTAAAAAAAAAAAAATTTTGTGTATGTATTACTTTCTGATTTATAGGTAAAAGGTTTTTTTTTTTTTATAATGTTACAAGTTACTAACATTACTCAGGGTCATTAAAAAAAATCTTTACATATAAATATATATATATATATGTAGTGTAGGCCTTCATTTAAAAATGTCAAAAATAGCACGTAATTCCGTTACCGAAAAAATGGCAAAAATTACTTATTTTACAAATGTTCTTGTTTTTTCCCCCTTCAAATCATGTATGTTGAGAAAAGACCCTACTTATAAACATAAATGAATAATAAAAACTTTAAAATAGTAATTTCTTGGCATTTTTTCAAGTGGTAACGGAATTACGAAACGGTAACGGAATTACGCATGAACAAAGTATGCACATTTCCTCCAGATTATGTAATTGACATATTGAATAGGAGATTTGCATGTTACCTTGGACAATAACTTTAAATACTAAATTACTGAGTTAAATTATTTCCCTCTTTAATTTGCTATTATACAATTAAAAATAATCAGGTGTTCCACTAATATTTTTTACTTTTACTTTTTCATTTTTACTATTTAAAAAATGCTAATAGTTGTTCCGATGCTTAAAGGGCATATACATTTGCAAACATCGAAAAATAAAACTACCAAGTTTTTACGAAATACCTTGCTTGGATGTTGGTAAATGACAGTCTAAAGCATCTTGTGAAATTATGGCACCTGGTGTGAAGTCATTTTCAAGAAAATGGTATTTTTGTATACATTTTTCAACTACCCATTTTTCAACTACTGCTCCAACTTTACCCTTTTTTCAGTCCAAATTTTGTTTGATATTGGTTACATGTTCATGAACGGGTGCAGGTCAGCTAGACTGGTTCCCTTACCTTACAATTTTCCGGCATCTATAAATTGATCCATTTTATCTTTAGTGGAGTCAGGGAGCCAGACTACTTGAACATTTTTGGTTTTTCTTGGTTTTTCCAGCATTTTCGAACACAAAACTTTAAACATGTCAGTGTAACAGTATTTGATATATTATACTACCCCCTCAAATAGTTCTGAAAATTACAGCAAAAGCCATGATGTACAATTCCCTTTAAATATGTGTTGCCAAAGCTATTGTCTGGTACCCACAGAAAATATATTCCACAACAAGTATATGAAAGTTGAGTGTCAGACTGTACTTGTACTTCTACTTGACATAACTTTACATCTTCCCTTGCTCAGAGATGCCGACCAGTACAGTTTTATTGTATTTTGCACGATAAACTAGTGAAATACGATAATACAAATTGTTCATAGTAAAATTCGATTTTCGGTTAAAAAAAATGTACATTGGAACCGGCAATGCAATCACCAGACTGCTTTCATTTGACCTTGACCTTTGACCTAAAAAATGAAGCCCAGACATGTTTAAGCCTACATTTACATTTTGATCTGCTAATTTTCACTTAGCTTTCCACGTGCCATTTTATAAACTTCTAAAATTTGTATTGTGATGAGTTTATGTTGAATTCAATGTTAATGTATTGCATTTACCTATTAAACCTATGGTGTAATTCTGTTACCGCCCAGGCGTAATTCCATTACCGTGATTAAAATGCAAATTATGAAAAGAGTGATTATTTTTTCAACTTTGTTCTGCATTGTAGTTAACAACAACCCTGAACTCTACAAATAGCAGGTAGTGTCCAATTTTAAAATTTCATAACTTCAGAGAGTTTCATTAATTTATGCGAGAACTCAAATATGCTTGTCCTCCGTCCGTAAATCCGTTACCGATATTAAGCTCCACCCTTTAAAGGGTAATCTTGTGTGATTTTTTTTAGCGGTCAATCAATTCTATTGGGTCTTGGCTCCCTTTCCATGTTTAGATTAGTTGCCTAGCATAGAACATATTTTCTCGGGAAGAATAATCATTGACAAAGTGACAAATGGGCGTAATTCCGTTACCAAAGAATTGCCAAAATGTTAACCTTAATTAAAACCCACAGGAGTATCATTTAGTTTTCCCCATGTCTCATTTCACAAAGGTCACAACACCACTTGTGGACACTGTCGCCAAAAGTTCCTTGCCTTAATCAAGGAACTCAAGGGGTTTAGGCCAAAAATTAAGAGTAACCTAAACAATTACACCCAAAAAAATTCGAAATTTACTTCGTGTAAAAGTTTTTATTACAATATTCAGACAGACATTTTCTGGGGGGGGAAATTCAGTAAAACTATGTCTCATCACTTAACTAACGCCAAGTCATGTTTATTTATGACTACCTAAAAAAACATGACTTGGTGTAATTAGTGATGGGACATAAGCACTGTAAACGAGTGACAAACATTGTACATTCTGATCGTTTTTTTTTTTACTTGTGGTGAATATGTATTATAGCTACACTACAAAAACATTAATGACATTTTTACAACATATCTAGTTTTAAGTCTCGTTTTATTTACCATTGTTACGTTACTGACTTTATGTGTATGAAATAAAAAAACTACACGCACGTAATAAAAAAAAGTAAACCATGGTATTCTTAATTCTGTGATATGTTATAAATAACGAAGCTTTCACTCTGCCGCAAGAAAAAAAAAAACTCAACTCGCTTACATTCCTGCATCTGAAAACAAGCTGCCAAAATGACTAATTAAAAGTCATAATTTTCGGTACCAAGTCTTTTTCAACCATTTTTTTAAAGTCAAACTTTGTTCACACATCTTTTGAAACCACCACGCATGGATTGTAGTCATTTACGCATGGATTGTAGTCATTTACCACACAAAAAAGACCCTGTTGCAAGAAGTCTTACTCTTGCATGAAATCTATCAAAATTGATCGACGCCGAAAAATTTGATGCCGATTTTAAAAATTGATCTTGGTCTTAATATTTAGTGGATAGTCGATTACATTATGTATCCTGCCCATCCAAGTCCTGAAAAAAAATTCCCTTAAGACTCATTTCGAGGGATTCGGTCACAAAAATGCACAAAAGTCTCAAAATCGATTCTATCTTAAATTTTTCTATTTGGAACTCAAAATTTCGTGTCCCCGGATATCGACAAGCGCTGTTTTTCTTTTTTTTTGCGGGGGATTCCCATGTCTGTTAGCGGCAAAGTTTGGAATACATTTGTTTGCTCAGTTTGTCAGGGTGTGGCTCCAGCTTCACGTGCTTGGATATGACCTTGTTAAATCTGATGGAGCACTTTGACGACTTTGCTGTTAGATTGGCGTCCCAGTCGTTTTTATTGAAAAAAAAAAACGCTATGCAAATGACATCAGTAAAATTGTGCGTAGATGTGCTCAGATATAACTTCTGCATGAGTCTACTAAAAAACATTGCCAGAGCATTTGACAGTCCGAAACTGATAAAAGACCTGACGGTGTGATAATGTTATCCTTTCCCCCACCTTAGTCTTCAACGGCAATCTTCGACATTTACTCCGGTCTATTTTACTGAAGAAGACGTCATTGGCTTTGTCTCCTGGTGCTCGGCAATGGGGTTTCAGCGTCGAAATATTGACAACCCGTTTCAATCTCCTGAAATTGACGCAATATCGTTCGTGCCATCCTCCTTTACCATCACAAATTGGGAAGGGGTATGGTGAGTCAGATTGCTCTATATACCTTATTCACGAAGAAAGCCATTTTGGTTAGGTTTCCTGAATGTATTTTATTAATTGTGCACTGTTGAATGGGATGGTGCTAGACTTTTTACACATTCTATAGCCTCACTTTCATTTTTTGTGGATTAAATCATATTTAGGGAAACAACATTGGCAAACATAAAAAAAACCAAAATGACCAAATTATCACCTTAACCTTAACCTAACCTTACTGAATTGTTGGGGATTGACAGTCTAAAGCATCCTGTAAAATGGTGGCTCCCTGATGTGCTGACATTTTCAAGAAAAACTGTATTTTTAAAAACTGGCCTTTTTTCCCCCAAAACTGCTCCTATTTTTCATGTTTAGTTATGCCGCATTTTCTTTGCAGTAGATTACACACCTGTGAAGGGGTACAGACCTGCTAGAGTGATTATTTGACCTTACAATTACCCCCAAGTCTTTACGTTTCTCCGTTTCATCTTAAGTGGGGTCGGGGAACCAGCCTACAAGAAAATGATTGGTTTTCTTTGTTTTTCCAGCATAAGCAAGCCCAAAACGTGAAACAAGTCAGTTTAACAGTAGTTGCTATAACACACTAATCCTCCAAATCCATTTATTTCTGAAAATTGCAGCAAAAGCAAATGTTGTACATTCCCTTTAATCACAAGTTTTAAATTATTCATTAGAGCCGACTGGTATAATGTGTAATTAACTTTATTTCATATCTCTTCGCAAGTTCAAAAAATGAAGATTTTTACCTCACTTAAAATTCAATACGGCTGACTCGTGAATAAGGCCCATAACTACCATTTCAGCATCGCTCGGATTTTATCGACCACCGAAACACGCATGGCATGATGGTAGGTGTACTCCGAATGCTGTCATCCGTCTTCAATTTAATGTCATGAGATGCCAAGGAAGTTCTTCGAGATCTGTCAAAACACCGACAGAAGTCGTCTAACCTCAGCTTTTTGTATACACGACAAATTCTAACACATCTGAACATCATCCACAGACTCCTTCGCCTCAAGAACCTGGTAAGGAAATCCTGCTTAAAATGGCCCCTTCCACTGTGGCGATTATTTGTTATGATCTATCAGTAGTAAGAGAAGTACCTTGCTTTCCACCTCGAAAGGTCTATCTCTACTACATGTGCATAAATTAGTGTAGTAGCGCCGTTTTTGACTTCAGCGGTTCTTTTTTTTTGCACCATTTGACGCGTATCTTCAAGCAGTTGACGGAGATCGAAGAAATGAATATGTGTTCTTCACCTTACTGTTACCACCTTTCCAAACCCGAATTCTCGAAGTATTGCCATGTGGGTCCCCTGAATCGCTCAAAGAGGTGCTAAAAGGGTGTTAATTTAAGTGATTCTTGTGTGCCCCTCGAAAGCGAAAGAGAAGGGCTGAAATATATCTGTCAAAATCACGCTCCCTTTTTTCGACACACTTCAGCAACTGTCTTCAAGCTGCCATTGAATCTTTCTACCAAAACGTTATAGGACAGGATGATACGGGGTGTTCTCGACTGCCGTACTGAGCGGAGGCAACTTATCTTTTCTCATCACTTCGGAGGTGAACTGCATTCCTTAAAGATTTAAGAATGTTTGGAGTTTTAAAAGGTAAAAGTACAATGCAAAACTAGAGCTATGCCTGTTCGATGAACAGGACATAGGCTTATCCGCATTTTTGGGGTTTAATAAGAAATATATTTGGAAATTCATAAACAATTGTAAAGAAATCAACCGATGACGCCATTAAGACGTCACTTTGGATTAGCTGACTTCCCGTCAAGTTTTATGACGATCCAATCAGCCCTTGTGTATGAAAACAATGTCATCTTTAATTAGTAAAGTTATGATCAAATTTGTCAAAAAAGGCAGAAACGGTTAAAGTGAGCAGAAATCATTTTACCCTGACTCTAGGTTAATTTCCCCCACAACACATAACGGACTTCGTTCATACAGACTAGTGAGCCAACCAGTCAGACAGTTTCTCAATAGAAAACTTTGAAAAATGTACATTCATGATGACGTCACATGCCCCGTGATGACGTCATCGTAACAACACTTGGCAGTATTAGTGCTCAGTATTTTATTGTGGTTTTAGTCTACACGTTTGAAGCCAATCGGATAAATAAGTGTTATATTTTGTAAGCAGAATAAAATAGTAAATATTTTTAAAAATCGTTACAAATCTGCCAATGACGTCATCGTGACGTCATTCCAGATTTTGTGTACTGTTACTATTATCTACCCACCCCCAAGTTTCATGACGATTGGACTTTCTCTTATGTTTTTAACATTGCATTTTTGATGATGACATCATTAAGGACGTCACACAATTTTGTGAATATACCTGTTACATAACAAACATTTATACACACAGAAATTTGAATTTAGCATATTGCGATCGTTGAGATATGGCTTAAAGGTCAAACAAATCGATATAAAATCACACAATGACGTCACCTCAATTTTGACCTATAACACATCCCGGTCTACCCACATACCGAGTTTCAACCAAATCTGACTGACAGTTCTCTAGATATAGGGTCTTAAAGTTTGAATGTTGAAGATGACGTCACGTGACCTATGATGACGTAATTACGACGTCACTCTTTGGGACACAAACTCATTTCATTAGAATACGAGTTTGTTTTAGGTTCGTAATGCGGCGCTGAATAAACATGTACAAAGTCATGGGATTTGGGGTGGAATAAAAAGGAAAAAAAAAAGTCAGATGTCTTTACAAACACAAATGCCCCGCAACCGTGACTGTTCCCATGACATGATACCACTCTTTTAACATCAACTTACATGTACCTTGGTCACATGGAACGTTCATTGACAGCATAAGTGTCTTCTGAAGGTTTTATATGAATTAATCCCTAATCCCTTTGATCCTTCCCCTTTCTGGTCCCTCCCCTGTTTACACCAGACCCCTTGTGGTTTGCCATCTCCCTTTTTGTGTTCTCTCTCTCCATCTCCTCCCTTCTGCATCTTTCACACCTTTCCCACCTAATCCTCCTTTTGTGTTTCTTCTTTCAGCCCTGCATGTTTGTGTGCATCCCCATGTTAATGTATGTACCTCTGTCATTTCTGTTTTAGCCTCTGAAGAAGAACTTGCTAAGTTCGCAACGTCAGGCCACATTAATTTTTAGATTTAATCCCTATGATCTGAGAATAAATACAAGATGTTATTGTGTTAGCCACTGTGACCTTGACCCTTTACCTTTCGACCCCCAATGCGATAGGCCTATTTGGATTACCAAGAACGCTCCACAAACCAAATATGAAGTTCACATGTAAAGTATTTCTCAAGTTATCGCACTGAAAAAATTCTTTTGTTTCAGCCACTGTGACTTTAACCCTTGACCTTTTGGCCCCAAATGCAATAGGCTTCTTAGGATTACCAAGAACAATCCACAAACCAAATTTGAAGTTCATATGTAAAGTATTTCTCAAGTTATCGCGCTGACAAGATTTGTCCGGACACACTATTCATCTATAGAAATTGCCCTGTGGAGACCTTTACAATGTTTTGTTCACTATTGTGTGTGAGTCTCCACAAGGCCACACACACATACACCCACATACACCCATACACCCACCCCCCACGGAAGGACAAGGCGGAAACAGTATGCCCCTTCGGCTTCGCCGCGGGGCATAAAAAGAGAAACTAGAGCTATGCCTGTTCGATAAACAGGACATAGGCTTTTCCGCAATTTTTTTTAATTATATATTTGAAAATGCATATAAGCATTTTTGAAGAAAAGGTAAAAAGTTTATCAATCAAAAAAGAAATTAGGGGATGACATAAGCATGAATTCTTTGAAGATTTTGCATACTATTAACAGTATCTACCTACCCACCAAGTTTCAAGTCAATTGCACTTACCCTTATATGTGTTTTAAAAAATCGCATTTTTGATGACGCCATCGTGACGTCACACATTTATAACAGTTAGGTTTCATTTGAATACGATTTTGTTTTAGGTCAAAAGTGCCGGGGTCGAATAAACGTGTACAAAGTGTATGGGATTTGGGGTGGAACAAAAAGAAAAACAAAACGAGAGATCTATGTTGTGCACATACCTAACAAACTTAATACAAACAAAAATTATTTAGCATATTGGGTTCGAGAGATATGATGATAATCACACGATGACGTCATGATGACGTTATTTAAATTTGTACCTACATGTATAACACATCCCGGCCTACCTACATACCAAGTTTCAACCCAATCGGACTTACCGTTCATGAGATATATCAAATTATCAGGCACTTCCAGTTTGGACCGGAAGGAAGGGTCATATGATTTAGCACACAGGAGATAAAATGAAGATACTGGATTATTGTATCACTTCCCACAAAATTTGTCACAGTTGATTTTATATTGATTTTCAAAGATTAAATCTATTAATCTTTAATTGCTTGTAATTTGATGCATGATGACGTCACCTCAATTTTTACCTATAACACATCCCGGTCTGCCTTCATACCAAGTTTCAACCCAATCGGACTCACAGTTCTTTAGATATAGGGTCTTGACCATGACCCAGGATGACGTAATCATGACTTCACTCTTCGGGACACAAACTCACTACAGGGTCTTTAAATAGGTTAGGTTTCATTTGAATACGATTTTGTTTTAGGTCAAAAGTGCCGGGGTCGAATAAACGTGTACAAAGTGTATGGGATTTGGGGTGGAACAAAAAGAAAAACAAAACGAGAGATCTATGTCTGTTTGTAACAGAACATAGGGCTTTTCCGCATTATGCTTTTTTAAAATCAATAACACGTCCCAGACAATGCATGTACAGTTTTCAAAGTATACAATACAAGAATTTTCTAATATATTATGTAGCTTCTGTGAGATATATTAACGTCAAAAAGAGATTAATTCATATTAAATCAGACATATCACACTACCTTCATATGTTGACCCATTCGGACTGATAGTTTTCTCAATATGAGACTTTAAAGATGACGTCACATGCCTTATGATGACGTCATCTTGATAAAACTTTTCAATGCACATTGAAGTCAATCCACTGAAAGGAATTGTTCTATTTTGGAAGCGGAATGAAATTATCAATATTAAAAAAATCATCAAAATTCATTCGATGACGTCGTGGTAACGTCATTTCGGATTCTGCACATTAGTACCATTATCTAGCTATCCACCAAGTTTTATGACGATCGGAACTTCCCTTATATGTGTTTTCAAAAATTGCATTTTTGATGACGTCATCATGACGTCACACGTTTTTCAAAATTTTGTGCAAACGCCTATTACCAAACAAACAAAATACAAAAAGAATTTTGAATTTTGCATGGTGCGTTCGTGAGATATGTCTTAAAGGTCCAAAAATCCAGAAATTAATATAAAATCACACGATGGCGTCATGATTACGTCACCTCAATTTTTACCTACAACACATTCCAGTCTACTCACATACATGTATAGCCTTGACCAAGGCTATCAGCTTGTTCCCATACGAGCTTGTTCCCGCTACCGCACACCGCGCGCGCCGCGACACAATCACTAGTTGTACTATACCGGTAGCCTCAACGACCCTTGCGTGTGCTTTGTGTGCATGTATGTACACCCCACACACTTCCGCAAACAGCCGTACAGTATTAAGTCGAGGCGGAAGATAGCCTTGACGCAACCGTGGCAAATTCTTATGTGTTTCTTTATAGTTTTGACCGAAATCGGTCGAAAATTTCTGATGCGCATATATTACACGATATCCAATCAAAGCCCGTAAACTTTGACCCGCGACATACATATTCATGCACCACGTACATGTAATGTTCATCCTACCTCTATGCTCAAACCATGGTAGGTCCAGGTATTTCAATCCCATTTCAAACCATTTCTCCAGTTTTATTACAAACAAATGAAATATGCCGCTATATGAGTGAACAATTGTTCAAAATGATACTATTTCCAATGTATTGCGAATTGGACAGTTCATTGGACTTTATCAGTTACATTGGTTGCCTATACAATCTCGCATACACTTTAAAATCCTTCTGTTGACCTTCAAGGTTCTTCATGATCTTGCTCCCAGATACATTATAGATATGTTGAAAGTTAAGGTCCATTCCAAGTATTCCCTGCGATCCAATGGGCGCTTGCTTTTAGATTATCCATCTGGGAGAATGCAAAAGACTATGGGGGATCGTGCATTTGCACAAGCCGCTCCCAGCTTATGGAACCAGCTACCGCCTGAAATTTAGTCTGTTCAGTCTCTAACAGCTTTTAAGACTAAGCTTAAGACTTTTCTTTTTACAAAGGCATTCGTATAAGGTTTTACTATTATCTATTTTAAATGTAGGTCTTGTTTTTGTAATTGTAAGTTTCATTGCTATGACAGTGTTTTCTAAATTATCTAGTGTTTTTTTTTTTTACATTTAAGATTAATGTTTAATTCGAATTTGTATTTTTAATATTTTAGCTAATTTTGTAATGCGCATTAGAACATTTTATGGTATATGCGCATAATAAATGCAATTTTATTATTATTATTAAGACAGTCCGCCGACGTTTTGTCGGTGCAACAGTGTACGTTATCACGCCGCTACCTGCCCGTGCTATTCTGACAGCGAATGTAGGGAACAGGTCAACTCGGACCCAGGTCAAATCGTACCCATTTAATCGAATGCATGTTAACTCGTATCTATAAGCACCCGTATGAATTAACTGCAAGAAACGAGCTATTGACTTTGGGATGGAAATATACGAAACTGTCAGGTACATGGTGAAAAAAAAAACTCTCCCTGAATTCGTACCATGTGCAACATACATCTCATACGTACGACATGTATTTTAACGCGTTCGTATGAATTAATCATATGTCGTACCTACGACATACGTACGACATGTAAGTTGTAGATGTAAATCGCACGAGATACAAGTCGTTCTCACAAGATATGTTGTGTACGACATAATCGACAAACAAGTCGAACATACGAGTTGCAATTCATATTTTGTACACACGAGATATTAAGTAGTACTTATATACGACTTTGTCGAATGCGACATATATCGTACCCTGTCGACTCGACTTATGCACGACATATATGTTGTACCGGCACCTGTCGACATTACGTCATATGTTTGATATGTCATACCCATTCGACATATATGTCGTACCCTGTCGATGATATTAGTCATACCCTGTCGAAATATGTCGTACCTTGTCGATGATATTAGTGGTACATACGACATATAACTTATAAGTTGTTCTCGATACAAGTTAAAATCAGTCTTACAGAGTAAGTTTGCTGAAGGAGGGATATTTTTTTCCCATATCCCCTTGACAGCTTAGAAGAAATATCCCCCCCCCCCAAAAAAAGTCAGCGGTAGATATACTCAATAGTGTGAGCGCTTTTTTGCCGCTGAACGTGAAAGCGCAGCGTGTCTCACTGCATGGCGCCAGCCGGGCCGGTGCCTACAGTGGACGGCCCCAACGTGGCCTCTGTGCACGGTGACATCGTTTTTGCCGGCGTGCGGTTTTGTACCGTTTGCCGTTTTTTGAAGGTCTAATTTTTCATCCTTTTCATTTCATTTTCGACCCAAACTATGTGTAACTTTATAAATATTATTCTACTATTATTTAAGATTTTAAGGGGGTGTTTTACAATAATTATTGTTACCACAGGCCGTCTGGTTTATAAACCTGTGGTCGTTTTATGCAATTTAATAAATATTCATTTTTTTGTCAGCCGTTATCCAATGAGAGAAGACTATTTACCATAGCGCGTACTAATTATCATATTCAGCATACACGGTTGCGTCAAGGCTATCTTCCGCCTCGACTTACTGTACGGCTGTTTGCGGAAGTGAGTGTGGGGCGTACGTACATGCACACAAAGCACACGCAAGGGTCGTTGGGGCTAACGGTATAGTACAACATTGTGTTGCTGCGCGCGCGGTGTGCGGTAGCGGGAACAAGCTCATAATGGGAACAAGCTGATAGCCTTGGTCAAGGCTAATACACGTACCATGTATGTTTCAGCCGCTCATTTAGTTTGCACGCATGCGCGCAGTCAAAAAATGAAATACTGATAATCAGCAAACATGGATGCTTTGCAGTCCCAGTTTGACCCACTGAAGTATCGGTCAACATCACGCTCAAAATACTTAGATATTTTTTTCTTTCCACGTGGACAGGAATTTAAGGCAATCAAAATCACTTTTGCAAACCTTAGCATTAAAAAACAGAGTATTTGATGCAATTTTTTTTTGTTTTTCCGTGTCATGTAGTACGAAAGTATTGGATCACAAATTCAAAACAGGCGACAGTTTAGGGGATAATCTTTCATTTTTGCCGAGTAACAACATGTAAACTTGTCTTCACTGAAAAATGGTAAAGGATGCCACGGAAAGTGCGATGTATAAATATCATTTCAGTCGGAAACCATTTTAATGAGAAAAGTAAGGTCTCACGTGTGACGTTTTTTCGTTGAATGTAACGTTATTGTGCACGTACTGTACACGGATCCTGGATCAGCCCGTCTAGCCTCGCGCCACACGCCGTTTGTAATCTTTCGACGCGTTGGAAATGTATACATTTAACTGAAACGATTTACAACTGACTGGTTCCCGCCCCTGAAATGCAGTTGAGTACGATCATAGAGGGCACTGGGACCAGTTTATTCGGGCACAAAGCTTTCAAAATGGGTTTACTCAAAAAATGACAATTTTTTATAAGCTACAGGTTTGCTTTTAACATCAAATCACCTGTAAAATGAAAATAATCTATCATCCTTTTGGTACTATTGCTGATCTAAGGTAAACTCGGCAAATTTACCAAATGTGTAAACCAAACTCAAAAGCGAACGATGTTTTTCCTTTTTATTTTGTACTTTTTTTTCCCCCATAATTATTGTGTTTTTTTTTCATATATTTGAAAAGGTTTTTAGCGCCGTTCCACACTGTAGAGACAATTTATATCTTTGTTCACTTGGTCTACTGATAATTTTTGGTTTGAATCATCTTTTAAGTACGTTCGAGAAGGATACATTTTAAGACATGAAAACCAGACAATCGTTCAGTGCGTCGTCTGCTACCGCTGTTTGCAAGCTGACGACGTGGAGGAAACCATTGCGCATGCGTGAGAAGGCAAACTAAATGCACGCACGGTCTATGGGGCTGAAACATACGTGATACCAAGTTTTAACCCAATCAGACTTACAGTTCTCTAGATATAGGACTTTACAATATGCACTTTTGGGATGACGTCATGCAACCCATGATGACGTCAACACATCCCAGTCTACCTACATACTAAGTTTCAACCCAATCGGACGTACAGTTCTGTTGATATAGGACTTAATATGTAATATGCACATGAATGATGACGTCACGTGACCCATGATGACGTCATCATGACGTCAATCTTCGGTTCAAAGTTCAGTTATATTGAGCTAGTATAGCCAACAGATATAAAATGTATAGAAATTAGTCAATGGCATGTTGACATCACTTCGGATTTGGCATTTGATGACGTCACATGCCCTACTATGGTTTCATCTTGATTACACTTGTCAATGCACATTTTTGCATTGTGGTCTTGGTTTGTAGTAAGGTTGAAGTCAATCCAATGAAAGGAAGTATTAAATTTTGGAAGCGCAATGAAATTGTAATTGAATCGATTTGTACTTGTACCAAGAACCACCCCTAACAATTTTTTCGTGCAAATCCATCCATAACTTTTAGAGTTATCTTGTTAACAGCAACCAACCAACAAACTTATTAAATCCAATGAAAACATACCCTCTTAGCGGAGGTAATAACACAGGAAAGTCAACTACTGAATACTGCTTAACTTGAACAACTGAATTTGCTGAAAAATATGCTTGATGTTGAGAAATATTGATAAATCAAAATGTTGCAAATTTTTTTCACCATTTTTTATTACTGTAACATTTGCACAAACTTTATCAAGAACTTTGAAAATACTTGATAACTTAATGAATCGGGGCGACACTAAAACTTACGAACTTTAGGTATCTGCCTCACCAATGAGAGTTAAAAAGTTCACCAGAAATTCCATTTTAAACTTTGAGGGTCATGTCCAGTTTTGCATAGAACTAGGCTGCCCAATGTTTATTTCACAAGGATCAAAATACTTCATCCTCCCACCCCCTCATCCCTTTCTCCTCAATAATTTTACGTCAATTTCCCATCAAATTTGGGACCATATGTTTTTACGAACTTTTTATTTCAGAGCCTTTTTTTTTCCATAATGTTTTACTGGAAATTTGGTTGTACACGGCCATCTTCACTGCATATGATGCGAATAGTATACAAATATTGAATGCTTCGAGTGGTGTAGTAAAACTAGCCTCACGAGGTGATCAATGGAGCATTCTATTTTCCCAAGGTGAAGCCGAGGGAAAATAGAATGCTTCACGGATCACCCAGGGCAATCAAGACACAGAATCTGTGGGTGAGGTGTTATAAAGTACGCTACTGAAATGCACAAGGTATTACTGTGAAGCCAATTAATTCTGCATTATACTACATCACTTCATAGATAAGGCCTTTAATTTCTTAAGTTACATTTATATTAACTTACCTCATTTGTAGAAAGGATGGTGTCACAGTCAAGACTAAGAATTGCATCCGTTTGAACAACTGACAAAGGTACAAATCTTCTGTTGGGTGTCTGCAAATATCAGAAAGAGTACAATGTGTTTTTACAGTACGGCCTGAAATTAAGTGAAGTCCACGCTAGGGGTCCTTGCGTCGCCACGCAGGGCCACGCATGTGTTCATTTGCCAAGTGTGGGTTTCATATCACATGCGTGCCGTTGATGTGAAAAGGCATTTTTGTATCAAAGCGGGTCGATGCTGTGTGACATGCGCGTGACACACACCAAAAAACTATTACCGTCAAAAAACCCACATACCGATGCCGTGTGAAAGATAAAATAGTAGCACAACTCTCTAATGAAGCCATCCTCTAACATGTCTAACAAAAACCTTTAACAGTTCCACGGCATATTAAATATCACAAAGTAAGACATTTATTTGTGGAATACAAACAAAGACACCCGGCACCACGCATTCATGTCCACGTGGCCGATCTGCCTCGCCTGCCACTGAGCAATTTGTTTCACGAAAAATTGTCTTTTTCTTTTAACGTAACATTTGATTTTTGTTCTCTAAGAATCAGGTTTCCTATCACCGTAGAAACTTTCACAGCGATTGGAACAGGATGAAGCTACCAAAAAAATTAAATGGTTTTCATAAAATCCACAAAAATATTGAGAAAACATTCAGAACCATCTTTCAAAAAAATTGTCTCCAAGTATTTTGTCCCGTTCAATTCCCCGTCAAAAACCAATGCAATCCTGCACTTAATACGTTATTGTACAACCAGCATGCGGCGATGGATCATCAGCTATTTCGAACAACAAATCCCAGGATTAAATATCGGAAATATTAACAGCAATCTCCACATGCATATGAGGTGAGAAATTAGTGAGAAATTAGTGTTATAAAAGCATTTCATACCCAATAACAGTTGTGAACAAAACACCAGACGAACATACTTGAACACGTACTGTGGGGCCATTACGTGGTTTGCCCAAGTAAGCCACATGTTTACATTGTAATTCTCATCTTGGGAAATTCCCATATGAGCACGTGCTGACTGAAGGACCGTACTGTCATTTGATTGGCAAATTAGTCGCATTTTCCTCTTTCCACAACTTCATCACGTGATGCTTACATGTAGGGATATCGTGACTATGACCATTGTCAAAAGATAGGGAAAATGAAATAAAAATATTTAAAATATTCCCGTTAATGTCGTAGGTAGGGTAGGGATCTATTTGCAATGTTCGAAATTCTGAAGCAACTTCCAAAAGTCCAAGAGTGACAGGCTAGCGTCGACATCATAAGTTTCCAGGATCAGTTCGCGTATGCATAGTAGACGCAGTCTTTTTTCTGAATGGCATGCAGTGGCTGGTACATGGCAATCATTCGCGAATATTATGGTTAATTGTCTACCAACGATCCCAGCCGTGGTGACGTCAAACGTGATGCATTGTCTTCTTGCAAGCTATTTTTTGGTTAAATTGAAATCATGGTGTTGTTGCCTAGTTAACTGTATTGCTGGTCATGACATTCGTCCTGTCCGTTTTGGGCTCTTCATTGTTCATTTTTGGTTTGTTTGCTACCTTGTATGACTCACTGAGCCTTATAGTTTGGGTGGTCCACACGAACAAATTTAAAAATAAAGAAATCAGACATACATTTCAATTTTATTTATGGGAATTAATTTTGAGTGCACAGTTGATGTGAAATACAGCTGTTGAGTCATTTCATTTTTGGAATATCAAGAAATCAACAAGGCTATTCATTTTTAATTTATCCCAGAACTAGAAATGTATGAATTTAACATAGGCCTATTAATTTTCGAGTAGAGTTTCCCCAATTTTAGATGCTTAGAAAAATTTTGATTTTGATCTTGGAAATGTATTTTTGATAGAGCCTGTGTCAGAATTTTTCAGGTTTTCCCAAAAATAGTTATCCATAAAATATCTTGTGATGTTTCTTGGATTGGTTGATTTTAACAGGTGTTTTGTCTTGTGTTGTCTTGAGAACACAAAACCTTTGAGATCCAACCACGCTACATGTAGCAGAGAAAATCAGTATTATATTCTTATTTTATAGCCAGGGCACTTGCATGACGGATAACTGACTGAAGTTAATACAATGTTTAGACAACAAGCTATATAGGCAAAAATTCTTTGAGCTGATTTCTCTGGCAGTCGAAAGTTTTCTTTGATGGAGGGACTCGGCTTACAACCAATTATAATACAGAATTTGTGACAGGAACCTCAACGATTGGACATCATTTTGGCCCATAACTTCTCCGTGGAGTACATGTACATGTATCTTCTGCATGGCGTAATTGGCATTTAACTCCTGTCATAAAGTATCTCTTCTGATGAAATGAAACGGACAACAATCAGCTTTATAAATCATATGACTGAGAAAGATGGTTTCAAATTTTTGAGTGATGTCTACTCTTGACGGTACGACTATTACAGCCATATGGTTGCGAAGGCGAATGGGCTGGTTGATAAGCAGAGCTAATCCGATTACGTACTTAGATGCTGTAACAGAGCAGTGAAATTTGTGAACCCCAAAAAACATGGCCTTTTGAACATTTGTGTTTCTCAAAAAATATGCTCAGTATGATTGAAATGTTAAATTATAAGGGAAGAAAGAATTCTGAACTTCATGTCAGTGAAAAAAATCGCTGTTATTGATGCCAAAACGTCAATACTGTTAACTCGTAAAGCTGACCTTCAAATCTGGAAACAAGTTGTTCGACAACTTCCCCAAATTTATGTATTTATACCAATTTCTAAGAATCTACTCAAGTTATTATTTACACGAGTAGTTGTATATTACAAATTTCAGCTTAATCTGTTGTTGCAAACGCTTGCATATACCTGGAATCATCTCCAAGGAAAATTTTGACAAGGATTTTTGCCGACCCTCCCACATACATTGTTCAGCAAAGTGCTACGGTTGACAGATTTTGGTCCAGCAACACAAGACGATGGGCATATTAGCATCTTCATTAGCGTCACTTGGCGTGGGTCTCAGTATCGATCAATGGAAGCCGGCAAAAAGGGTGTTATTTATCAATTAATAACTCGTGAAGGAGGCTTTTATGCAAATTTTTACTGCACACCATAATGGATAAACATGTATTAATATTTGTGAGGCTTATTAATATTTGTGAGGCTTGAAAAGATTGACAGACATTGCTAACGCCAGTGTTACAACTTTCAAAAATGCACGTAGCCAGGCCTATTTTTCAAATTTCAACAAAAAGCAAAAAACATATCACAATGATTTTTAGCCCATACTTGGATCATTAAAAGGGGAATAAACCCCTGAAAGTTGCATTAAGATACTGTCTTCCAACGGGAGAAATTAATTTTCAAAGATTTCGCCCGCCTGTGTGAACATGTTTGTGTACATGTAGTTTCATTCAAAATGAAGTGTTACGTAATCTTTAGAAATCGCCCTTCACAACCACATGGCTGATTAGGCCAACATGCAAAACACATTTGTTCACTGCAAAATCTTGAACATTTTACTTAGGGCAAACAAAAAAAATGGTGTGTTTACGGTAACCCGACCGACCTGGAATTTTTTCGGCCAAATTGCTGACCTCAAACTTTTTATTGCCGTTTTGAAGGTTGATGTTGACCATTTTAAATGAACAAATTTCAAACATTTCAATTCTTTTAACTATTTGCCACGAAAAACCATTTTCCACACTTGAAACTGACTTTGATTTGACACAAACATACCTGTGTTAAATGTGCGAAAATTGCGACGAACTCAAAACTTGAATTCTCAAACTACATGAAGTATGATTGTGCACAAACGCATCGGGGCGAACTGGTGCGCCTGGCCGACGGACGGCAAGATTAATTCTCCCCACGTGCACGTACAAACCAGCGTACTGCGTATTGGCCCGATACGCCAACAAAAATGCCCAATATAATTATTATACACGCCATTAAAATGCCCAATATAATCATTACATACGCCATTATTTCATCTTGACATGCAAAATCTTGACAGAAACCCTGTTTTTCTGATGCATGTGTGATAAAAATGCACACGATGACGGGTTCTGTCGACCGCCAGCACCCAGTTAGCAAGCAGCGCATATAGCATGGTACACTGGTTCCCTTCACGTGCTAACGGAATCTATGCTATGATGAAGGACCGGAACCAGTGACTACTGCCTACAAACGTCGTACCATGCATGATGACATAGTGCAATCAGCCGAAGTTGGATCGCCTGGTAAAAGGTAAAAGGCACCAGATTTCACAGGAGTCCAAATTTCGTGTGACACTTGAAAAATTTTTAAGACCAGCCAGCTGGTGTTTATCAACCGTTTAAGACTGGCCACGTGACCGGCTTGACCAATAGGAATGGGCAAACTGTCTTACGATTAGTATATCTACAGAGTTTATTATAGCAAAGAGCCATTTATAGTGATTCAAGGGAAGATTTATTCTCACCCATTTACATGAACATATGTATGTGTAACCTGGAAAAATGACACACTTAGGGGAACTTGCACAAACTAAGACTCTATGGGGATAAACTAACCACACTAAACTAACCTCAGGATCTCTGAAGGGAACTGTCACGAGGAAATTGAATTAATAGGGACAAGGGACACAATTCTAGATTTCAAATCGACAAAAAGACAAAAAGGATTTATTTACAAGAAAACTAGTAAGTCAACAATTCAACCTTGTTGTGACAACACAATTTTCCTACAAAATCACCAAACTCCAACTGTCAGGATCCATCATATTAAATACAAGCAACAATTCTTCAAACCACTAAACTCAACTGGTATACACTTGAAATCACACCTCTATAAAACCTGATTGTCGAAACTCTGAACAATACCAAAACAGATCCAAACTTCTAAAAACTTACACAAATACTACATGTACATTAAAACATAATTTCATAACATAACAATCCCGGGACATACCCGTTATTCTGTTTTACCGTTTTGGATTTCCTCAAAAACAAAAACTGTGAACGAACCATTGACCGTTTTGTCATTTTACAGTTTTGTAAAACGGTCAAACGGTATTAAGTCACACACAAAAAAAACTTTTTGTTGTTGTTTTTAATTGTAGAAAGCGTTAAACTGTAAGATGCTTTATTTTTAGAGTGTTGTTTTACAAAATCACGACAATGACAAAACGGTCAATAGTCTTGCCGACCATTTTTTGATTTAGGTTCAGCAATTAAGCAATGCACCTAGGAATGTTAATGCGTCCTTGGGATCAAGTCATTGCCTGGGCCCTCCTTATATTGAAGAGCCGCGTCGATTTGAACTCCAATTTCCTTCAAAATATCTGCAACTTCATCAAACGTCCTACCATCCTGTATCCATTGTGAAAAGTAATGCCCTCCTTTGCAGTTTTCCAGCGCCATTTTTGCTTGCATTTCTTTAAGCCCCACCAACTGAATCGCATGAGAAGGGGGTCAGGGTCCACGCCAGGAATCACACCGAGCATTAATTATGCCGAGCCAAAACTCATGTAAAGCATGGTCCCCCTCCACCCCCTTGCCCACCGCCACAAAATGCACCACGGACTGTTAACTATGACACTAAAATAAAAATCAATCTGTATTCAATACTGACCGTTCTGCTGTTTTAAAAGTTATTTGTGTAAAACTGTAAAACAAAATTAATCGATTTTTATGCCATAATGAATTTTACTAAACTTATAAAACGGAGAAACCGTATTTATCTTAATAACGTTTGTCGTTTTATAAAACTGTAAAACGACAAAGCGGTCAATGATTCATTTACTGTTTTTGTTTTTGAGGAAATCCAAAACGGTTTAACGAAATAACGGTATGTCCCGGGAATCATAACTCACCAATGACTCTAGCAGAAACGAAACACAGCGCAGGGCACACCCAAGACAAAGGGGAAAGAGAGGAGCTCAAATAATAAACAACTCTCTTCTCTGCTACTGAGTCTGCTACTGAGGGATCTGTGGTCTTACAGGGTGGCAGGACACATGGTCTCGGGGGAAGGGAACCAATGGCATGAGTCTGATTTACATACAATATGGACTTGTTACTGGGGAAAGCTAATTAGGGGGAAACACTACTATGAAAGGGTGGAGGACATCTAATAAAAAACGCTGGATTTCCTCAGGGGGGCTACTCCTATACTAAAGCAAACAAAAATACTTGAAAAAGTTAAATCTTTGCCCTGCCACATATGCGGCTTTATCCTTTAATTTAATGTAACAATCTGGTTGTACAGAACGCAAGCACATAGGTTGTTTAAACTGTAAAGGCTAATTGCCAAACCACATTTTTTTTTAAACCAGTAGTTGTACTGTCTAGTGATTAATTGATCCACTGCTAAAATTAAAATACTTGAGATTTTAAGGGCAAAACTTGAAGGCTTGAAACAGTGAAAAGCTGACAAATTACGTATTTGTAACACAAGGGGTGTACAAAGGTTTCCCCAACTACAATTAGGACATAATGTGTGGATGTTTATGTAGTTTTTGGACCAACATTAAGTAGAGAGGCATACTGAGATACACTTAAGCCAAAAAAAGAGGTCCATTTTTAGCTGAATTGGGGTCAGTCAAAATTGTCTGCACATGCACAATGTGTGTCTAACACACATTGTCGCCCTATTTGGGGGTGTTTTTGCAGCTTTGATTTTTCATGAAAATGCCAGATACACAAGAATTGTATTTAATAATACATATCTTGAAGATGCACTCTTTCCTAAAAAAAAATTAGAAAATTATATCACTGGAGCCACATGGTGTCCCCCCCCCCCTGTTTTGGGCCAATTTTAAGGTGGATTTGTGGCCGAGCCATACTGGGGGTCACCCGGATCAGGGAAGACGGCTACAATTGCTCTTTCTTTCACACAAATGTCAATATTAGTAGTCAGAGATTACATTATAATTGAAATAACAAAAAGTTAATGCACAGTTCAAAGATAAGGGGCCTTCAAAATTTGAAAAAATGCATGTGACATATCACGACGGATCATTTTTGACCCCCCTAAAATTAAGGTGTGAGGCATGATGGGTATTATTTTCCTATATTCCTGCTCTACAACAGCAGTTGTACCCATGTATCTCAAATCAGCTTCCAAATCAATTTCAATCTCAAGATATGGGTCCTTTAAGTCAGCAATTTATTCTATGAGCCAGTCAGTTGCCCCTTTTTTGGGCAAAGTTCAATGAACTTTGTGCTACCGTAACACCTCAACGGAATAAAGCAATTTGAATTTTTGCTTTCGACCTCATCTATAGAACAACTAACAGAACCTTTCCACAAAGTTTGAACAAAACCTGTGACATATGGTGCCATGGCCCGTTGAATTGGTACAAAATTACCCAAATAAGAGTAATTTTGTAGCCCAATTTCATTTATTTTGAATAATTACAGGTTTTGCAGTTGCTCATACATTTCCCCATCTGCATTTTATTAGGCATGTTTAATAGTATATAATGCAAACAATGACAAGTGAGCAAAGATCCACCAATCAGATGACGGGGATTTATTCAGGTGTTGTATAAATAATAATATTTGATATATCAAATATAATCAATATTTTAATGTTATATCGACCCCCCCCCCCCCAAGAAGTGCGGATGGGGTCTACGAACATATACTTACCTGCAGAGCAATTTACTTAAGCATATTCCCCATACCGGCAAGATTTTACGCTAAGAGACTTCACAATAGCGTCCTCTCGTGTCCTTCCCATGATGCCCCACGGCATGTACATGTACATGTATGCCTTGTGAGCGTCCTCTGTTCTCGAGCGCTAAGTTAGAGCACTGAAACATTGAGGATAGTGGGGGTTACGTCACTCTACTTACATGTACTTGTAGAGCAATTTACTTATGCACAGACTAGAACCGTGGTGTAGGCGATGGGTCATGCGAGATGCTATTCTATACTACAGGGGCACGTGTTTTATAAGGTGTAACCCCGGGCGGGCCCAGCTGCTTCACATGTGGGTGGACAAGGGTATGTTAAGGACATTAATCACGTGCAGTCAATAAGAGTACCATTGATACAACGTCCTGTCTATTACAAGGAAAAACTTTAGGTCCCAAGACCTTATCTTTCTTTGTGCAATACTGGTAATACAAGGTACCTGTACAGTGATCTGATATAATAAATATCTACACACTATTATAATGTGCAATGGGTTTAGCAATGAATCAGACTAAGGAGACTTGCCTATTCTAAGGAAGTCCCCTGCTGGAGAGGGTACTGTGGACATGATTAGGCTCGGCTCGCTGCCCTCAGCACTGCTCTCCCCTCCGTCTGGAGAACCCACTTCAAGTACTCAGTGAAGGTGTTGGAGGTATTCCAACATGCTGCATGTGCGATGTCCTGTATATAGACACCCTTAAAGAAGGCTCAAGACGTGGAAGCCGCCATAACATCATGCGCACGGACTGATCCAATGGTCTCTGCTGTTGATGCATCTGCAGTCAATTCGATGGCAGTAACTAGCCAACAGGCAATCGTGTTGCGGGAGGCCGGTCGGTGTCACATGAAAATCGGACTCATATGAAAATCGGACTCTTTTTCCCTTTAATTGGTTAAACCCTCTCACGTGACCGCTCCCTCTCCTAATTATCTATGCATGGGCATGCGCAAAACCACCAATGAGTCTGTATTTCATACAACCTAAATTCATGCTACACCGGTATGGCGGGGATGTCGCTAGAAATAGCTGCAAATGACCAATTCGAAGCATCTTTGTGCAGTTAATGCACCACTTTAGGGCCCTGATTGGACACCAAAATCTGTCATCAGGAACGGACGAGAAAGACTTGATGTACAGAGGCGAAAAGCACTCCAACTGATTCTTATTAAAAAAAAAGCAGCAAAAGAGAAACCTTAATGGATAATTGCAACAAAGTTGAATTGCCCCTTGGTTCAAATGGGGTTTTGATAACCTGCATCGGGGGCGCAAAACAAACATCCCCCTGACTAGTTGGTTGAGACTCTGACTCTCTCACATGTTCCGTCTGGGAAGCCTCCGTGAATAGCCGCTATGGCTGAACGATAGTCCTTAATCATGGCTGTAGTGAGGTTACTCTCAAATATAAGAAATTATACCAGAAAGTCTGCAACCCACTCTACAGAATTATGGGGGGATGCAGGGATTTGTTTCTACACCATTTGTAAAAATGGCGCAGTCTACTGTTGTAATTTTTTTTCTAGATGATGTTCTCCGACTGAAGGCTGTAATGGCCGCAGCTTGTTGAGAAAGGCCTCGTTGAGAAAAGGAGGGATTGCGTGAAAGTACCCAGCACGTCAGGTGAAGTCCTGCGGTGCCGGGTGAAGGAGACCCGAGCTGGGCTGGAACAGGATATCCGCCCTCAGCGAAAGTACCACTGGTTGATGAACCAACTGTTAGCCTTGGGAACCACAGTTGGTGTGGCCAGAAGGGAGCTATTAGGAGTACCTTGCAGTCTTCTTGCTCCAGTTTGGTTAGTACCCGAGGGCTAGGGATGAGAAAGAACGGGGGAAAGGCGTATGCAAATAGGCTGTCCCACCACATCACCAGTGCATCCTTCTGCCAAGTGCACCAATCGGGGGCCCTGCACAGTAGATCGGTAATTGCCAGTGCATCCGTTTGCCACGTGCAGGGATCAGGTAATTTTTCCAAAACAGATCGATATGGTCAAGGTCGCCTGGCCCGCTACTGATACCTCAAAATGTCGGAGAGCGTTGGAGACTGCCAATATCTCGAGTACGTTTATGTGACCTAATCCCAGTGCTTCAACCTGGTAGGACCGTGGAGGTACCAGTAAACGTCCTTCAGGGGCCATATTCACAAAACTCAAACTTAAGAGAATACTTAATCACATTTAAATCAAAGCACCCTCCTAACTTAAGTGGGGCGCCTAATTTGGTATTCACGAAAGATCTAAGCACCCCACTTATCTTAGTGTTCAACTAAACTCCCTCAAATCAAGGGTGATTTGGGAGTCCGCGAAGGGACGATACCCTAATGTTAAACCTACAATTGCATATTTCCCTAGCTGTAGGCTTTCACGCTAGATTCTTTTTACCACACCGCAATAGCGCCCTCCATCGTCCATGCTCCCTAAGTCGGTCCATTAAGCCAACTCGTCCTCTTTTTCTCGAGGTGTTGGTAAAAAGACACAGTAAAGCCGAACCCCAGTGGGGAAGGAGGGTGGGAGGTTTAACAGGTAAGTATCGTCCCTTCGCGGACTCCCAAATCACCCTTGATTTGGGGGAGTCCACTTCAGGGACTCCCTTACCTGTTAAACCTACAATTGCATAGACTGGCACCGTAAAAAGGAGGAGGGTCAATGGGTGAGGCGCAAGGTAACAATAAATCAACAAGTCCTTGGTAAAAGAGATAAATATCGTCCCTTCGCGCTCTTCCAAATTTCTTTAAGCAAGATGGAAAGAAAGGAAGCCAACTCACCGATAAATATAAATCCCAGGGAGAAGTGGTAGAAACATCTCATCACTCCCAGGGGGCTGTCATAGAAGGCTGTGGTACACTTAGAGCACTACGGCCAACTATGCCTCCAGATGAATCGACATCTTTGAGGTAGCATGACATAAATGTAGTTGGAGTTTTCCAGGCTGCAGCCTGTAAAATATCTTTGAGAGGAACACCCTTAAGGAAGGCCCACGACAAATGAGGTCCGCTCGTTGTGGAAGTAAGACTGGGGGATGTACGAGAAGGCGAATAAGTCTTTGGAACCATGCTTGGCGAGGCCAAAAGGGTGCAATGAGAAGAACCCTGCACGCTTCCGCTTCTATCTTGGTTAGAACTCTCGGAATTAGTGAGATCGGAGGGTACGCATAAGCGTACATGTTTGTCCAATCGATCGAGAGAGCGTCCGACGCCCATGCTTGAGGATCCCGACTGCGAGCGCAGTATACCGGCAGCTGGTGGTTTAGGGCCGACGCAAACAGATCTATGTGAGGTCGGTCGAATTTCTTGAAGATAGCCTCGACCACAGTTCGATGAAGTGTCCACTCTGTGGGGATAACCTTGCCCCTGGATAGGGCGTCTGCCAGGGTGTTCACTTTCCCTGCGAGGTGAGATGCAGTTAGTCGTACCTTGTTCGCTAGGCACCAACAAAGGAGGTCCCATGTCTGAAAACATAACGGGGGGAAACGAGTCCCCCCTGTCAGTTGGCATACGAGACGACTGTCGAGTTGTCGGACATGATCCGAACATGATGACCTGTCACCAGTTTGGAAAAATGAATTAGAGCTCGTTGGACTGCTAACAACTCTAGAGCGTTGATGTGATATAAAATCTCTTCTGGGGACCACATTCCGGCTGTGGTCTCTGCTCCCAGGTGAGCACCCCATCCTTGTATGGATGCGTCTGTCGTCAGAGTCAAGGTGGGTTGAGGTCGAGGGAAGGTCACTCCGCAACTGAGGTTTACCCGTTGGCGCCACCAGTTGAGATGTTGAAGTACTAGGGGCCGAATCGGGACCAAAAGCGAGAGAGGATCTCGTTTCGGACGATACAAGGCCAGGAGATGGAGTTGTATGGGACGCATTCGCATTCTGCACCAAGGAACGAGGTCCACTAGACTTGCCATTAGTCCCAGAAGGCGTAACCAGGCCAAGGCTGGAGGGATCGTGACGGCAAAGAATAGATTCACGCATTGTATAAGGTTGTGAATCCTTTCCTCTGTTGGTGTTGCAATGCCCCGGTGGAGATCGAGCACGGCACCGAGGTAGGTTGGGGTGAAAGATGTGATCAGATGCGATTTCTTCTCGTTGACGATGAATCCCAGATTTCTTGCCAGAGACAGGGTTGTATCCATGGCCCAGCGGGTCTCGATTGTCCTACTATGAGCCAGTTGTCGAGATAGACAAAAATTCGCACGTGATGCAAGCGGAGAATGGCTGCGACAGTCTTTGCAAGACCCTTGGGGCTGTCGAAATGCCGAAAGGAAGTGATCGGAACTCGAACATCATTCCCCGATATTGAAAACGGAGAAAATGACGGTGATGTTTGAACATTGGAACATGCAGGTAAGCGTCTTTCAGATCTAATGTTGACGCCCAAGCTGGAATCGTCAGGCAATCTAGAACCGTACGAAGGGTTTCCATTCTGAACCGGCAGGGCTGAATGTACCTGTTTAATGGCTTTAGGTTTAGGATTGGACGCTATTCCCCGGTTTTCTTTGGGGTTAGAAAGAAGGAGGAAATGAATCCCCGCTTGGAGTCCTCCACCGGAACTTGATAAATCGCCTGTTTCTCTAATAAGGCGAGAATCTCTGATTCCAGAGCCAAGCATTTGGTCTGATCGGAGGGAATCGGTGTTGGCCGAGGGACATACGACAACGGAGGGATACTCGTAAACTCTATCTTGTAACCCTGAGCGATGGTGTCGAGTACCCATCTGTCGTCGGAATAGAGGGCCCAAGTCTTTGCGAAAGACTGAAGGCGACCCCCTACGGGCCCGTAGTAGGGGGGCGCTAATGGGGGGGGGCGTCACCACCGCCATGGCCTACCCCGACTGCTCCCATAGTTGGCCTTGGAGCGGGGGGTATACGAGGGACCGGAGCCACGACTACGACCACCAAAACCGGAGCTAAGTGTCAACAAAGGCTGAGGCTGAGGAGTAGGGGAGCCTGAGTAGGGGTTAGCCGGGCTGGCTAACGGAGACGTGCCGGAACCCTTAAAAGGCTGTAAAGGCTTACGAGGAAAACGCAGACCGGAACCTCGCTTGCCAACATGACCAGCAGGAGACGAACCTTGAGTCGGCTTTCGCTGGTTGATCTTATCCGTTGCCTTGATCCGCTTAGCCTCTTCTTCAAGGGTTAGCTGAAACTTCCCATTGAAAAGGTCTGTACCTAACCGAGAGAGAGCCTCGAGCCGGGTACGAGCCCCTTCAGTAGGTAGATAGATGGCATCCAGTACGTTACCCCGACGTATAGATGTAGAAAAGGAAGAAATCCTTGTAAACTGATCCATACAGACACGTAGGCAGTCGTCCAGACACCGAAAGCCTAGTTCAACGTTCTCGGGAGCCACTTCGGAATCCGCTTCACATGAACAGACCAGATACTCCGAAAGCAACTGCAAAAAACATGTAACTCGAAGGCCCGCCTTGGAGGCCTTGTCAACCTTGACTAGAGTGTCTTCAAGAGTGTTGCGCTCTTTACTTGAAAACGGTGATTTAAGTGTCGAGCGTCCACCAGAGTCAGCCGCAATCTTGTCTCTAACAGCATCTGGTAAGGCAGTAACTGAAAGATACGTCTCGTAATCCTTCTTAGGGACCCGGAAATGACGCACGTCTCGCTTGGCCACTGGTCGCCATTTCTTAACTCCGGTAATGACCTCGATACGATCTGCACACGTGCGATCAACCGGGAGGACCGGGAAGGACTGAGCCTTAGAATCAGGAGGACCAGTGCGTTTTTTAAAGGATTTACGAACCTCACTATCGGGGGTCGAATCCTCCACATCTGGGATATGTAGAACACGAACCATATCACGCATGACATGACGCAATCTAAGATCTGAAGAAGACAAATTCACCGACTCTACGGTGCCTTTGTCCGATGAATAATCACCCGGTGGATTAAGTTGTGCGGGGGGTAAGAAAGTGTCAGACTTCTTACCGCCATCCGGAGCTGACTCCGCCCCCCGCGGAGGTAAAGGGACAGAAATGTCCGGGGGTCGAGGACGGGAATCAGAATCTTCTGAAAAATTATCAGATGGAAACAAGGAAACGATTCCCTCCGAATCCTGGCCGGGGTCTACAATGGTGGCCGACACTGGCACCGAACACCGGCGGGGGAACATCTACCAAAGCGCTAATATTAGCTGGGCGTTGAACCAAAGCCAAAACTGTGGCCGTCAGTTGTTCCAGCATAGCCCGTGTAGAAGTGCCGGAACGGCGGCGGCGACGATCGCCCCCCGAACGGCTAGACGAAGAAGAATAATATTCATCCGAGGACCCCAAGCTAGAGCTAGAATAACGACGCCTTTTCTTATGATGACGTCGATGGTGGTCGGAACGGGAAGATTTTTCCTGACCCGTAACACCGGAATTAGCACTTAGGTTGGGGGGAAAGGCAGGAACATTCAAAGTACTGACCCCAGATTTTTTCTTAGATTTAGTGCCAGAAGAGACGGGAACCTGAGTACCGGAGGCTAGAAGCTCGGAAAGCTTAGCTCCAATACTTTTTCTGGGTTTTGAAATAACCTTTTTCACCTTCTTACCATCAGTGGGATTCAAGGCTCGAACTGTCTTGCCCGAAGGACCTGTGCTGCTTGGGGGCCAGAGGCCCAGAAAGCGTGTCCCCAGCAGGGGTAATAGATGGAGGTGTAGAGGCTGGAGGCCCGAAAGGCACAGATCTAACACCTGAGTCAGAAACATTACCGGGGGCCAGAGGCCCGGAAAGCGTGTCCCCGGTAGAAAATAATTCTCCCCCTGTGGTATCTACAGAGGGGGAGTGAGACCGGAGTCGAACTGCCGACGCACTTCGTTTAGAATAGCGCGACTCCGCCATCTTGAATCAAAATCGAACAAAGGACTCGGAACGTTGCTTACCGCACGAGTGAAAATACAACAAAATAAAACGGGAATGGTGTGTAAAATCAAAGAGAAAAGACACAAGACACACTGGTAAAACCTGTCTTGAATCCAAACAATCTGAAAATAGTTCAATAAAGAATCAATGAAAGCTCATACAAACGTTCGAAGACCGTGACACAAACCACGTCCGGATACTCCAAACGCTAGAGAAAAAGAGGACGAGTTGGCTTAATGGACCGACTTAGGGAGCATGGACGATGGAGGGCGCTATTGCGGTGTGGTAAAAAGAATCTAGCCTGAAAGCCTACGGCTAGGGATATATGCAATTGTATGTTTAACAGGTAAGGGAGTCCCTGAAGTGGACTTAAGTATTCAAAGCAATAACTCTTGCTCATGCGCAACACATTTACGTCATAAATGTTCTTGTATGTGTATGTATTTTCCATGTCCATGAGGTTGTACCGCTCACACTTGAAGTGATGTACCGGTACGATGCAACGTGTTTCCCAAAAATGTCCTGCTGCAACACAAGGCTTGTCACCTGCCACACAGTGCATCACGCTTATGCTTATACTGCGCAATATTGGCCAGTTTCCCATTGTGACTGGCATTGTGCATAGTGGTGTGCACGACCTGAGTTCTCCATTATCTTTAAGAATTATCGACCGTAAATAATTTTGACAATAAATAAGGCAAGTTTCATCACTTTTTGTGGCCATTTTTGTAGGCCTTTAGCTATCGCAGCGCAGTGAAGGACTGTAACAGTGCATGCCATTGGTTACATATTATCAATCGTATTCATGCCGCCGCCTCGAAAAAAAAACACATCTGTTTGAATATTGTCACACATTAACTTCAAGTAGGTATAGACAAGATTTCCCTTAGTCCCAAGAAAGTACCTTTTTTTGGAAAAAAATTACAAACCAACAGACAGAAATAAAGCCGCCATGACACCCTAGTGCCCCACTAAACTTGACACGTCCGACCACACATAGATTTAAGTCACAAAATAATAGGGACACTTAGTGAAAATAGTAAGACTCGTCTAAGTCGCATATTGAAGTGGGGTGCATACGTTTTGATGACTTAAGTCGTTTCATGAATACGGCCCCACGTCTAACTCGGTTCCCCATTGGGTTGACTCTAGGATAACCTTGAGTGTATCCATAGAAAGTGTTTTGTTTGTATGAATAAATCTGATTGAGTTGTAACTAGATCTGAGGACACTGCTCCTACTGATCCAATGGGCCAGCTGGCGGGAGGTCGTCCTGATTTGGGCAAGTCACCCACGCCAGAAAACCACGGCCGAGTCGGGGCCATTGGTGCCAGTATTAAGCTGAGTCTGTGCGGCGTGCACAGAGTATGTGGTTGCTGCGGCCTCGAAAATAAACAACCGATAGACTTCCGCGGATTGTGGCGGGGGATAACACATGACCGTGTGTTCTTACCCTGCTCTACTCTGGCGGTTGGGGACTTTTAGACTAGGCGATATTTCAAAAATTGTTACATGAAGAGGCATTTTCGAGTAGAGTTGGTTCAAGTAGTTGGTAACACAGCTATATTACCTAATTTCGGGATGCTGAATCTGAAAATGATGGTTACCAAGCTGGATTTGTAGTGGAAATATGCCTAATTTGCATAAATTTTTAATGCCCATCATGTAATATAATTGTTCCCGTATTTGGTCATATTTTGTATTATTTTATTTTTGAAAAGTTGATTTTGGTGATTCTACTGACACTTCCTGACTTCAATAACATTTTCTAAAGCATATACGGTAAGTGACTGAATGATAATGCGGACATAGTAACAATCCAAAATGGCTACCCTAAAGTTGCACGCATTTACCTTGTCTCCAGATATTATCAAGTTGTCTTGCCAAACCTTAGTATCGATGAACTTAAACTCTATGGGAAAATCATGTGAACAAAGATAACATTGTGATATAAAACGGGGAAAAAAGGGGGTGTCCGTAAATTGGGGTAAAAAAATAGGCGAAGGGTTGCCTAATGCCTAACATGGGAGACCTGAATAAGTTCCAGGAAATTCCCAAAAATTTGGTAAGAAAATGTTTTGGTAAGAAAGTGTTTTGACATTGACATAATTATTGAAACAATGCCGAAACTTCTCAAAAACTGGTACGTCAGAATCTGATTCTGCAAGCACTGGCAATCAGAACGCAACGTCTCTAAGAAACAGTGATGCAAAGTCCACACAACAAAAGAAGGTAATAACCATGTTGTTCCTTTTTGAAGCCGACCAACTTCTTGGAAATTAACCAAGTAGGCAAGCAACTTAAAAACTGTTCCAGCTGCGGCTTCGATAGAATCAGTTCTACTGTGGTCAAATCTGCCATTTCTTTCATGCCACGACCTCTTGCTCACATTTTCAATCTCTCTTGTCTTACAGGCCACGTCCCTCTGTATCTCCAAGTTGCCAAGGTAGTTCCTGTATTTAAAAATGGTGATTGCCAGGACATTCATAATTACAGACCTATTTCTGTTTTCCCTTCTTTCTTAAAAATTCTTGAACGACTTGTTCACAATCAACTTTCCAACTTCATCTCGAAATTTGATCTTCTATTTGATCAACAATTTGGATTCCGCAGTAAATACACCACCGATATGGCAGTTATCCAACTTATTGATAACATTTCCACCTCCGTTTCCAATAAGTTACCAACTGCTGGTGTCTTTGATCTTTCTAAAGCTTTCGACACTATTGGCCACTCTATCGTTCTCTCAAAAGTTGAACTTTATGGCATTAGAGGTGTTGCTTGCCAGTGATCCTCAGACTACTTAAGTACATGTTAAAGGTTTCAATACACAACTGTCAAAAGTTGTGACTACAGCTGGAGAGGTACAGCTGGAGAGGTACCACTTCTTTTTCTCTTGTATGTTAACAATCTGCACTATTCTCCTTCCCTCCTCTCCTTTATTCTTTTTGCGGACAACGCCACCATAGTTGCTTCTGCTCCTGACTACTCTACCTTGATCAATATCTTGAACAAAAAACTTATGGAAGTATCATCTTGGTTCAAGGCCAACAAACTTTCATTGAACTCTAGTAAAACCAAATTTATGCTCTTCATGCTCTCCAGTTTTAATTGACGGCAGCTCCATCATTAAAACTCACTGCACTAAATTCCTTGGAGTTAATATTGATGACTGGATTCTAGGCGCGCTTGGTAAAAATGCTAAACCCCACCCAGGCACCATGCATTCGTTCTTGGATAGCGTGCTAATGGTACGCCGTGTTCAGTTTCAAGACGTTGAGGACTGTTATGATAATGCCAAACGCATGATACAGTGGAATTATAGCGTGCCAGGGAATTGTCTTTGATACGGTGCTGATATGGATATATCAGATGATAATTTACCGGCTGCTTAAAACTTTTCCTGGAAGATATAAAAGACCATTTCGACACTGAATATGAAGATTGCATGTATGAGTATAAAGGTAGAAATAACAGCTAACGAAATCAGAATTTCAATGTTGTTGTATTTTTAGCATGATAATGTCTAGTATGAAAACTTGGGACTCACAACAGTGTGTATGAGAGTCCCAAACCTTAAGGTATTGAAAACATGCAAAACAAGAAAATAGACTGGTACCTGAAACAACCAGTCCAACACAGCTTCAGTAATGCATCAGTCAACCATGCCAAAATTAAGAATTTAAGAAACATGTGGCATGAAAGGGGAAGTAGTCACAATTTACTACATATTTTTCCATAGTCAAGCAACCGGACTATTGACACTGAATGAAGAGGTCAGTATTTTCAAATAGTTGGACCATGGTTGGACATGTATCAGTCTTGTATTTAGCTCCATTTTGAAATCACTTGACTTCCCTCTCATGTGAAAAATATTGAAAAAAAGTCTCCTATAAAATTTAATTGAGTCTGCAAACTTGGTTGGTGAAATACTGAGGACATTTTCTTTGCCCCAGTGGAATTTTTGGAGAAATTTGCTGGCTAAACTGTGAGTAAAGTGGGTCTGATTTAGTTTTGCATGTTCCAGAGAACTCAAGAGGCCCTGTCTGGATAATATCAGATACATTAAGCTTTATTCTTTAATTTGTTATCTAATAAAGTTTATTCAGACATCGTGTTTGCATAAAACTGTATTAATTCAAAGCTTTCTGTGTCGTCACTTGCAATTGTCAAAGCTGCCCTGTGCCTTTTACGGCTTTGTACTGAGACTGAAGTGGATTTACAGGAACATGAACTTATGCTTCCGTCTAACTGTTTGACCCCAAAAACTAATTTTCTGATTTTGTTTTCTTCTAATTCTGGTTCTGGCTATACAGACTGCGGATAGTGTCATAAAGAGGGTCAAAACTAGCGGGCAGTCTCCAGTCGGACTACTTCATCAACGGCATAACCAACGCAACTCGAGACTACAACTACTCATCATTCGACAAGGAAGGATGAGCTAAAACCACTCAAAATTGCTAGATTAAGATTTTGGTGCTTTTTTTAGCAAAACGGCTACAAGTTTTCTAGGCCGGATTTACATTGCACGAAATTGCGATTGTCCTTCAACTTTTCTTGGACATCATGGAAAAGACCTACACATTTCTTCAGGATGTTGAGTTCTTGCCGATCAAAAATTTCTAGGACTGCATGCTGGGCACTTAAACCCAGGAACAAGATTGAGAAATGAACTGTACTGCGAAAGTTTGTCAAAACAGTTGCTTCACCTGTGAAACATTAATTATATCGTTGCAACGTTTAAATTGTTACATGTAACATTACTAAGTGCAAACATTCTGTACTAGAAAAAAAATGATTCTTAATTTTCGCCTAAACACTGTAAGAAATTATATAAGACAATGCATAAAATTCTATTTTGAGAAACGGTGCAACATGCTGTATAAGAAACAAAAAAGGTTGACCTCTAACTTTCACGTAATCGTACGAATGATGCATCAAATTCAATTTGAGAAACGATGTAGGGCCTATGAGAAAATTCTGTAAGAGAAAAAAATACCTCCTCTCTCTTTATGTAACATAGTTTTTGTCTCCACATTCTTTTTTGCTGTTGTAATTTTCCTAAATGAAAACTTGTTTTATTTTGATTTTTTTTTTTTGGTAGATATATGCACTTTCATCTACGCAATATAAATCGTATTCGGAAGTTCATCAATCAGAACACTTGTCACCATGCAGTACGTTCGCTAATCACATCTCGCCTTGACTACTGCAATTCTCTTTTATACGGCATAAGTCAATGAGACAGAAACAGGTTACAAAATCTTCAGAACCGTGCAGCCAGACTCATTCTCTGTGTAAGCTGCTCTACTGAGGCCTCACCGCTCCTGCATCAACTACATTGGCCGCCGACTGAAACACGTATTCTTTTCAAATTAATTCTATACGTTTACAAAACACAACACTGTCTGGCTCCTTCCTACCTGACCGATTTACTCTCTTTGTATCAATCAGGTAGGGCGGGGCTTAGGTCTTCAACAGACGCTTCCTGATTACATGTTCCTATTAACACTAAAACCACAGGTGACAAAGCTTTCTCGATTGCTGGCCCCAGGGAGTGGAACAAGATCCCTATACACATCCGACTTGCATCTTCAAATATCACCTTCAAGAAATCTCTCAAAACACATCTGTTTCTTTAATCAATTCACCTTCATCTTTACCTCTCATTATCTCCTGGTTCCCTTGAGTTATTCTTAAATTAAGTTTTTTGTTTTGTTTTTGTTTTTGCCTTGTTTATTTGTAGATTTGTAGTTTTGTAGTTTTGTACAGCGCTTTGATCTTTGTTAAAAGCGCTTTATAAATGCTCCATTTATTATTATTTATATTATTATTATTGGTTTCACCCTGATACCTTCCTAGTGTGCATTTCTCCCTCCTTCTCCACATACCTCCTTGTAATACTCCAAACTAGTTTACCGTATGCGTCATTCAAACATGATCTTTCCTCTATTATATCACATTATTTTAGTATTTCAACTTCTACTCATTACCATTTGTTCGTCCTTTTGTCCAATTGTTTGTTTAGGTTGTTTGTTGGTTTGTTGGGGTGTTTGCTTGCTTGTTTGTTCGTTTGTGTGTCCGTTACATTTTTTCTGATCTGTAACGAGTACATATACATGTTGTACTTATTTACTATCATACTAAAAATGTATATTGTTCATTTGACTCTAAGGCATTCCCCTTACAAGCTTCGGTTTTTTGTGTATATGCCTCCAACTGTTATTTTTTTCTTCATGTAATTATTACAGTGTTTGTATGATTTGGAAATAAATGTTGAATTGAATTGAATTGAATTGAATTGAATTGAATTGAATAATCTTTTATTTTGGGGGATTTCCTTAGGCAACCCTTCGCCTAATTTTTAGCCCAATTTATGGACACCTCATTTTTCCACCTGTTTTCCTCTTTGGCCTAAATATCATCAAGATGTTATCATTTTCACATAATGTCCCGTTTATTTTTGTTAAGGTAACTGTGCTAGTAATTCGCCTGTCAAATGTCAAACCCCCCCCCCCCATTGGGATTTGGTCACAGTTTTCATGCCCCAGGGTGGGGAATTTGGTCACTCAAATTACATTGTTAACACTGCCGTACTACATGGAAAGGCAATCACTAGTGCGCCCCACGTATGTATGTCGGGCATGGTTGGGGATTGTCACTTAAATTTTGCCCGAGCGGTGGAGATTTTGTCACTTCAAAAGTGACAATCCCCACATCTTGGGTGGGGCAGCCCAGGTGGGGGAGTGATAGGCACGTAAGTAACTTTGTGAATTTGAAGCTCATCAATACCAACATTGGTAGAGACCACTTGATATCTGAGGAAAAGTAAATGTGCGCAACCTAAGGGGTATAATAGTAGCCATTTTGGATTGTCCTCATAATCATCCAGTCACTTATATGCTTTAGAAAATGTTATTGAATCAGGAAGTGTAAATCTAATCTCCAAAATAAACTTAAAAAAAAAAAAAAAATATGCCCAAATATGGGAAAAAATAAGTTACATGTACACGGCAGGTGTTAAAGATTTATATTGTATAGGCATATTTCCTCTAAAACTTCAGCTTGGTAATATAACAATCATTTTGGGATTCAGCACTCCTGAATTGGGTAAAATAGCCATGTTACCAACTTCTACTAAGAAATGCCTCTTCTTGCCCTAAATGAGCCCTTTTTTAAAATATCACCAAGACTATTTTAGAATAATCCTCTCTATAGCCTTCAATTGCTTCGCCTTGCAAGCAATCCTCCAATTACTTTGCAAAAAGATCCTTTCCCAGTAGCGGGATGGTCTCGAATCTTTGCGCTGGGAAGGACAGTACATTGTCAAGGTCGACACTCGTGCAAACTGATCGAGCACCTGAGTGACCAATTTTGTATGGACAGTGAAAAACAGCGGTCAACATGTCCGCTCCAACTGTTGAGTTATCTTCACAACCAAAGTGTATGTGTATTAATACTTTGTGAGGAGTAAGGATTGAAGAGATCAAACGCCTATCATGGTGGGAGGCCAAATTTAACTTTATTCCGAGTGTCTCAAACTTGCCGCGAGTCTCATACATGTATGTGAAAGACCGCTTGAATGCTTTGGTCACTTCATCTGTCGCCAGCTTGTCCTTGCTGTGCCTGAGAGTGAGGGCGTCTCAAGAAAACCATCAAAATCCAGAGGGCAACAATAATAATCATATTCTCATTTGGAGAATAGTTGGCATTTGTAGATATAATAGATATAATCTTGTAAATGTAATCTATACATGTCTGATCTAAAGGAGGCATCAGGAACATCCTGTTGTTGCTTGTTGTACAACTTGTCCAGCGCTTGAAGATTTATATTCAGGCTTGGGTCCATCAGTGGAGGGTAGCTGTAAAACCCAATTCATGTCCCTTTGCACCAAACAAAATTATGTTTCTGCAATGGACGGCCGTTACATCTGGTGCAACTCCTTGATGTCATCAGATGTACCACTCGAATGCGAGGGTTGAGTTGACTCTGGCGAACGAGAGCCATCTGGCACGTCTGGAGGGTCATCTTGGAAGGAGATGGATGACTCAAGCCCACTGAAGCGTGAGGGTTAGTCCACTCAGGCTGCCCCGTGCTCGGAGATGGGACGGAGGGTGTAGTGAAGCCCGGAACCAAGCCACGTTTACCCTGTCGACACTGTTTAGGCTTAGCTCTGGCACAGGAGATTACCTTCTGTTTGGAAGTTCCATTTGGGTTGACCGGAGAAGGAGACCGATGGTCTCCTACACGGCCAGTGGAACTGCCAGCGCCAGTAGCTGGCAGTGGCTGGGGTAGTTGAGAGACTAGAGACGAGAGACTGCTGCCACAGTAGCGACGTTACCGCTAATGGCAGATTCGCCTAAGAACTCAGTCTGTCCCATAGTAGAGGAATTCATCCCAGTTTGTGACAGGCCGGATCTCTCAAAACGATCTCTCTATGAACTCAATAAAACAAAACTATAACTCTACTAATTATTTCTTTTATCAAAAACTTCTGTTATGCCTAAGTGATAAGGGTTGCAGAAAAAGACTGGAAATACGGAGTGCATCTTTTTCACGTCCTACCCGACCTGCCGCTAACAGAAAAGAGGACGCTCACGAGGCATTTATGCCGCGGGGCACTACAGGTAGGAAAAACGAGGGCACTATTGTGCAAACTCTTAGTGCAAATACCAGCCATAATGGGGAATATGCATACAAGTAAATTGCTCTACAGCTAAGTAAAGTGACGCAGACATAAGAATTTCTGATGTTGGCGTGTTGCACGTTGACTATAACTGCTTCATCATACTAATATCCCCTTAGTTTCCGAATTACTGTCTTTAGATACATGTACAAACCTACTGCCTGTACAGTAGATAAACTTATTATGCTTACCTTTCTATCTCCTTCAACCACCGTAAGAGGTATGCTGATGGAAGGCCACTTTGTTTTGGAGGGGAGAGGTCGATCAACGTTCCACAAAATAACAATCTGTAGATATATTGAAAGACAGTCATTAGAAAAACAAAATAGAAATAGCCAAGAAAAACTAAAACATGAATGGGATACGGAAATGATGACAGAAAACAATGGCAAATTAATGAACTCACTTTATAAAAACGTGATAGCATCCTAAAATCCAAAAGATTAAGAATGACCAGTACACATGGCTGAAAAATGCAAAATTTATGCAATTTTTCACAACCTCAAATTCTTTTAAAGTGGACATCAAGAATTTTCATACGAGTGGTGTTCCAGTTAGATGGAATACGGTAAAGTGTAGTTTTTCGTCTTAAAAAAAAATTGGGGTTTTGAGGGCTAAAATTATGGATTTTGGGTAGTCATTTAGGCACCTTGTTTTTTTTACATACAACATGCAAACTAGAGTTATTGTGAGCTTTTGCTTTGAAGGTGCAGGGAATGGTTCAAATGTTTTGCCCAAAACCTTTTTATTACAAGAGATTACAAGTTTCTTTTATGTTCTAACTTAAAGATGGGCGCACACAGATTTTTTGGCAATGCCTTTAACCCGTAACACGATATGGAATTTCCTGTACACTGTACTAATCCTGCATTTTTTCTTTTTAGATTAGATTTAGATTTCTTTATTGTCATGCTCAAAATTACATGAAAATTGATTTCCCAGTGTACAATTAAAAATATGTATACATACAATAATTAAAATAATACACAAAACATGACGAGACCAAAATATATCATAACATACAAAAACACAGTTACTACTATACAATCATAAAAACTCTAGGAGCAGTAAAGTAGGATTTCGGGCTGTGGGGTGATAAGGAAATGAGGAAATAGGACGGGACAGGATGAAAACAGCTGGGTCTGGCAATGTACAAAATGTATAGGGTAGGGTATGATTGAGGGGTAGAGGAGGGTGAGAAGGGAAAGGGGGAGCATGGAGTAGGGAGGGGCGGGGCTGAGTAGAGTTGGGTATGGAATCACTGAGTTATAAAGACAAACAGCTAAAAGCCACTTATCTAGGACATTTGAATGAAATAAAAACCACCACAAGCGTACGGATACAAACTATCTGGTGCATGTTGAGTTTTTAAAAATCTGAATAGCCAATGGTAAAAATGAAGATTTGAATCTGTTTGTTTTGAGACTTCATTTGTAAGTTGACGTACTCTGCCAGATCGACTGCAAATAATAAAAGGGTTGAGGGGGTGACTTGTATCCGAGAGAATGCTGTTAAATTTGGTGATAAGATGATTCTTTGCTTAATGTTGGATGTCTTCAACGTTAGCGCCAATTATCTACATAGCTTGCTTGTCGATGCGTTCAAGTTTTTTTTCCGATTGCACAAAGTAAGTGAGTTGAACCAAGATATACAACAAAAGATAACAGTCGACCGGATGGTGCTCTGATAAAACAGTTTTTAAATCTGACAATTCACATTAAAAGATTTAAGTTTCCTTAAAAAATAAAGCCGTTGATTTGCTTTTTTTCTGAATCCCAATTGTGTTTGCATTCCAATTTAACTTGTCATCCACAACATAGACGTTCCCAAGTATTTAAACACATCAACAATTTCAACATCTGTGTTGTCAATTTCAACCGATTCCTTCATGTTTTTCGTTTTCCGGAAATCAAATATCATCTCTTTGGTTTTCTGTACATTTAAAATCATATGATTTCTGTCGCACCACTCCACAATTCTATTTATTTCACACCTATACTCCACCTCAGAGTTATCGGTGATCAGCCCAGATAAGGCGGTGTCATCAGCATATTTTGTCATGACACATGACCTACTTTCAGGACAAAAATCACTAATGTGCGGCGTGATATTTTATAGACCAACAATGAGCATGATGAGCAAGATGACATATACTTTGTGAAGAAAGTGTATTAGAGGAAAATGCAAATCCAACATTTTTTTTTGATGAAATCCCCAATCTAATGATACAAAAATAGTTGTGCTCAGTACAAGATTTGTCAGGACACAAACACCCACACACACACTGAAATTTGTATCCTTGTGGAGTCATTTCTTTGTTCTCGTGTAGTAAAGTTTTCGTGTTTGAAAGTGAAGTTTCAAAACGCTCTTATTTTTAACAGAATTAATTTCTTTGGCTGAAATTTGGATGTAATATCCCTTTTCTAAAACTCTTCCATTTGCGACGGATCAACCCGCCTTGGAAATTCCCCCCCCCCCCCCCCACAGAAGTGTGGTTGGGGTCTACGAACGAATACTTACCTGTAGAGCAATACTACTTATGCATATTCCCCCTACCGGCAGGTATTTTCCGCTAAGAGTTATATACAATAGCGCCCTCTGGCGCCCTACCCATAATACCCCGCGGCATGCGTGCCTCGTGAGCGTCCTCTTTTCTCGAGCGCTAAGTCGGAATACAACAAAGTACCCAAGGCATCGAGAAGAGTGGGGTAGGGGGGAGGGATGCTCTACAGGAAAGTCGTTCGTAGACCCCAACCACATTTCTGTGAGAGAGGAGTCTACTTCACTCTTCTTACCTGTAGAGCAACACTACTTATGCATAGACTAGCACCGTCAAGGAGGTGGGTCATGCGAGATGCTATTGTGCTTTCACAGGGGCACGTAACCATACGAGTAAACCCTGGATGGGCCCGTCGCTCCACATGTGGGTGGACAAGGCAGCCCAAAAAGGTTGGCATGATAAAGACATTGGTCATAATGGTAGCCTCAACATGCCAACAGAGATGTGATCCCCGATTTTGGGAATCACACGTAATGAATTACAGCCCACCGATACTTACACCTAAGAGTTCGGTGGGGCACACAAAATAAAATTATCATGAAAGGCAAAACATCATGACATGTTACATATAGACACTATAATATGCACATGTACATGTACAGAGCTCAATAAAGAATCAGAGTTAGGAGACACCAATGCTGGGGAGGTCTCCGGTCTGAAAATGTCTTGAGAACATGGTGGGGCTCAGTCAGTCGCCCTCAACACTGCTCTCCCATGCTCTGCCTTTTATTTTGCGCATGCAGACCAATCACACGGATTCTGCCGTTGATACGTCCGTGATTTCATGGATGACCGTAGCCAACCTTCAGGTAATCTTGTCATGAAAGCCTGCAAGTATGGTGGGGTCACCATGATACATACATGTCATGAAAGGCCTGCCTGTATGACAGGGTCATCATGACAAAAAAAACATGTCACGAGAAGCCTGCTTGTATGGCAGGGTTGCAATGACAAATACGTGTCGCGAGAAGCCTGTCGGTATAGCAGGGTTGTCGTGACAAATACATTTGTAACTGCAAGTGACCGATTCAAAGCGTCCCAGTGCAGCTAATGTACGACGTTAAAGTCATGATTGGCACCAAAAATTCTCCGCCTGGACAAGAATGATTTGATGCCCGGAACAAAGACGTCCGGAGGCACACAGGGCTCCGACAGTCCTTAGTATAAATCCCTCCTTAGGGAGCAGATATCAAGTCATGATCAGCACCAAAATTCTCTGTCTGAAACGAACAAGAATCATTTGATGCCCAGAGCAAAGACATCCGAAGGCAAAGAGGACTCCGACCATCTTAGCTCAAAAAACCTTCCTTAGGGATCAGACGCCAAAGTCATGAACGGCACCAACATTTTCCGTCTGAAATGGACAATGATTTGATGCCTAGAACAAAGATGTCCGGAGGTAAAGAGGACTCCGACAGTCTCAGTTAAGAACAAAAATCCTCAAGTAGGAATCAGATGGGCACACTCGGTTCCCATCAGATGTGGTCTGTCTCTATTTTACAGAAAACAGTTCTTTACTACATGTATACCAAGAAGTAACAACTGCTTACAAAGAAAAAGGCAACCGTAGGAACCAATGAAACAGATGTGAAATTGTTCACTGGTTCACAGAACTCTAAAGATCTCTATAACACTTTTGGATAAGAAGGTGTTGATGTCCTGCAATTCAGGGGTGTTAAAACATCCCCTTAAGTTAACTGACATGGACGTTCAACTGACTAACATTCAGTAATTTACTGTCATGTTAGAAGTCCCTCAAGTGCAGGCTGTAAAAGCCATAGCTTGTTTGAGAAAGGTCTGATGTGAACAAGAGAGCATTACAGCCTCCAGTTCATCAGGAGAAATTCCTGCAGAGCTGGTTGAAGGAAACCCAAGCTGTGCTGGAACAGAATATTGTTCTGCTCAGAAGAACATTTGTACCTCCAACTGGTGAACCAAGGGATTGGTTATAGCCCTGGAAAACCAATCAATGGGGTGAACATGGAGTTAAGAAAAGGACCTTGTCGTCCTTCTGCTCCAGTTGATTAAGTACCCGGGGGATAAGAGGAAGACGACAGGAAGGTTGTATATAAGTAGCCTGTCCGTCTTCATCACCATCGTATTCATGTGCCATGTGTAGGGGTCAGAAACCCTCAGGCATTAGCCTGGAAATCTGTGACTAGTTCATGGCACAAGTCAGATTGACATGTGGTTAGTTGTCCTTGCTTGGGAGGAAGACCGTCGAAAGCAAGAAGCTATGAGGAAAAACCCCAACGGGGTATTTCTCAAGTGAGTTTACACAGGTGTGCAGGCTGCCTGGTTGTCGATGTAAACCACAACTGTGTCAAAGTCACATCGAACCAGGATCATCTGGCACAACACCGAATATAGAAGTAACATCGCAGTTTCTCCGAGACTGCCAGCATCTCAAGTATGTTAATGGAACTTGAATAATGCTCACACAGGGCCTCACCAATCCGCAACTAGATGCGTGTGGTGGGCAGTTAACTGGCAGGGTAACATGTCCGCCATGACAGTTAATGAATTAGGCTGCAATCTGTGAGAGGCCCCCCTTGTGAGGTTGGCAACGCCGAACCACAGGAGGTACTGCACAAGTCAGGTCATGGCCTGCACTGAATGCAGTGAGGACTGGGCCAATACAAGCAAATAGTTGAATACCACCAATCTTTGTTTCCACGGCGCAGTCATATCGCCTTTACTATCTGAGCAGAGGCCAGGAGTGAGGCGGAAAAAAGGCTGGATGGAGCCACCATGAAGTTGCAGCGAGAATCGTTGTTTGAAAAACCGCGAAATTCTCAGTGCTCTGGCCTGAAAATGAGTTGCAGTTGTGTACCCTTCAGGCCAGGGCTCATTCCCCATGCTGATGTGTTAGACAGTCGACTAAAACTCATCAACATCTTTCCAAGGGAAATACAAGACAGGCGCAACACTGTGCTGGCCCGATGGTATTGATGTCAGCCTCAAAGTCTCTCTGACGAGTTCCTATGAGACAGATGGGTGGAGGTCGTCATGAGTCAGGTAGGTCACTTATGGAAATCATCAAAACAACTGAAGCCGAATCGAAATCGTTGTTACATTATCCTATGTGGCATGGCATACAGAAAATGTTGCTAGCACGGCCACACAAAACCATCTGGGCAAACTTCAAGAGGTATGCAGTTGAGAAAACAAACAACTGTTTGTTCTTCACCTGCGCTGGCCCACATGTAGCCGCCATCGACCAATATGGATGTAAACATCCATATCCCCCGCAAAGGAAAAGATCTTTGTCCGTTAAAAACTTAAAAGGTGGGACTCAAATCTTTGGCGGGCGCCCTTTGACGGTAGAAACAGTTCATCAATCATGTAACCCCGGCGGGCCAAGATTGCTAGGGTCTGCACTCGTGTAAAATTATAGAGTACTGAGTGCAGACCGTGAAACTGATAGTGAAAATAGCGGTCAACACGTCCGCTAAGACTGTCGAGTCAAGATTAAAACATTAAACCTAATGTACTTCATGAAGGTAAAGAGGGAGGCTGAACGCGTATCGCCGAGCCCACTTTAATTCTACTGCAAAATGTATTCAAGCTTCTGCGAGTATTTTTTACGAACAGCCGCTTGAATAATGGGGTCCCTCTACTGCTGGCAGCTTGTGCTTAGCTGCATTGAAGAGGGAAGATGTGACAAAAAAAATACCAAATTTCGCTAATTTCGCTAACGAAGAGCACCAGGCAGTTTGAATACAGGCACAATCTTTCGAATGTGGTCCACAACATGCCTGCAAGATTCGAATAGACCCCGTAAACAAGAACCATAAAACATATCTGGAGGGACAAGTTGCACACGGCCACAGTCAGTTGTTGAACAACTCCCTCGGTGACAATGGACAGTGTACATACCGTAATTTTCGGAATATAAGCCGCGCGGCGTATAAGCCGCAGTACGCAAAAATCTGCAAATTAAGATTTGAAGTCGGCGTATAAGCCGCACCGGCGTATAAGCCGCACCGACCGCAGCGGTTTCAATTTTGTAGGGCCTCCAAATTCTAGTGAAAATGCTCTGAACCAGTTCCATTTACACTACGAAAGCTATAAAAAGGGCCACAAAAGTTATATCAAATCATTCACAGTTGATACTCTTACAATAATACAAACAAATATGGAAATTGATGATGAGAAATAAACACCGGGAATTACTGCCAGCTGCCCCGTCCGGTCGCAGCATGGCCCAGCGATCTAGCGCCGGCAAATGATAACATTTTACCCCAGCACTTGAGATATGTAACCCACCGTGTGTCGTCTGACTGGAGGCTACAAATGCTGCTTTGTGGCAACAGACGCTAATTTGTTTTGTCCCAAGAATAAACAGGTCCGTTTTTACAACAAAACTTATCAAATTGTTGTGATTACTAACGTCAAAATTCAAGTTGCGATCGTAACTCTCTTCGAAAATAGTCAACACGATGCTGAAAATTTTATGGACGAATCCATTCATTTCGTAAGGGGTGATTTTTAGCCCCTGCTTTGAGTTTTACATCGTTTCTTGAATACATTTCAAGAAAAAAAATTATATTGTGACATTGAACAACTGATTATTGAACAGAGAAATATTTGGAACTCCCTAAAAAGTATTAGTTTCTGTTTTTAAACAGCAGAAATATTGGTAATTATTGTTCCCAAGAAAGTACACCCCTTTATTACAACAAATGGTGTGGTCCATGGGAAAGGCATGCAGCATGCATGCAACACTGCACTAGGATCATGTACTGCCGGTTGTCGATGTCGATGTCAAAGAGACAGCTTTCGCTAGCCGTACTTTTCACCTTTTCGTTGGACGTGCTTTCGGTTTGTTTATGACTTTCTTTATTGATGATTCATTTCAGCAACAGATCTTTCCTTATACCAGTACATTAAATATACATTTGAATATCATTTTTATTCTTCACGGCTCGGCGTATAAGCCGCCCTGTGTATAAGCCGCAGTAAACATTTTCATGGGCAAATTCAACGTATAAGCCGCGGCTTATATTCCGAAAATTACGGTACACAAGTAATGCACACATGTACAATGTACAATGTGCATGAAAAATGTAGCGATCTCAGTACAGCAAGAAACACCGCCGCACGGCTAAGCACAGTGTGGCGTGTCCAATTGTCCTTGAGTCACCCAACCGTGATTATTGTACAGGGCTACAGAGTTCACGGCTCGCAACTGAACTAAGACGGACGTTTCATTAACGTGCCCGCCAGGCAATACATGTACGTGTATAAAAACGTATATGACCTTTTTTTTTTTTTTATAATAAAGCCGAGAACAATTGCAAGGCGGAGGGGGCTCATTGGCGGAGGGTAATTTAAGTACATGTGTACCCGTGTAATGTCCCTCTGCAGCAAATGGAATTTCGTTTCAGCGATGGACAGCCATTGTAACCGGTCTGATTCTTCGTCATTATCGGATGAATCAGCCGAATGCTAAGGCCAAAATGACCCCGGTGACTGAGAGCCGTCTGGAGGGGCTAGTTGTTCAGAACCACGCGATGGTGGCTGGGCAACACCCTCGGAGATAATATACATACATTGTACATAATAATATGTAGATGGTGAAGACTAAACACAAGCGGGGATCCTAGCGCACGGCTAACTGTGTGCGGTAGGTCCCGTTGTCTCTGGACCACGCGACCGCATGGCCCACGGCCGGCGAATGTGAAGTCCCGTTCGCCGTATGCCGGGCTTCCGGTATAGCGCAACCATGTGTGGTATTTTCATTTTTGTACATGTACATGTACCTCGTTGTACTTGGGCCACCCAACCGTGGCCAATGAACGATGACTGTGAAGCCCTCACCGCAGGAGGGGACGCCGCAGCACGACTAATTGTGTGCGGTATGTCCCTCTGTTCCCGGGCCACCCAAGCGTGACCGGTGACTGAAGACTGCAATGCGGGCCCAACGACCGATGGTTGTGGGCCGTAGTCCACCGCTGCAGGGGGCCCCCCAACAGGGCCCGCCCGGCGGCCTGCCGACATAGCCGATAGCGTATCGGAAATCGACTGAAAAGCCTGCAGGAAATCTGCTCCAGAAACCGCGTCCTCCCCCCGGGGGCGTTTGCCCCGGCGGGACCGGTCAGAGGACTCATCAGAACTTGAAGAAGAACGGCACGATCGACGTGCAGCCTTCTTCTTCTTATTCTTCTTCTTAGAAGAACGGCCCCGAGGTGTGTCCGAGGAAAAATCGGCAGGCACCTGGGACACCGGGACCCCCGAACAACGGAAAAAATCCGATGATGAGAGTAGTCCCTCTGAGCGAACTAGCACGGGGGCCGTCGGCCCGGGATCCCCCTGGGCGACCGGCTCCGTATCGCTCATAATGCACCCGGCCGACAGCGCCTCAGGCCCCGTGGGCTGAGCTAGCGCTGAACGGACCGGTAGCCCGTGCAATAGCCCATCCCGACAACCAGTGGTGTTCGGCACTGTGTCGGGAGGACACGGGTGACTAGCGCCCACCGAAGTGTGACGGCTAGCCCCCTTGGGCTGCCCTGTGATCAGGGGAGGGCCAGGTGCCACAGCGGCGCTCGTTGCCGAGCCACGCTTGCCCTGACGGCCCTTCTTAGGCTTTGCTCCGGCACAGGAGATATGTTTTGGAGGAACCTTGCCGGAGTGTGCCTTTAGTTTGGGTGTTCCGCCTGAGTTGACCGGAGAAGGTGACCGAGGTCCCCTTAACTGATCGGCGGAACTGACAACTCCCCCAGCCGACTGTGGCTGAGGGTGCCGGACGAGAGACTGCTGCCGCGGTAACGACGTAGCGTTAACGGCAGAGTCCCCCGAGAACTCCGTCCGTCCCGTGGGAGAGGAATTCCCCCCGGTTTCAGTGACAGATCGGCCCTCCCCAAACGCTTCATATTTATGAAATAAATAAAACCAAGAAGATGATGAAACTCTACAAACTGATGATTACTAACTCTTTTATTAAATACTTCTCTTAAACGCGAAGGGTAGTAAATGACGAGGCAAACAGCGAGCTATTTAACGCACGTCCTACCCGACCTGCCACTAAGAGAAAAGAGGACGCTCACGAGGCACGCATGCCATGGGGTATTATGGGTAGGGCGCCAGAGGGCGCTATTGTATAAAACTCTTAGCGGAAAATACCTGCCGGTAGGGGGAATATGCATAAGTAGTATTGCTCTACAGGTAAGTAGAGTGAAGTAGACTCCTAGTTTTTGAGTAAAATCCATATATCTATTTCGTGAAAACCTTGTGGAGATGTAGTCATCTATAGAAATCGCCCTGTGGAGAGGTTTACAATCTTTTGTTCCCTATTGTGTGCACGTCTCCAGAGGGCACGGTGTATCAGATCATACACACACACCCACCCACACACCCACCCACGGAAGGACAAGGCAGAAACAGTACATGTATGCCCCTTCGGCTTAGCCACAGGGCACAAAAATGTTGACGGGTGATTGTGAGTATATTCAGTGTTTGAAAAAATGAAAGAAATGTCGCACTCAAATCTCTTTAATAATTCAACAAATTGAACAGAAGTGTACATTTGGAAGATTGTAAAATTTGTAATAACCACCGATCAGCAGAGATTCTCGTGCTTGAAAAATCATTGAAAAAGATGTACTTTTGTATCAAATTAAATCTCATTAAAAATCAAATTAATGTTTTTTATAATGACTCTAGGTTAATTTTCCTCCATAACACATGTTGGACTACGTTCATACAGACTTTTGAGCCAATCAGTCAGAAAGTTTTCTTAATAGAAAACTTTAAAAAATGTAAATTTATGATGACGTCACATGCCCTGTGATGACGTCATCATGACAATACTTGGCAGTGTTCATTATTTTATTGTGGTTTTAGCCATGTTAGCAGTGTTGTAGTCGAGTACTTTTTTCCAAGTACCGAGTACTGCCGAGTAACTAGATTGCCGAGTACGAGTACTTCCAGTACAAGAACAGGTCTCTGAGTGAGAGTACTTGAGCGTCCGAGATACAAGTATGAGGATTGAGTACAGTACTTCCGAGTACAAGTACAAATGCAGTACTTGCATTCAGTGCAGTATGAGTACTTGTATTTCCGAATACGGCACCGGGTATATTGTGCTTGAAGCCTAAAATTATGTGTACTGTTAATCACTTTGTAAGCTTTTTCAATTTTTAAAGTTAATTTGTTTTTTTAAATAGGCAACAGCAGTCTCAAATCAATGTACATGTATTTTCCAAGGAAATGCTACACAGCTGAGATACAGACATGAATGTTTAGGTCAACTGTCATTTAATAAAATTAATCTATACAGTGTTGTGCATTTAATTTTTATTATTGTTATTGATGTATTTTTGGGTCCTTTGATCCTCAGACAAAAAAAAAACCGGCAAGTACAACAAGCATTCAAATGGCCGAGAAAATAATTCTTTATTTCTACTTATTTCGACTTCGTCTCGGTCCATTAACAGCGGTCACCCCCACACCCGGTCATTATCACGCAGTGAAGACCGGCTCCTCACACTGTTATTCCCTTAGTATTCAAGTTTCGAAAGTAACTTTCTTCGAAAATAGTCAAAAAAATGCTGCCATTTTCATGGACGAATCCATTAATTTTGTAAGGGGTGATTTAGTCCCTGTTTTGAGGTTTTCATCGTTTCTTGAATACATTTCAAGTACAAAAATTATATTGTGATGTTGAACAACTGATTATCGCATAAAAAAATGTTTCGGACACCATAAAAAGTATCATCATCAAAAGTCATTTTTTTTCTCTTTTTTTAAACAGCGGAAATGTTGGTAATTATTGTTTCCAAGAAAGTACACCCCTATATTACCACAAATGGTGTGGTCCGCTGGGGAAAGTATGCAGCGCTAGCAGCACTATAATCACGTACGGCTTGTTGCAAGCGTCGTACGAAGACAGCTTTCACCGTACTTTTTACCGCTCGGCACCTTTACATGGCACGTGGTTTCGGTTCGTTAATGACTTTCTTAATTGATAATTCATTTCAGCAACATATCTCTTCTTATGCCAGTACATTAAATACACATGTGAATTTCATTTTTATTCTTCAAGGCTCGGCGTATAAGCCGCCCTGTGTATAAGCCGCATGGACAAAATCAGCGTATAAGCTACGACTTATATTCCGAAAATTACGGTAATTGTGTTTGTCCGGACTGCGTAAGTAGAGAAAATTTCGATATCTCCACAATCGACCATTTGAAACTGAAAGTATCGATAAAACAAGGCCGTGGTAACGTAAGTGCTATACCATTTTTTTTTATCGAGTACCGCTATTCGAGTATGAGAACTTTGATGATAGAGTACAATTTCGACATGTGCGAGTACGAGTTCTTTGCTGCTCGAGTACAATTTCCGTCATATCGAGTACAAGTACATGTGCTGACATTCAGTACAAGTACTCAAAAAAGTACTCAGTAGTACTCGAGTGCGAGTACCGAGTATGAGTACTACAACACTGCTATGACAGTATATACGGTCAGAGCATACTGACCAGAACGTCGAGTTTATACCTCTGGTTCTGTTCAGAACATGTCAAACATTCCCACATCAACGACCACAAAGTTGGTTGGGATGTCGCCGAACTCATCGCACCGATCCAGTTCTGGCATCCAAGGCATACGGAAAGCCAGCGAGATCCACAAGCACAACACAGTTCCGCAAGACATCGGGTTTCCCCTCAACGACATCTGGCTCCCACTCCTCCAGACTGATGGGTCTCCTATACCCTAGGTCCTCAGCTACCACCTTAGACTGATAGGTCTCCCATACTCTAGGTCCTCCCTCTACTGAGACTGCAACCCCACTGTTCCACTTCAGTGGGCACCAAGCTTGCTCTAGGATCCCAGCCACTTGGCATCCACACAGGATGCAACTTCACACTTCATTGATTTCGCTTTTGCTACTTAAGTATTCACTTTCTTAGAGTTTAGGCACTCGCCTGAAGATGGTCAGAGCATACTAACCGGAACGTTGAGTTTATACCTCTAGTTCTTTGCAGAACCAGTCTCTTTGTTGAAATTATTACCTTTGCATGGTGTTTCCATAAACCTTTCATTATTTAGTATCTCAACCATGCAAAGCCTCCAATCTTACTGCTATGACACTTACTTTTAACTATATGAGCTATGCGTATATTGTAGTTCCGCACTAACAGCTTCGGGAGGGAACAGTTTGGCATGTTGAATAAATGGCTGCTCAGGCCACAAGTAACAAAAGAATGACGAGTGCATAGCCTCTGATTCCAGTCTCTCGGGTCTTTGTAGCATGCAAAGATAATGTACATGCACATGTACGGTACATGTACTACATACGTACAGACATAGTAATTGCACAGTCTCAGAGGTGGCAGCAAGTCATTGTTTGCAAGTCCAAGTCAAGTCACAAGTCATTAGGTCCAGTCACAAGTCAAGTCACAAGTCATTAGGTCCAGTCACAAGTCAAGTCACAAGTCATTTGGTCTAAAAACAAGTCAAGTCACAATTATCTTTGTCAAGAACACGTCAAGTTGCACATTACTTTGTCCAGCTGTAATAAGCTAAAAATTAACCTGGCATGAACTTACAAGCTATTTTGAACATGCCTCCTTAATTCCCCTTTTCAATGTGTTGCAATTACTATTCTTGTAGTTTATCACATATCTGTCGGATATTAGCCCTTTGTATACTTTAAAAAAATTAACTTTACATTGTAGAAATAAATGTTGAGATGACCGTGAAAAGACTCGATTACATGTAGTACACTAACACTTTATTGTTCAATTTTCATGTACATGTATACTATATGCCTACCAACATGACCAATGGGTTAGGCTATCCGGTATTACATCCAATTGACAAAGGCCTGCTTTCTTTTCATGAAAGGTTCCTTTCAAAGAAGTTTGTTCAACCAATACATTAAGCAAGAGACAATTGGTCATTGAAAACTGTAGTTTGTTGTGACAGTCTTATTGAAAACTTTTGAAACTAGTGGGAACTATTCATTTTACTGGATTCAGTCACTGAGGTCTATTTTCTGGAATGAAAAAGCTAATTAAAAGTAAAATAAGCTTAATTAAAGTGTGTTATTATTACAGCTCAGTAGCGTCTGACTTGGAGTTGAGTAACAAGTCATTGTTTTCAATTCCAAGTCAAGTCACAAGTCATTGTTTGCAAGTCCAAGTCAAGTCACAAGTCAAAGCTGGTATTTACAAGTCAAGTCACAAGTCACAAAAATGCATTTCACTGAGTCCGACTCGAGGTCCAAAGTCACATGACTTGAGTCAGCAACTCTGCACAGTCTCTTTCCTAAACAAAGTCCAGGCAAGACAAAAATTGTCAGAAAAGTTTGCTTTTTCACGATGGAATACTGTTGTCCCACTTAGTTATTTACAGAGCTGTCTGTAAGTACCAGAGGGCCAATTTCATAGAGTTGCTTAACAGTTAGCATAAATATGTGCATACTACAGCAGAAAATCATGCTGCTGCTTAAGAACTAGATCATGGCGTGGACTAGTGTTGGGCAAACCCGACCCAAAACTGACTTCGGGTCAGGTCGGGTCAAGTTAGTTTGTCCATCATTTCATCACAGGTGGGTCACTTTCAGTTTTGTGTTCGTGATTTTCGAGTCGGGTAAGCCATTTTGGAGAACCCGAAATAAACTGGGAAAAAATCCAGAAACAGTTAGAAAATTCACACAGTGCAATATTTGTGCAGAGTCATTGTGCCGATGCGACAAATGTGGTTTGATTGTTATGACACACCAGTAGGACACCATGATTCTGTTATGTGCAACACACATCGACTTTATGTTCAGTAAGCGTTACACTCAACTCATCAAGTTTGGGAATCAAAGATCTGGCATTCTTATTCATCCAGGGTAGGTATATTAAGTTTATTGGTTTTAATTGCCACCAAGTTACTCATGCAGACACCCGGCTGTTGCTTACCCGAGGCAGCATATTTCTACAGTTAACCACGACTCTGATGGGGCGTTGGCGAGTAATTCCAGCCCTGGTACCCACTTGATATATTTATTGCATAGACCATGCAACTTTAGCGCAGACCACAAGTTTGCTGGTAATCTGCCTACTGCTGCAGTCTGTTTCATCCCATGGTTCCAATGCTGAGTAACTGTTGTGCGATGCAGCATGCAGAGATGAAACTTGGCATATGGCAAAAAAATCGGAAGCGTCTAACAAAAATACGTGTCGAAATCTGGGCAGCGCTGTAGTTACACACATGTACGTGCACATGTACATGTACAGTACACTTCATGCCCAATTTGCAGAGCGCCAACTGCTGCTTAATTATTTTAGATTCAAACAAAATTTTACGATGAGAAAAAAAAAAAGGTCAGTGTTTTCATTTGAATAAAACGCCTCAGTACGGTTAGAGTAATGGAGTCATCAACAAAGAAGTTCACTTCTTACTTTAAAAGTCGAGGAAAAAGTCCAAAGAAGACAAGGGCACCGCTCATGGTTGCTTCAATCATGTCCCATGATTCAACCACACAACTCCACTACTCCACTTGCATTCATACATAGGGAAAAATCAGAGCATTATCGTCTTTCTGTTTCCAACAAATGCCAGTGAAATGTTTTCGCTAATGCTCTCTTCCCATTATCCTGAGAGATAATCACCATGATTTTCAAGCATTGCATTTTGTACAACTAAATCTGAAACCTCCAATCGCACAACATAATGATTTTATCCACTGGATGCGTTCATGAGGCTAATCATTCCCGACCCACGGCCATGTGCTACATGTCATGCGTTAACCCAAGCAGTCGCGGTACATATGCTAGTGCCATTGCATCTTTGTACATCTACGCACACACGTCGTCACCAACACCACAGTAACACCCATCTACATACATGTACCAGTAAAAACTAGCAATCGGAGAAAAGTGGCAACTAAAGTTGAGACGCCTTCTAAAACAACACTTTGCGTCAAAAGCGACCAGAGTATTTTCAGTTGGGTTTCGTTGTGGACACTTGATGAATTGAATTTATTAAATCTGCTGTTTTTCAACCATTTGTGTATTAAATAAACAGAAATATGAGAAAAAAGATGAGTATTAGTTGTGAAACCGAAAAAGTTGCGAAACTGCTTAAATTACATTTTCACGAGTAACACTCTTCAATGTATACAACACGAGGAAAGTACAGCTTCAGGTCAGCGTGCGCTCATACAACTTATTACAAGAACAGTGTCACTTGGTGAAACGTTTTGCTCACGTATGAGCAGAGTGCGCGCCATGCATTGCAGTTATGCGCAAATGGAACTAGGTGTTACTTCATGAAAACAAAAATTGTCACTGTTGCTTAAAAGTTGCCATGGATACTTAAGGTAGTAATTATTAAAAGTAAAGCTCTTGAAGCTTTGGAAACTTCGATGCAATGTTTAAAAATAAAAAAACTGAATATCGAGAAAAAATATGGCTTCACGGGAGGAGTGCTACTGCCGTGGTGTCGGTATTGACCCCGTGCGACACAGTGATTTTTCCATGTCTGCCTGTCAATGTTTAACCTTATGTCCAGCAAAGAAAGGCTCGATCAGTGTTATGGCCTTTGTTTCTACCGTTGAAACACTCAATAACGACTGGTGAAGAGATTAAAAACTATGTTCGCGATGATTTTAACGTGCCCATTTCCATCAACTTTTCATCGACTTTTCTTGAAATTGTAATGTGAAATAAAATGACATTTTGTGAAAAAATGCGTTACAAAATCAAATTTTGTGGGACACATTGGAAGAAAATCGGATATTTACGTTGGAAAAGTCGGATTTCAAGATTAAAAATAGGAAAAGTTTCATCTCTTAGCATAACATGGTGGTGCAACGTGACTTGCTCAAATGTTGATACAGTCACATCCAAAACCTCCAACAATTTGCTGTATTGTAAATTTGTAATGTCTTGAAATCCCAATTCTCAGACCGAGGCTGTTCACTAATTATCACACAACACATGATGAAGTGGCCACAATGAAAAAAAAACGAGATGTAACACGCCAAAAAAGCCCGGAATATTCTCAGAGCAAAAAGCAGAGAAGTGCTGCCTCTCGTTACAATACAACAAACTGTTGGAGCACACCACTTTCTACGAGAAAGACAGATTTGGAGAGAGCGATCGTGTGCTTGAGAAACCCCGGTTGTGACTTCTCTTGCATCCGAGATCTGAGAACAGCAGATGCCATAGCTTTGTGGATCCGTTTGATCCTACGGGAAGAGAGATGGAAATCAGTTCATTATTATCTAAAATTGGGCAAATTCAGGCCGGAATTCCAGCAGTAAAACTGTCCCGGTCATCTGTGACATTTCCACTGGCAACAGTTTGCCTCCCAAAGCTGCACAGCAAATTACCGTAAGTGTATTAATTTGTGATTTTCCTGCCTTTATATTGAAGTCCAGGTGCGTCATGAACTGAGTTACAGCCTTAAGATTGGTTATAAGATTACTAAGTTCATTAGTAAAATTTACGACTCTGACTGAACATTTTTCGAGGAGACTAGAGTCAACTATTTTAATCAGTGAGAATTTTGAAAAATATGCAATTCTGAAAATCGAGTTTGACCCCGATATGACAAACTAGATCATAATCTATGTAGATATATTTCTTGAGAACTAGGAAGGTTTTGGATTTATATTTATTATAGATGGCCTTTTTGTTGTGAGCGTTCCATTGTCGACTCTATCACCGACTGGAAAAGGAGTCTACCATGCACTGAGGTGCTGTAGACGTGGTGCATTTACTGAGGCGTAGCCGAGTCCGTGAGTTGTGCCACACAGTCTTGTGAGCCCTTAGACATCGGGAACTCCAACACTTTAAAGTTTGTAGAAGTTGGTAAAGGGAAGTAGTCGAGGTGTACATAATAATACACTTAAAGAAAAATTGATAGCTTTTGATTGATTGAGCGGTGTTTTTAGGATTTTGCAATAACTAATTGAAGAAATAATTGGGGAGTTATTTAATTAATTGATTGAACGTATGTGTTTTTATGATCCTAGTTGTCGATTGATGTAATAATTTGGAAGTTTTGTCTGATTGATTGAACATAAGTGTTTTTTTTTATGATCTTGTTATTGATTGACTTAATAATTTGGAAGTAATTCACCTGATCTGAAGTTGAATTGGGAATCTTCTTCCGAGCTCGAGAGTGTAATTAAATAGTGTAATAGTGTAAATTTTGCTGTGTAATTACAGTGTTCAGAACTTTGAGAGTTGCTTTAAATAACTAGAAATATCAGAACTTTGTTCTTTCTTGTCATATATTTTGTCTATTGGTGTGTCCTAGGATCCGGGGTTACCATTCCCAATTTTCAGAATTAGCCAAATTTTGGAGCACCGTAGTATAATATGTTTTAGCTGTATCGCATACATTTGTATCAGCAAACTTTTTACGCAAAGACACATGGGTTTCAACCATGTCCTTTTTTGTAACGTACGTAATTAAGCAACGTAGGCATGCACACATTTTTATTTGATACTTAATAACTGAACTATAATTTAAATATAAATTCAGTCAATAGATTTTTTCTGAAAACTGCTAGCAGCTAATGCTGCTAGATTACTCAACGTTACAAAATGCAAGCGTGAGTAATATTTAGCCATCTTGTTTAACATATATAACAGTGTTGTAGGTCTCTGAGACCGGTCCTTCGAGACCACTTTTGCTGGTATCGGGCACCGGTGTCGATCTTGGGAGCTGTGGCCTCGGTCTTGGTTTCGGTCCCCTCTGGTCTACGTTAATTTGGCTGGTCTCGAGTTGAGACCAGCAATATGTAGCTACTTTACAGCTCAATTGATTACTTTGTGTTCACTTACTTTGTGTTCAGTACCGTTGATAGGTAAAACATTTGCTAGCCTGTAGATGTTTTCAACCTTGTTAACGAATAGTTATATATCGTGGTAGGTTCGGACTGCACGTTGGAAAAGCCCTAAAGTACATGTAAAGCTGCAGCTAGCTGCAATATAGGGCCCACAGTTTTCGAGGGATTGTGTATTTTAACCCAAACTTGTGGGTGTACTCACTTGTATTTTTTTATTCTTAAAATAAATGAGCTGCTCCAGTTTAGTGACATTTTCGACCCCACACAATCTTCTCTCTCTGTTTTGGGACAGTATTTTGGATAAAAAGTAATTTTTTCTACCAGATTGAAGTACCCCATTTCTCAAAAAGCAAAATCCGGTCAGAAAAAATCCATATCTAGTTTACCACCTCGCAGCTTGTGGGTCTATGTGCCCGGTATGTTTATATTCCATGATGGAAATTTAAAAAAAAATTCTAATATTTTCTATCTCCCACTCCCATTTTTTAAATCAGGTTTAGAAGTCTTGGTAGAAGTTAAGTCCTATTATTATTTAAGAAAAAGAGGCCCAATGTAAAATTACAAATTGCATGCTTTAAATATCTGTTTAATAGTAGTCATGGCTTAAATCAAGGAGGCCGACTGTGGAGTGTTCAGGATCTGAGTTCCTATAACAGATGAAACATCCACCTTTAAGTTTTACTTCTTTGTCAAGTTTTAACATTGCATAAAATATTATTTTTGAAGCGTTAAAATTTCATTCCTAAGTTCAAGTTTCTTCATCAGATTTAAAAATATTTGCACAAAAATGTTTTTTTAAAAAGTGGCAACCTTGAGATATGGAGTTGCATGTTTCCAATTTTTGTAACTGATTGTGTCCCAACAATAACAAATTCTGATGTCATGTTGTAATTTAAGGTATGGAAGCAAACATGGCTTGAGCACTGGCATGACACAAGCAGGTACAAGTGATTCCTAGCTTGCAATCACTGCCTTCACATCCCCATCAACATCATCATCTCAAGGATAGACTTTTCAGCTGTAATAATTCGTCTTGTTTTTATTTAGATTATTGTTATTTTATTATCTGCGGTCTCAGTCTCGGTCTTGGACTATCCGGTCTCGACTACAACACTGATTCATAACACACTTTTCGGGATGTCATCTTTGGTGCTTAGGTAGGTCTAGCTCTACTCTATCTACCATGGGGATAACAGTTTTTAAACCTTTTCAGTAAGGTACATGTAATTACAGCCCAAGGAAACTCAAAAGTACATCCAAATGTAACGTGAGTAACTATTAGGATTGCCCAAATGCTTTCATTATAGCTGACCCTCTTATGGCTTTGTTGGTTACTTTTAGTTCGTTACACCTCTGGTTGAAACTCTCTCTTGTTCGTTTTCTTGGTGGTACTCATTGTAGCTGATGCAGGCTTTTAACGGCGTAATACAGCTTAAAGCACTAGCGGATCTGGTTAATCATGTTAATTACCATTCATAAAACATGCACATTCCGTAGATCTCTAGAGGGCTATTCATCCTGTAATTTCTGACAGAAATGAAATGCAGAGTTTGTCCTAAATTGTTCATGTGCATAAGGACTACCGAATTCTTTCCCTTCCCCCATGTAGGCATAGATTGTACACAATGTTAACACAACACCTTCCCCCCCCCCCTTTTCCCCTTCGTGTGTACGTACTTCATGGATGGCCCCAAGACCTACAAATAAATAGTGAATGTGGACTGGCGAGACATACACGCTTATAATGATTTTTAGACTTCTTGGCCTCACTTCCTGTGTTGCATATTTCATGCACATGTATTCATGCTGTGTAGGCGTACAGAAGCGTACTGTCATTAAAAAAGACAGACAGCTATAAACTAGACCATTACACCTTCTCACCAGAAAGTTTAAAAAGTGTTTAAATGTCATTGAGTAAATATGTGGAACTTTTTTTCTAATGGTACATGTAGGCCTTACAGAATGCCAAAACATCTATTTGGGCTATTTCTGGTGAACTTATAATCGGACTTTTGATAACTGACTACAAAATCTATTCAACATTGTTGCATGTACAACTATAAGTTATTTGAAGTTACAGGAATGTGATATCTACTCACTTGTGCTGCATATGCAGATTTTAGAGACACTTTTAATCAACTTCATGACGGGTGCTGATTGTGACAGAATCGTGCGAAAGAAACAGAAGGCCAACTACTGTAAACTTCTACAGGCTTCTTCTCCAAGTACAAGATGTATAAAATGGAAATGCACTATGAGATCCTGCAAAGTCAGTGAATACTGCGTAGGCACCAGGAGAGGTGATTCCACATGAAGGCTGATCTTGGAGTTCTGTAATCTATCTTGAATTATCTGTTTTGAAAAAAAATAAATAAATAGACACAATATAATGCCATGAAAAATAATAAGGTAGATTTCCTTGACATTAACACAATATTATCAATGCATCTTTGTGTCCCATTTTACATTATTTTCAATTTTTCTTATTTTACCATTTTTAAGGCAATTTGGGTGCTTTTTTAATGTTATACGCTTAATCTTGTTTCCATATTCATGAGCAAAGTGTGGTGTCATTTCAGGCAGAAAGCTCAATGTTACACAGCTTATTTCAGCAACCAAAATTTGGGCCAGAATTGTGGATATTTTGCTGTCGTTCATTTTCTTTTTGGGTGATTTGTTGTTTCAGTACATGACACTTTTTTCAATAAAAAAATTAAGGGATATCAAATAGTTTTCATCATTTAAGAGTAGAAAGTTGCATAAA
>CM057132.1:3040487-3279945 GCA_029964075.1 Patiria pectinifera
GATGGTTGATCGCCCGCTAGCATAGTGCAGTGGCTTCAGGTATGTATGTCCACACTGTCACAGGTGACGAGGTGGGATTTACACAATCCCACGCAAAACGAAGTTTGTTTTTAAAACCAAGTTCCTGCAGAGGTGGTTTTCCAACATTGACATAGTTTGGGCAATGCATTTGCAATGGTGATTGAAGTGCATAGTTTGTGCGTGCCGTGTTCCAAAACTCAAGACGAGGAATATCATCGCAGTGACTTACAAGCAGTTTGGGTTAACTTGAAAATTAGGGTGTTCCGTTACTGTAAGTATCGTTGAAGATGACACGTGACTCCCACTATTATTGCAGGTGTGATGCAATTAGCATAACATGTGAGCTTTGATGATAATGGATTGAGCATAGGCTAAACAAGAGTGTACAAAAGTAGTATTGCAATAGTAGTATTACTTTGCTAGTCATGGTTCAGTCTAGATGTGGATTTAGGCCATCAGCCTCGGTCCAAAATTTTGGCCACCGGTATCAAATGAGGGGAATAATCGTCATAGCGATTTTTGGCAAGGTATACACCTCCAGAGTTGGAAAATATGTGATAGCATTGCAGCGGTGGCAGCTTTTTGGGTGTTATCACCTTTTTTTCAAAATGTCCATCAAAATGCTTGTTACCACTCTAGGGCGGTATACTTTGCGCATGCGCACTATAATCATTTGTGCCCTGATTTGATACTGGCCAAACCCCAGGCTGATGGCCTTATTGTTTTGTTGGCTATCATAGGTTTTCCCAGTTAAGTTGACACTTGTTTCATTCGAAGTACCATGGAGAGGTGCTTTAATTTGGGATGAAGTGATCCTTAAGGGGTCATGATGCATCGGCAGAAATTGAGGTCAGAGGTCATCTTGGGTTTACTCGAAGTGGTTTAAAAATGCACTATAATAAACCTATAATTTAAAACTAATTTTAAACGTTTATCACTCGAATTCACCGTTACTATTATATTCAAATTCTTCCATCAACACGATTCAGTGCAGTTCCAATGATTAATTTCGTCTGTTGTTAGACAATTATTCAAATTCAGTTCAAATTCAAACTACGGAGCACATGTTTTCGTCCAGGAGTATTTCATCTCGTGTACGCCAAACCTTGTTATTCAGAAATCAAATTCGTCTAACTGATTTATATAAGACGAATTTGATCTCTGAATGCTGCCATTCGGCAACAGCTTAGACGAATTTGATCTGCAATGACGAATATTTTCGACCCGGTGACTAAAGAGGGTGAACAAACTATAAAATTGAATGGTAAATGACTAAAGTGGGTTTGTTAAAAGCGTGTGAAATTTTTCTCCGGCGAAATTGAATGTTACAGTTGGTGAATTTGAATGGAAAAAAATGTTTTGCGATAGTCGGTAAAACCTACATATAATAAATGGCTAAAAAAATTACAGCATTCGATAATTGTGACAATTGGTTAGTTTGTGACTTATAAAAAGCATAAGTCATGTTTAAAATCAATATGACCTCGAAAAGTATACATCGTTCCTGCATGCCATCTCCCTTTGACAAATATTCGTTTGAGGTTTATTATTTCGAACCATTTTCCCCTTTCCAAACCAATAGACTAGGACGAGAAGCTATTGTTGATGTTTAAGTGAGTGTGATCAGCCCGTGATTTGCCTACTGTACCAGTTCTCACCTACTCTAAAAACTTGTCAACTGGTCGCTCAGCCAACACAAGGCTTCTATGCTTCGACATGCCTGACTATTGTAAAACGGCTGGATAATATTTGCATTGGGACAAGATTTCACCTGCTTCACACACAGTATTTGCTATCCAAACAAGGCCTGCATAGCTGAAGGGTCAGAACGATGTAGCCTTGCTCCGTCAGGTGGCTACTGTGACATTATGCTGAATACGTGGTGAAGTGAGCGTTCAATACATTGCTGGTTACTGACGCTGGGCTATTAATGATGATACATCAGCAAACTACAGGAATCAAGCTGATCGAACTTCCTCGCTGAGGTGAAATTTTGAACATCACTGAAGACGAAAAAACGAAGTCTGCCGGCCGCGCATTCAACTTCGCATTTTATTAATTTGTTTACAGACGTTGACACGTTTATCATCGTAAAGGATGTTGTCAATGGAACTTTTAACTTCCTAGACCAACATAGGAAGGATTGCTTCACTTCCGTGATCGCCAGGTTCAATCCAGACCTGATATTGGTAAAGTCAACTTAAATAGTACTGAGACAAAAAAAACTACGCTTCAGTCACGACAAATGTCGCAATAAGCTGTTGTAAACAACTATCTTCCTGTGAGAAATTAAAATAGATTCGTCTTACATAACGAGACAAAAGTCGGACTTGATTCCTGTGAGTGATACCATCATCTGATGACCGCTTCCTGTGCATAGATAGAACGCGGCCTAACACAGTTTCCTGTTAACGTACTTTGTTAGCGGTGTCTGTATGATATACCGTGTACTTAATTACTGAATATAACCCAGGTATTCGAGAATCGGAGTCCCTCTGGTGAGATCATCGAATTTGTTTCAGTTCATCAGTTAATGATGTGAAATGAACGCCTGAACAGCAAACTACTTGGAATATACCTCAACTAAACCAACATGGGCTCTTCAGAACTCCTGCTGCACAATCGCAAAAGCTCCATGCCTAAATTCAGGGAATCCTGCGAGTTGCAAACGATCCATGAGGACGAGGAAAGTTTAACCGAGTTGGACAAACTAAAGAGTGTTACAACTAGACTACACCTCACCACGACTCGTCCATCCATCGTGGAATGGAAAGCGACTTTGGAGAAGCCACCATTTTTGCAGAACGGTGACTGTGCTGGTGACTCTGACGACGGCCTCCGTAGATGCCTGGAGTGTTGCGAAAAAACAGACGCAGAAAGGAAGGAGGCACTGCAACGATCTATCGATTGGATCAAAGACGAATTGGTAAGTATGTCTTCCAAAATATTCGTCATCCGATTGTAATCCAAAGTCAAGATTTGACTGGTCATGATACATTGATTTCTTTAGCAGCATCTGGAGAAATCAAACGAAATTTATTAGCAAGACCACAACTTCCAAAAGAAAACAAAAGTTACCAATTGCAAAAATGATGTCCTCAGCTTTTGCAAAATTAAACCCTCAAAGCGATATCCAATTTATTAAAATTCACTTTTTGACCAAAATGCATTGTTTTCAATGTTCGAAGATTTCAAAATAAAATTCAGTAAACATACACTTCAAATTCTACATATTGTCAATGTCAATGGCAATGGAGATAAATGTACACACAGATTAAAACCGGTAAGGTCATCTGAGGTCGCGAGATATACCTGAATGCCAATAGACATATCTAGAGCCTTCCTATTAACTGTCGTAGGTCATCTATTAATTGAAATGTATAGTTGCAGTGTTTCTTGTTTCTCAATTCGCTTATTCCCATCGCCCTATTCAAGAGCGCTGGTGATGGTTGATCTCGTTCTCATAACATTGAGTAGGAAACGCAAAGAGTTATGGGTACCATACCATTGCGATCAGCGTACGTGACTTTATACACACGTGTCGAGACTAGCGGAAGTTTTGACCAAGCCGTCGCCAGCCCCCCAAAAAACTACTTAAAATTAAGGTATGGAATTGTAAATGCCATCTTAAATTTATGGCAAAAAACACTTTGGGTTAAGGGCCGTTGTATTTTGTGGAGCAAGAGTAAAGTTAATTCACTGAATTAGCAAGTGTATTGTAAGCGTGTATTGTAAGTGTGTCAAAGTATTGCTATCTATAATTAGGGAAGTCTGAACATTGTGACTTCGTATTGACATGGTCTCACGCAGCGATACAACTACCGCTCCCTGTATATAGTGCGCGCGACGCGTATTTACAAAGTTACACTTATGTGGGCCCACAACGAGATGTATGAGTCAAAGGTCTACCCATATCTTATTTACTTGACTATAATAAAACTGTTGCTGAGGACGAAAAAATGTTTGTTCAAAAGTCGTTTGGAGGTAAAAATGGAACACATACATGAAGCGAAGAATAGCTAAAATGAATGGCCAAGCGCGCGATCAAACATCACCCTGTGATTATGAGAACTGTGTGTAGCCGGTACGTGCACGAACATGCGCGTGTTTGAGTCCCTCATACTTCTTGTGTTTGAGGGCGCTTATTGCTGAGCCCATAAAGATTACAAGACGTGACGTTCTGTTGAGAATAGCTATAATATTTCAGGTGATTTTTGCTACAGAGTGTAATATATTTCTTAATCCTTTCAACAATTGTCGGTGTTTTTTTTCTTCAATGAAACCATTGTTGTGACATTCCATTTGTTGAGAACTGTTCACGCGACGAACTGTTCACGTAACTGTTCATATGAACTTCATGTCGCCGATGTAAGTGTATCTTAACGTAAAAATCACAAGTTTCTTGCGTCTTTGATCACTCGTGTGAATCAAAAATAACCACCACTTACAGCAGCAGCAGCAATAGCAGCAGGAAGAAAATCAAACTAAAACAAACCCCAAAGAAATGAAAGAAAATATGATGACTATAAAACACAATAAAGGCGTGTCCTAAGATCTCCCACATCAATAGAAGTGCAGCGGTCACTCAAAAACACATCACTCAAAAACACATCTATCATTCTGCTAGAAAACAAATGCATGTAATAGTCACCACCTCCCAAGTCCATACTTCACTGGGTGTAAAAACATGGATCCTTACAAGCATACTTCATTCTTTGGTCAACTTGTTTGGGACTTCAAGCCAGAAGTTAGCCATAAAAAGTGTAGATTTAACGGATGGAAAAAAAGGAAAACGAGGCCACGAAGACGTACTCTTTGTAATTGACTTGTCAAGCCTGTGTGTTCCATATACATCACCCATCTTTATAACATGTTCGCTATTCATATACATATTGTATTAAATGTTGTTGTGTTAATATGGTTGACAGGGAAGGGGATGACCCGGGCCCCCCAAAAGACCAACCTCTTAAATAATAAATAGAAAATAGAACGAGAAATAGTCCCATAAAGTTTACACTGAAGCCCAGAAGAGATAAAAGAGTGATTACGAGAATGTTGTTGTTCTTTTCCAAATACAGGCGGCGATGAAGTCACAGGATCATGTGTTAGCTATGCAACTGATGCGCCTACGCAGTGAGATTCAGCAACTGAGGCTTCAAAGGAGCATCAGTGCACATAAAGAGTTGATAGAAGATGCAGCATATAGCATGGAGGAAGAAATAGAACAAAAGACTGGACTGTGTGATACCCCAGTTATAGGAGTGTTCCTGCCGGGTTTGGATAACCCACTCAAAGACTTCGGTGTGACTCGCATGAATTTGAATGCCAGAAGGTTCTCGTTGCGGTAGCAAGCTTCTGACATTCAATTAAAGAGAAGATACAACATTTGCAAACATAAAAAAACAAAATGATTAAATACCACGAAATTCTTTACTGGGCTGTTTGGGAATGACAGTCTAAAGCATCCCGTACAATCTTGGCTCCTGGTGTGCTGACATTTTTAAGTAAAGTGGTATTTTTGTATCAATTCCAACGCTGGTCGGCCGACCAGCGTTGGAGAAAACTACCTTTTTTCAACAACTGCTCCTAATTTTTCGTATTTAGTTATTCCGCATTTTCTTTGCAATTGATTGCACAACTGTGAAGGGGTACAAGCCAGCTAGACTGATTATCTGACCTTATAATTCACCATCGTCTACAAATTGCTGCATTTCATTTTAAGCAAAAGCAAATGTTGTACATTCCCTTTAAGTAAGTGGTCCCTGTCTGTTTCTCATTGGGTCAGCTCTGTGTGACGAAGCTTTGACGAGAAAGACAGACATACGGCCACAAAACTGCAAGTGACAGTATTATTTTTAGGTCCGCGTATATGGCTACTATGTATCACACATGCGCATGATGGTATTGTGTTACCTAGGCGGCAATCCCGGGCATATTCCATGTAAATATATTGTTGGGTACGCCTGCCAATACCCCCCCCCCCCTTTATTTTGTTGTCCACATACACATTTAATGGGACATCTGCTGTCACGTCGCATGATTTAAATAGTGATAAATTAAACTATAGACTGTTCCAAAAATAATTGTAAAGCAAGTTCTAATCATCAAAATGACCTGAAACCTGCCTCAATTAGAGTTATTAAAATTAAAAGTGGCCCAGTCGGATTACTCAGATCGTATATTATGTGGACTTGGCCCCGTCCACTTACGGAAGGATTAAATAGCATTTTTTTTAAATCACCATTTTCCCAAAGAGGGCGGTAATATAGAGAGCGCAGTCGTGTAACTATACACCGATTCCACATTTTCCTCTGAAGTATCTCAACGCATTGAAGGTGTAGACAAACATCCACAAGTTATCAACTGAAGATGGGATCGATGACGGGAGATTATCTCCAATAATGCCTCCAATATATACCGGGGAACGGCATCATAAAAAATGCATTGTAAAAATGGTCAGTCAGGCTCTACTATATAGTAACATTATAACTATATAGGAGCGGCGATTTCATGATAAGGTTGAATGATCAGTAGATTCTGTTAAACATTTCTAAAAGTATTATATGAACCTTGCTTCAATAACTAGAACGTTTTAATATAGGTTTTCCCGGTTATTTTTACACTTGTATCACACGAATTCCTTATATGGATACTTTAATTTCGCCCCATGTTGTCGTTACATTTCGTTTCTGGTGACTTAAAATGTATACGATTAGTAAATGTGCCCAATCTTTAGACTCATTGGAAGAATTGTGCGCATTAAAACAATGATAATTTCAACATCTATTTCCCTATATGTACAATAAAAAGTAGTTAGCTGTAAGGTTTGAATTTTTATTTCTGTGTTTCACAATTAACATTAGAGTCAGGAATAGACACTTCACAATATTCCCTTCACTTATGACATGTATATACACTAAGCATTAAGGTCAAACACCTTCTTAATGTTGCTTTTAGACATACCTTACTGTTGTTTTATTCATATACATATATATCAAAGAGCAACATTACGAATGTGTTTCATCTTAATGCTAAATTTCCATGTGCTAATAAAGCAAAGAGCATATTGTGAAAGTTCTATTCCTTATTCTAATGTTAATTGTAAAAAAATCAAAACTTACAGCTAACTACTTTCATTTTATATAAGGAAATATTTGTTGAAAATTAAATTTAATTAATGAGCACAATTCTTCAAAAAGTCCAAATATTTGGCACATTTTTAATTGAACGTTTAAGTCACACAGACAAAATGTAATGACAACATTAAAACGAATGACAAAAAACGAATGTGCTATTTCAATTCAACGCCGATTACTTCACGAGACGAATTTGACAAATTTAGGACAAATCGGTATGCTAAAAATTTTGAATCATACTGAACCTTAATCAAATCTGGTGGTGGCTTTCTGAAATTCAAATTGAGAATTGAGCTTGGCGATGGTCGGAGACGAAATTAAAGCATCGATATAAGGAATTCGAATTAATTCGAGTGATACTAGTGTTAAAATAATCGGGAAAACCTATATATTACTTGTTTATATAGACCCAGTCTCTTATGCACACTCTTTGTCCCAAATTAATGAGTTAGCGAACATTAAACGGTAGCAAAGTTGGATTCCAATCATTCCAATGTTAGTGGGTTAGTTTAGTGAGGCATATTTTGATGTTCAATTCACAACACTACATTATAAGTTATCTTCAAGTAAACTTGAATCCTCGATCTTGATTGGTCGATCCATGGCAACAAGCCGTGCTACATTAACCATGTACATGGTTATATGTAGCACGGCTTGTTGCCATGGATCGGTTGCCATCGTAATCAGGATCGAAGATTCAAGTTTACTTGAAGATAAGTACCTATATTGTACCGGGCGGCTTCATGATGTGGCTGTTATGCAACCGCAAGGTGTGAAAAGCAAGGTGTGTGAAAAGGAAAATTATTAAAAGGACATTATGGCCTGGAATCCCCGAAAATGTATGTTTTGGATTGTTAACTATCCCTATTTCAAAGGTGGTTGAAATAAAACTAACCCAATGTCGCACTGTTCCCGAGAAAAAACCACGGGAAATCCTGGTTGTTTACTTCTAACACGGCGGACATTTTGTGACAGACGCATGCGTATTTCCAGCCGTGTCCATTCAATATGCGGGGAAAAGGGTGTGTGTGTGTGTGTGTGTGACACTATGCTTCCTCGCACATTTTAAAACTTTTGTTCATTCATATTTATAAACGGTTAACTTCAATTTCGTCTCGAGAAGACTGGAACGCGCAAATGCTACCATTTAGTCGTTATAGTCATTCCAATTGGTCAATGGTCAATCAATTTCAACATTTGTCCATTCGATGTCGTCAAATTTTAATGGAATTCGCCTCACCTGCTGGCCATACATAATGTAAGGATTGAATTCGTCTTTTTTTCAATCGATTTCAAGACATTTTCGATCAAATTCATCAGACAAAATGGGCACATACACAACTCTTTATGCGCACTGGTATACCACGCACAGACATATTTGGTATGGTGTAGGGCCTATTGCCGGACAAGAAGTTGAAGGTTTAACAACCAATCCAAAGGACAAGAAGAAGAAGTTAATTGACTGTTTTCGACAGATGTTGAAATATGAATGCATTTTGCCTTTTATAAGTACCTAATAGGCCTGTACTCATGTCTTCTAAGAAATGAAAAGTCATGCATTTTCATTTGCCTGTGTATACAATTGTACCTCATTTTGTTCCGTTGTTGACGCATACAATTGTCGAACTAAATGGATAAACAAAATAAGTTTTGAAAAAGATATAGACCAACGTTAAATAAGGTACTAAACAGACACAACAGAATAAAGTAATTATGTTTAAGTAGAAATGAAAACGTTAAAATACCGAAGATGGCATACAATCATGAGACGAATTTGAATGAAATTTATATAACATTGATGACGAAATGACGAATTGGTTATCTTTCGTACGTTCGGCAATTGAAGACGACGAAATTGAATTGTCTCACTAAAAAGTATGGCTAAGGTATGGAATTGTTTGAACAAAGTGCGAAAATGAGCGACCCAAAGATGAAATTGAACATGGGGTATGCAAGATCATGAGTTTTCAAGACGAAATTGAAGTTAACCGTTCATGAATTTGAATGAAAAAATATTGAGATCAGCCATATGGTTGCTAACACAAAGCGTCATACCGTTGTTAGGCAAACCTAATCCGATATACGTACCTATAACAGAGCAGTGAAATGCATGCACCCCAAAAACATGGCATTTTGAACGTTGGTTTCTCCGAAAATATGCTCAGTATGATTGAAATGTTAAAATATAACGGAAGAAGAAATTCTAAACTTCATGTCAGTGAAAAATTCGCCGTCATTGATGCCGAAACGTCAATACTGGTTACTGGTAAAGCTGACCTTCAAATCTGGAAGAAATCGTTCGAAAACTTCCCCAAATCTATGTATTTATATCAATTTCTAGGAATTTACGAAAGTTATTATTTCACGAGTAGTTGAACCGACACTTATATCATCTAAGTATATTCCGAATTTCAGCTTAATCTGTTGTTGCTAACGCTTGCATTACACATTGAATTATCTCTAAGGAAAATTTCGACGAGGAATTTAAGCCTATACCACCGTAGGCGCTACGGTTGACCGATTTCGGCCCGGCCATGCGCCACACAGTGGACGATCGCATATTAGCATATTCATTAGCGTCACTCGGCGTGACTTGGCGTGGGTCTCGGTATCGACCAATGGAAGCCGACAAAAAGGGTGATATTTATCAATAACTCGTGGAGGCTTTTACGCAAATTTTTACTGCACACCATAATGGATAGGAACCTTATTAATATTTGTGAGGCTTGAAAAGATTGACAGACATTGCTAACGCCAGTGTTACAGCTTTCAACTATGCACGTAGCCAGGCCTATTTTTTCCAATTTCAACGAAAAGCAAAGAACACATTGCAACGGTTTTTAGCACATAATTGGATCATTATAAGGGAAATAAACCCTGAAAGTTGCATGAAGATACGGTCTTCCAAACGGGAGAAATTAATTTTCAAAGATTTCGCACACCAACGTGAACATCTGTTTGTACATGTAGTTTCATTCAAAATAAAGTATTACGTAACCTTTAAAAATCGCCCTTCGCAACCACATGGCTGAGATGTGCGGGGAAAAACCCTATACTTATAGTCTGGTTCCCTGTCCCAATTTTCATTCGGACTTCAAATACTGGGACAAGTAGCTAGCGGTAAATCTTGCATACATCAGGAGGCATCATGCAAATGTTGCATGACGTGTACAGGTCTGAAAGTGTTCTGGCAAATATCAATAAAGAGAGGAAACTTAATGCTCAGTATATTTAAACCTATGCAGTTGAAACACTTGAAAGTTGCCTTCCTGGAGACGTTGATGATTTTGCGTACTTTTTTGTGGAAGTTAAGACAAACTTGAATTAGTTTTCTGGTATTGTGTTCAATCATGGAGCTATCTCCACGCTCTTTGCTCTATTAATCACCACCGTCCATGCACGTAGCCAAACTGCGCGCGCAGAGGTGATCCAATCAATGGCTTTAAATAGCAGCTGACTACCGGTCCGGTCCCCATATTTTTTTTTGGGGGGGGGGGGGAAGAAACAGTCTAAGAGCAAATCTGCTCTCTTTTTTTACCTACCTAACGCTAGGGGCGTCCTTCCTCAAGCAAGTGCTTCCTGTTTTACCTTTTTCAGCGGACTGTCCGTAATGTCCGATTTTCCCCTATTACTAACTTGCCACACAAAAATAAATCAGGAAAAATTTCTCACAACTCTCAAGTCAAAGTGTTCAAGCAAGACAAACATAAAATTGGAGCTTGATTAATCCTCTTTCACTTTCTGTTCAATTTGTAGGGTTGACAGGGGCGTTCTTGGTGAGTGGTTCTTGCATGTAGAAATGAATTCCTAAAATTAGCACTCCTCAGGAGTCAATCACGACCTGAATATTCATTGCAGTGTGGCGATCCCCAGGGAAAGGGGACCATGTGCTCTCCATCTCCAATACATGTATTTCTTTTGCGGGGGAGGGGGGAGAAATGCGACAATGATTTCTTCCAGTAGGTATAGACCATAGAGCTATTTTCTCAAAATAATACATACATCACTAGACAGCCATACATGTTTAAACAATGCCTCCTATAAGCAGATTGCGTCTTTCCCACCCCCACCCCCACCCCCAAATTTTCTTTGCAATTTCCCAAGGAGTTGGTCCCCCCCCCCCCATTTTAACAAGAAATTGTCGCTCATGATCTCAATGGAAAGATAGCCCCACCCTAATGCCATTTAAATACCAATCAAGGCATGATACACACATCCCTTTTGAGTAGTGACAGATTTCATTGACCATTGCAACACACATTTAGATTTGCATTTTCATTTATTCCATTTTTTGTAAAACCTTTACATTAAACTATGTTAAAAATGCTGTATCTTTTTTATCAGCATTATCTGCTGATAATTAATACCATATAAATTACACCAGAAAATGTCAAATGTCAATGCATTGTATTATATTTCTCATTAATAAATAAAGATTGGTCTTGCTACCACTCCTGATACAGACCAATCCTGATTCAGCTCCCAAGCCACTGATTCTGTGGTCAATAGAAGTAACATTCATCTACATGTATATTGCATTTCATGTAATACATGCACATAAACATGTATATATGCATTATTTTGAATACATCTATTGAAAACCATGGCACTAAACCCGACAGGTGATGGGGAAATGATAGCCGTTTCTCATAAAAAGTTGTCCTGTTTGCCTATCCCGAACTTTTCTGACAAGTGAAGCCTTTATTGTAAGAAAAATAAGTACATCACATAATGTATTCAGTCACTTCTACTTATAGAATGACAGTTGGACATGACTTTACTTCAGAACTCCCTAATTCTCCCCATTGCACCCCTACCCCAATGATTAAAAGTCTCCACACACTGAAAAGGATTTACCATATATTATCTTTCCCCAACATGATTTGTACAAACATTTTCATTTTTTAGAGAATCATTCAGGCAAAGCTCTCAATAATTTTTAAGGGCTTAAATAATCAATCTTGAGGATTCCATTTGTTCAGCTACTGTAAGACATCTATGACATCTATCAAGAATATATGGGATTTTTTTAAGGAAAAGGAAATTGTGGGGACCTTGGAGAAACATTTCAAATAGTTCAAATGAATATCGGCTTAAATTACCTAAAATGCACTCTATGGGACAATTTGGATATATATATCAAACACCATTCACTTAAATATGGTTACCTTGGGAACGGGTGTTAGATAGATCTCAAAGACAGGCACCTGCAATCTCTATGTTCTTTTGGTAATTTTGTTAACACTTAAACTCTCTTTTTCCCATAGTGTATCAGAAGAAATGGCTTCCCACAGCAGTTCTGTAAACTCTACTGACTTCAAAATCCTATTTGTAGATATTTTTCAAGCAAAAGTTAAAAGTTCCCAGTTTGGATCGATAAATCACTCACTTTTTGGTTATGGCTATAAAAAAAATCAACAACTGATTTTGGGGGAATATCAGTTGGTAATGATACTGACAATGGAAGTTTCAATAACCAATCGTTCAAGCACCTTTCACAAGATCTCGACATTATTGAAACTAAATACCTCGAGCTGTCTTTGTGCTTGTCCCACTTGTTTTGTACATGCAATTGTTGAGGGTCTTTGGCTCGCAGAATCTGCCTTATGACAAGAAGCCTTCTTTTTCAAAAGGTGGAATTTGATTAGCCCTAACCAAACTCAACCCATCAAAGTCCAACAGCAGTTTTTTTTTTAAATCTGTTGGGATAGGTACAGTACCCCTAAACTGATGGTCTTTTACACTGGGGTTGGCATACCTCCAGAAACTAAGTCCAACAGTGTGTATGTACAATTTCCCATGTGGGTGTTGGAATTTGCCAGAACGGGTATTGTTGCTAGTAAATTAGGCTGGGGAGTTAGGGTTAATCAAACTGAAAAATAGTGACCAACAGTCAAACTGGTTGTTTGAATACTCCATTGATCATTGCTGGCCCTGTTGGCTGTTTTTTTTCTAAATAATGTTCCCATTTTGCTATGGCTAAACAACTCAAATAATGCTTATAAGTAAAAGTTCAGGTGGCTTACAAGTAGTCCAGATACAATTATTTGCATTGTCAGGTCAGCATTTGGCAATTTCTAAAACTACTAAGAAGTTTGATTGGATTGATCTGAGGAGGAGCCAAAGCTTCCTTATATATCCATCAGTTGACCTAGGCCCACTGCAGGTGTACTGTACAAACATACCACATCCTCATTTTACTTGCAACAAATATGAAAATGCTAAAATAGACAGTAATATGAATGAAAATGTAAGATAACTTTTGAGAGGACCTGCATAAAATGAACACTTGTATGGGATGCAAAACTATCACACCGAACCATTACTATTATTCGATTACACCGGTGGTTTGCAACTGTTGCACTTGTTTGGCTTTATCATGGCAGAAAACAAACGACACATCACATGCATAAACTGGTCTGTAATCACATATTGTTTAACGTGGAGAAAACACAACTACTTCTCAACTGTCAGTGCACAAATCTACAACATCTTTGTGTGAGAAGAATGTACCTTAATGTGGGCCATGATGAAAAATAAAGCAGCGTCCGTCAATTACAATACATTGGTATGCATATTTCCCACTTACTTCACACTTGTAGTTCAGCATGATTTGCCATTGACAAGGGAGGAATGAGACTACTTTCAAAGGTCTAAATAATACACATAACAGCATCCAGTTTTTAAAGTTAAACAAAGAAAAAGACTGAAGCAGTGTTTGAACCTGCGACCTCCAGATTGCAATTCCAGTTCTCTACCAACTGAGCCATCCAGCCCTATGTTGGCGGTTCCCCAATTTGTCACTGTTTTTGTTAGTGGGGCACTAGTCAGAAGCCATAAACCTATATGCCATGTAGCCAGAGATCATGCCCGAAGGCAAGTTTCCTAAATCTCAGTGCATCCCCACATGACAGACTTGCATCCAATTGGAATGACTAGATTGTCTCAGATATCTACAAATAAAAAGCACTGTTCTAAAATTCATGTACAAATTTCTCACCTCGAAGACAAAACTCATAAACTCAACCAACCATGTCAGCCTATTTAACACAGATTATTGTGACATGGTAATTTTAATACAAAATAATGGGCAATAATTCATGTTTGATAGCAACTGCACTCTCTTACCAACGTGATTCAAAGTAGCAGCAGTGAACTACACTACATTATGCCATGGAGATTTCTGCCGTGGACATTTTGCCAGAATATAATCATTTACCAACAAAAAATGTGAGGGTGAGAACATGGCCCACTGATAGGACTCAATGTCTGTGCTTTTTCTTTCTAAACAAGTAAAGTTGTGTAAAAGCCCAACTCAACTACCTCAACCCGAAACCAACTTTTGTTCCATTTTGCTTTCGGAGCTGAACCTCAGGTCAAAGTTCCGTCACTCATCAGGCGACAATGCATTTCGACCATCCCACATAGCTTGCAGGAACAGCTTTGCCGGTGCAAATGTTGGTTTCTTGGTTTATGGTTTATTTAAAAGCATGACATGTAGCAATGAAAAACTGATTTGCATGCCATACATATGTATACCAATATGTTTACGAAGTACAGGATTGGTTTGGACTTGGTCAACTCTATCCCATGCACACTTTATACACAAAACTCCAAAATTCAGCACTATGTGTACATGTATACGCGAAAAAATGACATCATAATGCATCCTGCACCATTAAATCGCTCTCGTGAGAGAATGGTGCTTCCTTCTTTCTAAGAATACTGGCAGTATTTCCCTGTGTGTTTCCCTCCACTGGATCCTGTGACATCATAAATGCATACTGGGTAGCTGTGGGCACTCGTGTTGCAGGTTCTTGACTGCTACCATCATGACTGGTATTTGCATTGGTGTCCATGCATTTATTACCCTGACTTGCAGGTGTAGGAGGAATGACTGATGAGCAACCTTTAGACCTATGTATTCCTATCCCAGAGTCCACTGATTCCAGGTCCCCATCAGCTTCCCGTGGTATGCTGCCCTCGCTGTTGGGTGTTTCAGGAGCAGACTCCACCCCAGGGGTACTGTTTGCTTGCCGCTGCTTATTATGCTCCTGAGCACTCTGAATGTCTATGCGTGGCAGATTACTACCCAGCTTTGTCAAGTTGAAATGACGGCAATCACTGTGTGAATCATCATGCTCAATGTCAGTTACTCCATGTTTTGAATCCATGGACTGTGTGTTTGATGTGAATGTGTGATGAGCTGAGGCACATGATGTGATTGATGGCAAGGTACCAGACTCTTGACTGGTCACTCCTGGTGACAGTTGATGACTGGCAGGTGCAGTTTCTTTGCATGCAACCTCATACTCCTCCTGTATTGATAAATATTCAATTTTTGGTAGCACTCGCATTTAATCATTACAAAAATTGTTTAACACAAATCGGTTGATAGTGAACAGCTTCTTACTGATAACATTACTACTCAGATTAAAATTTCATATAATTTCATCCAGAATTTTTTTCTACCCTTAACTAAAAAAAACCAAGCGTGTCTTTATCTTAGAAGATGAAAACAGAAAGCGCAAATATAAAGCATGCAATCTGGGGACTTTTTTTCATGTGAAGGAGTTTCTATTGTCATCAGTCATCACTGATTAGAAACTGTTCATGATATAAATTGATTTGCTATTATACCAGGGGCGGCGGAACGCTTTTCAAACTGGGGGGCAGCACCAAAAATGGGCACTTGCTCAGAAAAAGGGGCACCTTTCATAGTCATGAAAGTGGAGGAAAAGCATATGGTCCCGTTCATTTCACTATAAACTGATCCTGTTCATTTCTCTATAAACTATATGATGAAGAAATTATGAATACGTTGTCCATCTTGCTCTGTGTTTCTTTACCTAATTATGTAGAGAGACCCTTTTTATCGCGAGATGGGCACTGATGGGGGGGCGGATTCTGCCCCCCCCCCCCAAGATCTCGGCCATCGAGTGACGAAAAATTTTGAGACTCGGTACATGCATAGAGCAACTCTTCCTAAACATACCCAAGAAATTTCATGAGTACAGGTCAAAGGATTTTGGAATTATGGCTAATTAATTATTCATATGTACGAATGGCAATTTTGCGGATTCCGCCCCCCCCCTGCCCTTTTAGGGTTAAAGTTGCGAGTGGGGCACTAATTGTGCTTTCGAGGGGCAATTTTGCATCTCGATAAGTTATCGCGAGAGCAGCACTATTGTTTTACACGGCCAATTTTCCATCTGGAGAGAAGCACAATTTTATTATTAATTGTAAGAGGGATACTTGTGCTTTCAAGGGGTAGTTTTCCATCTTGAAAAGGTGAATCTTGTTAATGCGAGAGGGGTACTTGTGTTTTTGAGGGGCAGTTTTGCATTACAATAGAGAAGACAATTCTATTTATAGCGCGATCAAATGCTTTAATACGTGTGCGTTTGAGGGGCAGTTTGTTTTCATTTCGAGTGGGCACATTTATAACCATGAGGGGGCACTTTTGTTGGCTTGGGAAAATCTGAGGGGCAAGTGTCCCGTCCCCGCCGCCCCTGCTAAATACTCCACAAAGTCAATGTTGAGGTTTCTAAAATGATACTTTAAATACGAGGACTTACCTTCTTAGCAGTGAGCTGGACAATAGCATCAGATACTTCAGACATGCAGGATGGAGCATGAAGTCCAAGCGTCTCAAACTGACTGAAAATCTGGGCTGTATGGCGGATTGGTTTACTCTGTAATACAATATCAGTATTACAGCTCATAATCAAATTGATGTTTGGTGTTATGATTATGCACTAGTGTTATTCTTACAGATTATCAGTGTTAGCTTCATTTAGATCTGGTACACTGGTGCACCAGAAATAAAAATGTTATTAGTAGCAAAACATGTGCTGGCTGACAGAGCTCTATTGATAGAACTATGGCTAGCATTGCACTATTTCACAATAAAATTGCCACGACACAATATTTCCCCCCCCCCCCCCCCCCCCCACCGAAAAAAAAAATATATATAACAGTCAATTGCTGAAATTGACACCATTGCTTTATCAGCCTAATCATTATGAAAACTGCAATTTCTCTCTCACTCCATGTCTTACTCAAAAATATCATTGATACTTTATTTTTTTACCCCAAAATTTGCTTATCAAAAGTTAGTTTAGCATCATTTGCATTTTGCTGCATGTTCTATCTACCATCGTAAATCAAAAGGAAGCCCCAGAATGGCATATTTTCTGAGACTGTTCAACTTTCTTTTGCTCGCATAAACACAATATTCAGAGTTAAAGAAAATTGCTGGTTCCATTGCCTTACTGCGCAGCACTGAAAACTACTGCATGGCACCATTCTTTCCTCAGGAAAAAGTGCATGTGCACAGCTCCAGCTTGTATGTTCATGAACAATGAACATGTACATGTACACCTCTAGCCTGGAACGACATGCAGGCTTAACAATGTGTTTATAAGCATAAATTTGAATTTTGTGAAGGAATTTGCGATAATTGTGGAAAATAAATGGCTATGTCGTCTAGTAGGCTCCACTTGCATCAGAATTTTAGCTATCGATAAATCAACCAAATTACAGCAAAACATTTCTATCATAACAATCATGGCAAATGTATGTAAAACATATTCTAACTTCTTGGTAGGCATACAGGATGGTATTGTGATAAACGATGCCCCTTGCAAAATCCCAAAAGCTTTTCCTTGAAAAAAAAAACACAAGATTTTTTATAATTGTGGTTCAAACTTCTCGCAAGTGCTGGCACTTAATTACTAAGTGCTTATCACTTATCCATTATTGATTCATCGTGATTTCTAAAGCATTGCAATTTGTACAATTAAATCTGGAATCCCTGAACATAACACAATATGTGGAGTTTACTGCAGTGGATCTCCAAGCGCAACGGCCTGGAAGCTCTGCTACGTAGTTTCAGGCATATTATATATCCAGCCATTAGCTACTACAATCAGAGCTTTCTTACATGCTTCTACCATACAACTGTGTTTTGACTACCATCAAATTAGTTGAAAGTTAAATTTTATAAATCAGATCTTGCGGAGAAAAGATCATCAGAAAAATCTGACTTTTTGAAAGAAATTTGAAAAAGTTGAAATTCTGAATAAAATCTGACAGTTTCATCTCTGATATTGCACTTCCAAAAACCCACCCCGGTATTACCAGCTCTTAATACAGAGTTTTGACTGTAACCTACCAGCCAGGATGATTTGCGATTGTGCTTTCTAATGGCTCGTTTCTTCTTGGCTGATGTTGTCGGGAGGAATACATCATTGCCATCGGTCTTCTTCTTAAGAATAACATACTCCGCCATTTCATCTTGATCTCTCCCACTGATTGAGGCGGAAACAGATGAAGTAGGAGATTGCACTGTAAAACAAGAGACATGACATCAACAACATAGATAATAAATAGCAGTACAGTACCTACAATCCAAAGCACAAATGTTAGCATAGTCCAGAGCATACTGGGTTCATGGTCTCCCAGTCTCAGACATATATCTTTTGGGTGTTTTGCAGTTTGGTTGTACTTTGGTATCAACCAAAGAATTGGGAAAAGCAGCTGTAATATATATTCTGAAAACAAGTCCATGTCTAATACCCAGTGTTGTAGTACTCGTACTCGAGTACTACTCGAGTACTTTTTAGAGTACTTGTACTTGTACCGTATGTCAAAGTACTCGTACTCGACATGATGGTACTCGTAGTCGGACAGCAAAGTACTTGTACTTGACATGTCACAATTGTACTCGATCATCAAGGTACTCGTACTCAAATAGGAGTACTCGAAAAAAATGGTATAGCTTGACTGACCGCCTTACGGCCTTATTTTATCGATACTTTCAGTTTGAAATGGTTGATTGGCTTGCGGAGAAATCGAAGTTTCCTGACTTTCCTCTGCGCACGTCCAGACAAACACAATTAACAGCTAGCCATGAGTGGGTCTGTATATCGGTCTGACTGGGTCTGGGCCAATTATGCACAAAGACCCGTTTGCCGTATGTGGGCTAAATGGCCAAAAATGCCGAGGTGTTCCTTAAAATGGTCGTTCGATTAACTTGGGTGATTGGTGCAAGGCCCGTTTTCCAAACCCCGGTTTGGACTCCCTATTCGGGTCCAGCCCTATCGCCAACCTGCATGAATGGAGAAAGAGAGATGGAGCCAAAGCCGGGGTTTGGAAAATGGCCCCTAGCCTGGTTCCGGCATCAGGCCCACAGACATGAACACAGGCCTAGGATTGTATTATATGCATAGTACACATATGCATAGAACACATACATTACCACGAATCTGCCACGCTGAACGTTGTACTGTCCACGTTCACTTGTCAAAAATTGTCAGCCTGTGAAGAATTTGTGGCACTTTTGTGCCCAAGTTGTAACTTGTTCGTAACGAAAATCACGAAATGTGTCTTCCGTATAAAGTACTCGTACTCGGAAGTACAAGAACTTGTACTCGGAGACCTGTACTTGTACTCAGAAGTACAAGTACTCATACTTGGCAACCTAAGTACTCGGCATTACTCGGTACTCAGAAAAAAGAACTTGACTACAATATTGCTAATACCCCGACTCATGAGAACAAGTGGTTCTTATCATTTGTAACCATGTGTAAAAAGTAATTTAAAAAATATATATAAACAGTCATTAGTATACCCCAACACAAACTGACTAGAAATGAGGGCACTAGTTTACAGCCATGTACTGCAAGGGACTGTGAATGACCAATATGAGCCCCTTATATGTGATCAGACGCACCTCTCTGTGGCACATAGACAAGAATGGGCACCCTTACATGTGTTGATCACACAGCATGGTATGCACTACAAAAGGTGACATTTCAGTGTTTCCAATGATCAAACAAAGCACAAATTGCCCAGTTACGTGCACATTTATGGACATTTGACACAAGCGCAATATGACTCGTTACAAGTTCACATGCAACCAAAAAATGTCTATACTAAGGTAGAGTACACCATTTGAAATGTGTGCATTTTTTTCATTTGAACCAATAAAAGTGCTCACCATCTAAAGATAGATGCTTAATAAACTAACCTGATGAAGTTTTAGCTCTGTGAATGCTGTATATTATGAGAAAACCCATTCATGGATTCGCCCAATTGCAAACCAATACAAATTAGAACATATGGGGGCAGATTCACAGAATTTTCCAAAAAATGTGTCACTTGACACATCTTTGGAAATGACCTTTTGTTGTTTTCTTCAAAATGACAGCATGCCAGATTTCACAGAGAGTGTCATTACTCTCTTTAAACCAAGTAAGCTTTTTCACAATAAGTTGGTCAGTTCCTTTTTGGATAGCTGCAAATGATCTACTCTACCCTGTGGCTGTATTTAAGCCATTTACAATAAACAATCAACACGGAGTGGACAGAAATCAAGAACTGTTAAAGACTGGTTCGCTGCAAATTATTGTTAAATAAATTTAAAAATGTGGCCAACTATGAAAAAACAAGCACTGAATTTAGAAGCAAACTTCTTGAAAAGAATTTGTACAGGTGTAACATAATGCAATGTTTACAAATCGTATTGTCCATAATTACCCAACTTTTCCCACACAAAACTAAAATGGAGTTGATTTAAAGCAACAACACTGTTGTTTAAAGATGCATGTACAAACAATTCCAAAACCTCAAATGAGTACTTCAGCATGGTGTTGGGGTAGGGTGACAAAACATGACATGAGTAGGAGGATAGACTGGGTGATCTGACCTGGTGATAGAGCAGATGCTCCCAGTGGGAGGTCTTGATCTGGGGTCAGATAACGCTGCAGGTATCTAATCAAGGCTGCACATAACTGCCTCTCATCTTCATATGCTTCACGACATGCTTCATACTCCTGCCTGTAGCACAAAAAGATAAAACTACTATTGAATGATAAATGACTAAGTCAAAAAAAAAAAGTCTCCGGTTTCTGGTATGCGCGCGCGTCGCCGTAGCCATGCGTGTCGGCAAAATGAAAAAGGTTTTTTTTTCAATAAAAGATGATGTCTCAAAACCGCCAAACTCACTGGTTTGACTGGAATCCTGCTGCTGCACAATTTTAAAGTGTTTTTAGATGGGGTTATGATCGAGAATAAGCTTTATGTGGCCTCTCTGGACTCCCATATATTTGTACTAAGTTTAGTCGGGAACCATTTGCAGTCATCAGTCGACATTTGAAGCAAAAAAGTATGGGCGGCCATTAGGGCAAAAAAGACAATCACAAAATTAAAGTTAAACAAAAATACAATAAAATCAAATGCAAAATAATAAACAATAACGTACAATTAACAATGAAAATGTAGGACAACAAAATAAAGAAACTCAAAACAAAATTGAATCGTAAAAAAAAAACACATAAATTAAACATAACAAATAAAACACAAATTAAATTAAACCCAAAATTATTGTAAGTCCCGCGTCGAATGTAAACCCCAAAATTACTGTAAGCCCCGCGACGAATGTAAATCCCAAAATTACTGTAAGCCCCGCGTCGAATGTATACCCCAAAATTACTGTAAGTCCCGCGTCGAATGTAAACCCCAAAATTACTGTAAGCCCCGCGACGAGTGTATACCCCAAAATTACTGTAAGCCCCGCGACGAATGTATATACCCCAAAATTACTGTAAGTCCCGCGTCGAATGTATACCCCAATATTACTGTAAGTCCCGCGTCGAATGTATACCCCAATATTACTGTAAGTCCCGGCCGCGACGAATGTATACCCCAAAATTACTGTATTAGTCCCGCGACAAATGTAAACCCCAAAATAACTGTAAGTCCCGCGACAAAATTGTAAACCCCAAAATTACTTAAAGCGGGGTACCAGTCTACATGGACTGGTATACAACAACCTATCACTGCAGCGTGGCCGCGCTACATGGACTGTACACGTGCAACTTTTGCGTTTATTTGGAGGGGGCGTAATCATACACGAAGCCACTATGTTACATGTCAAGTCGGATTGAGGGGAATTTTTGAGGGGGGGGGGGCAGCCACCATGATCAATTAATTTTGTCAGATTGGGATTTTTTTTCTTTTTTGGGAAGTGATTTATAGCTGAGAACATAGCAAGGATGGACCGATATGTGCAGGCTAAGTTCAGGGGATAATTTTTATTGTTGGAAATTCAAAGAAAATGTGCCAATTTGCCTACGTGAAGTACTATTTAAAGGCGAATAAAATTGGGTTTTGGGTTTTGTTATAATCATCAGCAGGACTGTTGCTCATTCTTTTGTACTTTTTGGGCTAGGAGTCAAATGATCCGAGGACCGAAGGCTCTGCGAACATTTTTGATAGAGATTTCTGTTGATTTACATTGGTATGGATACCAGTGTAGTTACGTAATTGAGTTGCCCAGAGTGTATTTGTTAGGTTTTAATATGTTTACATTGTACATTGTTTTATACATACATTCTTGTCTTTATTAAGTTAATGGAACATCTTAGGTTGGGGTGGGGTAGTTGGGTGTAACGGGAACACTTGGGATTTTCTCTCGGGGTGGGGGTTTAAAAGGGAGTGTTTCATAAGTCCTTGGACTTCTTACAACTTCCTTATAACTTCTCTGCTTTTCATTTATCTTTGTTACTTATCTTTGTCATTTAATTTTACGTGTTGTTTATCTATTAAGTTACGTACTTTATATGTTTTCATTATGAAGTTATGAAATAAACTAGATTGATTGATTGATTGAAAAAAAAAATACGCATTAAGGCCCCCAAAAAAGTCTCCGATTTCTGGTATGGAGCTTGCCAAAAAAGTGGTGCGGCGACGCGGCTTTTTTTTTTTTACCCGACTTTTTTGCTTCAAATGTCGGCTGATGACTGCAAATGGTGTCCGACTAAACTTAGTGCAAATATATGGTAGTCCAGAGAGGCCACATAAAGCTTATTCTCGATCATAACCCCGTCTAAAAACACGTTAAAATTGTGCAGCAGCAGGATTCCAGTCAAACCAGTGAGTTTGGCGGTTTTGAGACATCATCTTTCATTGAAAAAAACCTTTTTCATTTTGCCGACGCGCATGGCTACGGCGACGCGCGCGCATACCAGAAACCGGAGACTGTTTTTTGGCCTAAAGAAGTTCCGGTTCCGATACAAGGTGCTGGCGGTGGGTGGGTTAACTTGTCAATGCATAAACCGCCTGCGGGCCGATTAGGTTAGTATATCCCCAGAGAGCAGGATTTTTAAAAACCCATCTCCAGTGTAGGCGACGCAAGGTTTGTTTTGCGTACAATTTTGTGGGGTTTTTTTTGGTTTCTAATTCACTTAATGATGTGATTTATACAGGTGATAATAATTATGCCGTCCCACCTGTTGTTTTTGTGACGGGTGAAACAGAGGGTATTTTGGGGTGCTTTTTCCGAACTTCATCAGTCACCATACATAGTCTTCTATGTATTCACTCCTTTGCTAACGATGGTAAATAATATATAGATATATAATATATATAATATATATAATGTCGGTCTCAGGGGCGTAAATCCGGGGGAGGGAAGCAAGGGCGGATCCAGAACACGATTTTTTAGGGGGGTGGCAAAAAATAATTGGTCCTCTAAAAAGTGGGTCCGAAAAATTACGGCGTGCGGTTTGAATTTTTGGATTCTAGATGCTCTGTGGTGCGATCTGAGGCAATTTCTGACCACTTTGCCTTTTTTTTTGAGGAAAAGATGGTGGTGTACGCAGTGCCTGCCTTTATTGCGACGTCACATACAAAAAAATGGTTTCTATTTTTTGGGGGGGGGGGGGGGCGCGCCTCCATTGCCCCCCCCCAAAAAAAAATTCGCCCTTGGAGGGATGGGGTTTATACCCCCCCCCATTTTTGACCAAGGGGGATGGACTATTGGATCACATCCCCACACCCCTTGCCCACGTGGTGAGAAGACAAAAAAGGGCAGATTTTGAGATATTTTAAACTTCCCTACAACCAAAATGTATTCAATAGAGTAGAGAAAAAGGAAGAAAAAGTACAACAGCTTTAAATGCGCCTTTTGATGTCAGGTCAAGGGGCGTAGGTATACATGATGTACATCTGTTCAACTCCCCCTGGTGTCATTGTGTGATGTCCAGCAAGAGTCCCCCGCCTTCGAATTTTCACGGCCGTGCAATTTTGTATTAGTTTAGTCATCCCCAGTCCCCAGAACAGATTTCATTCACTGCCGGTGTGTTTCGAGAAGGGTCCGTTTGCCGGGTGTTTTTTTTGGTGGGTAGTACAAAGACAAGTGGCATCTTTTTATCGGTTAATTTCTTTTAACGTTCACGAGATCTCGCCTTTTTGACTGAGAAAGTAGGGTTAAATCTTCTTTGTTGTATTCGCGTTTTTGTCTCTGAAATTTGTCTCTGAAATACGCTCTAGGCATTATGTACCTACACTGGTACCGATATCCATACCAGTGTAAATCAACAGAATTTTCCCCTACAACTTACAAGACTTATAGTCATGCTGGTCGCAAGATAAAGTCAAAAATGTTCATCAGTTCGCAGAGCCTTCGGTCCTCAGATCATTTGACTCCTTTCTCAAAAAGTAAAAAGAAAGAGGAACGGTCCTGCTGATGCTGATAACAAAACCCAATTTTATTCCCCGTTAAATCAACTTTACTTCACGGCGGCAAATTGGCAATTTTCTTGGAATTTTCCAACAATGAAAATTATTCCCTGAACTTAGCCTGCACATATCGGTCCATCCTTGCTATGTTCTCAGCTATTAATCACTCCTCAAAAAAGAAAAAAATTCCCAATCTGACAATATTAATTGCTCATGGTGGCTGCCCCCCCCCCCCCAAATTTCCCCTCCAATCCGACTTGACATGTAACATAGTGGCTTCGTGTATGATTACGCCCCCTCCAAATACATGTAAACGCAAAAGTTGCACGTGTGCAGTCCATGTAGCGCGGCCACGCTGCAGTGATAGGCTGTTGTGTACCAGTCCATGTAGACCGGTACCCCGCTTTAAGTAATTTTGGGGTTTACAATTTTGTCGCGGGACTTACAGTTATTTTGGGGTTTACAATTTTGTCGCGGGGCTTACAGTAATTTTGGGGTATACATTCGTCGCGGGACTATTTTGGGGTATAGGCCTACATTCGTCGCGGGACTTACAGTAATTTTGGGGCATACATTCGTCGCGGGGCTTACAGTAATTTTGGGGTATACATTCGACGCGGGACTTACAGTAATTTTGGGGTATACATTCGTCGCGGGACTTACATTAATTTTGGGGCATACATTCGACGCGGGACTTACAGTAATTTTGGGGTATACATTCGACGCGGGACTTACAGTAATTTTGGGGTTTACATTCGTCGCGATATACTTACAGTAATTTTGGGGTTTACATTCTTCGCGGGGCTTACAGTAATGTTGGGTTTAGTTTAATTAGTGTTTTATTGTACATTTAACACGAATGTTTTATTTGTTATGTTTATTGTTTTATATTTTACGTTTCAATTTTGTTTTGTTGTCCTACATTTCCATTGTTAATTGCACATTATTGTTGTTGTTTTTTTGCATTTTATTTTATTTTATTTTTGCTTAACTTTAATTTTGTGATTGTCTTTTTTGCCCTAATGGCCGCCCATAAAAAAGTCAGGTAAAAAAAAAAAAAAAAGGTGCGTCGCCACACCACTTTTTGGACAAGCTCCATACCAGAAACCGGAGACTTTTTTTTTTTGGCCTAACACAGTGCACCCAATATTTTCAAGCATCAGAGCATCAGAAACATGTAGGGTATGATTTCAACCTACAACATCTTAAATATTATTAGAACCATCTTAGCCATATTATGTAGCTACGTGCTTTCATACTCAATACATGTATCTAATCTGCATAGTGTTCTCTAGTACACTGCATTTGTAAGATTCAAACCATACAACTGATGTGCACACTTCTATATATAAAGGTATGGCTATTCTGGGAATTTTTTTCTAAACCTGTATTAAATGTTAAAGTATTTCTACAAAGGCAACAATGAAGCTGCAGTGTAGAATGCCCACATTTCTTCATTTTGAAGCAATTGAACACCATTTTTTAATCCTGTCTCCAGGCCGAGGAATTGCAGAAAATAATGTCATCATTTTGCAGACAAATTTACCCCAGAGCTAATTGCTGTTACACAGCACCTGTCATTGTGTGATGAGTCACCATCACATGGCTGAATGCATCAAGTCTGACACAAGTGACAATTGTAGTGTTGCTTTTTCAGAAGAAGGCAACAACAAGTGTTCTTGCTTATCATTTCATGTGAAATTCCTAGTTGGAACCAAACATAACTGAAGATGAAGGAGGACAACTTCCAAGTCTGCTGGTGGTGATAGTCAACACATTAAGGTATCAAAATCGCTTGTAATTTGAGACCTGATGATGTCATCATGACATCAGCAAAAAATATGCACACCTTCGGATAAGGGATGATGTTGATTCAAAGTTTCAAAGAAGGAAACCCGCAGAAAATTATTGTCCGAAAAAAAAAAAAGATGAACGGAAAGGAAGAAAGAAAATTAATTTGAGTGATTTCAAAACAGTGAGCCCGATCACCAAACTATTTGTGGTAGATATAGCTTCACCCTATAAAAACACCAACATTTTATAAAAAGGTACTTTGATGTTATGGGAACATGGTGTTTCTGTTGTTACAGACGTTACATTATAACGTTACGGATGTGACGTGTCTGAGATCAACTTCACACACGTGATAAAAAACATACTGAATCATGGTATTCTAAAGCTTTTGTTGTTTTTATTAAAAATTATCCTTTCCCTCTGCCCTATAATCGTCACTCACAATACCACGTGCATTTTACATGTGAAAAACAACATGCCCAAATGAATACCTAAAATCTGTATTTTTAGCCCCAAAACTATTTGTAGACTATAAATACATTTCACCACATTGTATCTCACTGGCACAGCTATCAAATAAAGGGTCTTGTTGTCCTCTTTAATCTGATACCATATTTGAGGTTGCAGTACACTATGGCATGGAATTGCCCCTATACCAGGTTTGACAGATGTTTCCACAGACCTTGACCATGTGACGTTTGTTTACATAATTGGATGCTGTGGTCACATGATACCAGTCTTTTATGTTTCTCTTCTGCACTACATGTATATCTCTTAAAAAATATAGTTTAATAGTGTTCACATAAACTGTTAACATGTCAATAATGATGTTTAAATGTTTGGGTAGCCCAGTGGTTGCCTGCTGGTAAAATGACATCACAGGGCACTTGGTCTATACTACTTTGAACAGTTTTGTGAACGCCACCTACTGTCAAATGGTGTCCAGTCACCCCCCCCCCCCCAACAAAGGGCGTGCACGCTTTGGCATAATAATTTTGAACCCTATACTTCAGAATGGTATAGTCTAGGCTCTGCAAAAGGCAAGATGGCCACCAACTGCAATGCTGCAAAGAGATCATTTTTTGTGTGAAAAATACATTATTTTCATAAAAAAAAAAATCCAAACAGTCAAAATTCTATTGTGACTCATTAACGCTGTGCCTTGTTTGGTCAGTTTAGCTAGTGTGTTTTGAAGGATTTGACAGCAAGTTGACGGTAATTGTGGCAGTTGACAGTAGTTAACGGTAGTAGACGGTAATTAGTATGATCCATTTGCAACAGTCCTGACAAAAGGAAGCACATAAAAATGTGAAGTGTGCACAATAAACTATTCAATATTGAATGCAACTTTAGAAGTTAACTTTCTGTTGCTCACCACTGCTTCTTCCTTGCTTCTTCTTGTGCTTTCTTCTCTTCTTCTTTTCGTCTGAAGCTGTCGGCTCGATGCTGTTTTTGTTGATTGTGATACTTACTGGTTTGCTGTCTGAACTCTGATGTCAGCTGACGACGGCGCTCATACAGCTCATCAATTTCTGCATACAGGGGATTCAATCAACAACAACAATTGGTGTGTAGCTGTTATTCCTTTGCTAATTTATCATTAACCCTAACCCCATAGACCCTATTTGCTAGGAACCATCCTCAATCCTCCAAAATCCTCCAAATTTTTGCACTTGCACGTATGTTCAAATGAAGGATACCCAGTGACTCAATCCTTCAAAACCATCAGACAGTCCTGCTTCTCAAAATGCATTCATCCTCAATCCTCCAAAATCCTCTTCTTCAACACCATTCATCCTCAATACTACAAAATCCTCATGTTTCTCACGTACCATTCATACTCAATCCTCCAAAACTGCCAAGAGAATTTTGGAGGATTGAGGTGGGTTAAGGTTTACACTGAGGTGTTTCATTTCTCTCTTACTGACCCTTTTTGAGAGCTTCTCTCTTAGGACCTGCCTCTCGGTATCTATTCCAGGCCTCATCTGTCTTGCTCTTTTGTCTCTGCAGTTTCTGCTTGACTTCATCCTCCTTGGTTTTCAGTGAGGACGCAAGGCGAAAATATTTCTGTAATGAATTTTATAACAATCATAAAAACAAAACTTACATGTACATTCAGCATAAGCCCTTCCTAATACATGATTGTTGACCATTAAAATTGATATGACAACTAAACCTTTGTCCAGCATTTGATTTACCACTGGGCACAGGTAGAGGAACATTCAAATAACAGGAATAGATGTGTGCTTGGCCAATTTTCCATAAGTCTGTTTAAGGCCAGCTGGGGCAATAGGCGCTGATAACAGCCCAAGCAGAAGGCGAGGGATATTATTGGCGCCCAGCCAGTCTTAAACGGACTTGTAGAATACCAGCCAAGCACATATTTATACCCATTCATAAATGGGTCATTCCACCGGGTTGGGAAGCAGTGCATGTTACATCCATATATTTGGTTATATTATGAAAAGTATCAATGCATTCTAAACAATTGCTCAACATAATTTGTCTGAGGGTGTTTCAATACTTGAGAAAGTTTGAAATCATTTGGAAGTACTTTGACAAAAATATGAGCAAAAATGTATTAATTCGGATGTAACATTGACACCGTGTCAATGTTACATCCAAATATTCTTTTTTTGCCATTATTTTACACGTATGTAAAATATTACCCAAACTGACATTGCATATTTACAACTGGACACTTAAGCACCAAGAACAGCTTTTGTTTTGGTATAGTCAGGGTTCAAATATAGCAGAAACAATACCTCAAGTGTGGATGTAACGGTGTAAAAATCACTCAATGGAAGTGTGACATTTGGGTTTTACATCGTGTAAATGTTACGTCCACACAACCAAGCTATCATTTCTGCTCCATTTGATACCTGACCACCACAACAAAAGCTTTTCTTTGTGTTGCACATACAGTAAGAAGTACGCAAAGTGAATTTGGGTAATGTTTCGCAGAAATTTTAAAAAGGTACAAATGTCATATTTGGATGTAACACTGACACGGTGTCAATGTTACATCCAAAATGACTTTTTTTTGCTCATCTTTTTGGCAAAATACATTGAAATGATTTCAAACTTTCTGCAGTAGTGAAACACCCAACAACAAATATTATGTAGAGCAACTGCTAGCAAGGCATTCATGCTTTTCTTAATATGGTCATATGTCACACTTTGTTCCCCAACCCGGTGGAATGACCCAAATTCCTTTTCGGTCAAAGAGTAAAAAATAAGCCCCAACAAATATAAATTTCCAACAATTTTGTTCAACACTTTAACTTCATGTTTTTTTTAAACACCCGTCTAACTATATTATGGTGCATGTGCCTCTCACAAGTAGGCGTTAACAACTCCTTATATGGAGATTGGCGTGTGCATGGAGCATTCTGCATGATGTGACACAGAGCGCAGTTGTTCGAGTGTAGTGTCAATTTAGGACTATGAAACACTGACTCACTGGTAGTATTGTGTATGTTCAAGTGATAATTGTGAATGTTCAAACAATAAAACGGTTAGGAGTCCAAATTTCATGTAACACTGGAAAAGTGTTTAAGACCAGCCCGGTTTTATCAACCGGCCACATGACGGGCTCTCGTCCAATAGGAATGGGTCTTAGGTATTTATGAATCATTTTATAATGTACACACATAGGTCGTCAAACAAAGGACAATCTACTAATGAAGATCGTATTTAATATCTGTAATTGCCTGAGGCTCATAGTGTGAATGAAGACTTGTCTCATTACATTTTTATGAAGACATTGAGGGTAAATTGCCAAGAGGAACCTACTGACATGTCAGCACCAAGACTTGATTATTTAGCAATACTTACGTATCATGGCAGTCTACTCCAGGTACTATCCATAATGACAAATTCATGATGGACTGGTCTCACTGTAAACTCTATGCATTTGCACCACTTAGTCTTATTTGGAAAGTGTTGGCAAACTTGAATTCCATGGGTCATTCATTGTCCCATTTAAGCCTGAAATTTACTTGATTTAGTTCACATTGTCGCAAAATCTTCATACTAACCTGACACAAAATTGACAAAAGATAAGTAAACCTGAGAATGTAGTTGTGTCAATGCATCCACGTGAAAATCTGCTCTGTGTGATATACAGTGAAATCTCAAAAAGGGAACAGGTTCAAAATTTGACTTAAGCAGAGTTTCGAGTTAAGCAGGGTTGCATATCATTGTTGTACGACTGAAGGGAATAGATTCTTTGTTTGACTTAACAGTTGTTTTGAGTTATCAGAGTTTGACTTATGGAGATTTCACTGTAGTTGTTTTATACGAATATGTTATAAAACTAGACCTCTCAAGAGTTTGGCAAGTCTTTTTGCTTTGGCCTTTAGATCTTAGTCTTTGTCTCAACTGCAACACTGTGATCTAATACCAGAGAAAACAGCAAACCGCAAAGCCTGACGTAACATTCAATTACATTGTGTACTTACATCTCTCTCATCTTTCATGTTTTTTTTACGTGCTCTTAGACTCTCAATCTCCTGCTTCTGCTGAAGGTATTCTCTGAAGAAAAAGAAATGATGAAAAGATTGCATATCACTAGTATACATAACTTTATCTCTGTACATGCACACTGTACCAAATCAGGTACATGATGTGATTTACATCCACAAACAAACTGATGAAACTGACAAGTCACTAGTAGCAGGCAGGTACAATGTACATGTTCCATCCGAGTGTAAAAAGAAATGTCCATCACGAACCACCAAAACATAAATAAAAGGTTCCACACTAACTAACTGTAACTCATGGTCAAGTACATCACTAACAGAAAACTATGTTCCCCTTACTGTTACATGTTCTTACAACAAAACTTTACCTTCAATGTATCCTGAAACTTTCAAATGCATTGCCAAAGTGTCAGAACAAGCAGTGAATGTTGCTGAATCAATTGCATTATTGTTGAACCAAATATTTGTCCACTTTTGAAAGAAAAACAACTCAACATGTTCTAAGAACATTTTCTATATCAATGAAAAAAGCAGGAACTCTTGCAAGTTCAGATTAACACACATGGCAACAAGAGCTTAGCTGGCATTTGGAATATTAACTAACCTGACTTTTTTCTTGGATCGTCGTAGGCTGTCAATCTCTTTCACAATACGATTTTCTTCACTGAGTTTGAAATGTCTTGTTGCTAGCTGATGGTCCAATTTACGGATTGCATCATCCACAGCAGCCTCCGTCTTGAAAGAAAGTCCAGCATCAAGTTTGGATAGGGCATCATTCTGCAAAAGAAATAAAGCACATGGTCCATTCAATCTCATGTACTAATAATGCCATCGATTCAATCTACCTGTACAAAGTGTCCTGAAAATAAAAGGAACCCACAAACAAATTAATTATGGTTTATCATAAACCAGGGGCAGTAAGCTTTCCATCTTGGATGCACACCACTGGTCATGCATCACTGGGTTCCATTGCTTAGAAAATGGTATGTGAAAACCTTCTTGGGACACTTTTGGTAAAACATTGTGAACATGACCAGATGTATGTCTGGTTCAGCAAGGAATATTTAGGAAAACATAAACAAAGTAGGATTTTGATCATAATCTTGTACCGCAGTTGCATTTCGCGAGTTGCATTTTGAATATCAAGCACATGGTCATAGCTGCCAACTTTTCAAAATTCCAATTAGTAATCAACCCGCGCGGTCATTTTCAACTTCTCGTTTTATCAAAAGCTTTACCAACATCGAGTACAGGTACATGGTTTACATGTACACATACATGTGCATACCCTTCTTGTTGTGAAAAATAATGTACTGTAGGCCAAAAGATAATGTAAAAAAATTAAAAAAAATTAAATATATATATTTGTTTTTAATTAATTTTGTTTTAACATCTGTATGAATAATAACATCAATAACATATGCGCATATTTTTTTTGAGATGCACGCTATCGATGTGGAGTTTCGAGTTCGTATCATGTTTTTACACAATGATTTAGGGCCACCGTATGCAATAGAAATATCCCAACATACCTTGCAAAAGGTATGCTGATTTATCTTTTCTGTCCGTTGTGACAAATTCAAACTCGCACTGGTGGGTCTCATCCCGGCAATAAGCAACTAAATGTGCTCATGATCGTCACTGAAAAGTACTCACATAAAGTACACACAACCACACATCCACGAGATGCACACAAATGCACACCATTGAAAAATAGTTTTAGTCTGGTCCTCAAGTACTCCACTGCGCACACTGCATTGATGTCTATCAGGTGCTTGACTGCATTAGACTTGTCACCAGTCCATCCATTATCATGACATTTCGCCAGAAGTTTTTGGTCAAAAACGATACTTTACAAGTATTTTTTTTTTTCGTTAGGTAGAAAATGGGAAATTCGTAATGTTTTAGTGGCAAATCGTATTTTCGTAATTTAACAAACAATTTGTAATAATTACGAAAAAATCGTAGTAGTTGGCAGCTATGCATGGTACATCTTCCAACATCATTGGTGGGCAGACACAAGATGGTGCCCTAGCCTTTATGCTCATTGCTGTCAGGAATCGTTTTCAGGAACTTTTAGGGACACAGTAATCTCACCGAAACATGCTGTGGAATGACCTCCCATGTTATTGAATTTGACTCCTTGTGACTTCCTTCGGGGGAGGGGGGGGGTTAAGGAACAATTTACAAGATCACCTTTAGCTTTAGTCAAGGCGCTAGTTGTTATTCATCCGTTGTTATTCATCAGGCCGTTACGTGGTAAACGATATCTTCGCTAGCGCTATGCATGCAGTCATATGTCTATTCTATGCATGCAGTGCATTAAAAATACAGCGCGAACAGCGACCTCAGGTAGCCACTCTTTTTATTCAAATCAGTTGGACCCAATCTAGCGCCTTGGTTCAATCGTCCATGTGAGGTTTTGGGGGTGGTGCTCATTATGCTAATAGCCTTAGCTGACCTTAAATGTTGTTTTCTTATTGGTCGATCGCTGCGTGGAAACTTGTATAGTGAAACGTGGCACCATACATAATCCATACACGTACACGTTGTGTGTCTCTGCACACGGCACCAATGCACAAAAACTGTGGTTCCTGTCACGTCCGCAAAAGGCGAATGGCTGCAAATAATTTGATGACGTCCGGATTTACCAAGGTGTGATTGGACACTCCACATATTAGCCCCGCCTACACTTATCTGTATTCGCATACGAGGTCGTGCGCTAGAAATCCAGCGCAAAATAAAGAAAAACATAAGCTTTTGCCGACGATTGAACCAAGGCGCTAGATTGGGTCCAACTGATTTACATAGAAATGGTGGCTGTGTGAGGTCGCTGTTCGCGCTGTACTTAGCACCGCATGCATAGCGCTAGCGAGGATATCGTTTACCGCGCTACGGCCGGGATGAATAAGAACTAGCGCCTTGACCAAGGCTAGATCACCTTCAGTGGTGAGATGCATGGGCTCTGGAAGATATGTGCCACCGCTAAAGACTATGTGTACAAACGCTGTGGGTGTAACACTGTGTAGGCCTACCCACCCTGTATAACTGGTCTTATGGTAAACACACTGTTGTTTGCTATTGTTGAATTGAGATGTTAGTAAAATTTGATGAAAATTCCCTTAAAAAGGTAACTTTCTGTGAAAAATGAATATATAAATGTTCCTGCACTTTAAACTTCAACTTAACTCTTTCATTTTCAATCTTTAACACCTGCTTTCTCACACTCCATTGCATCAGAATGAACTCTAACCTGTTTGGAGATGTGTTCATTGATAGTTTTCAAGTCTTCATCCAGTGTTTTTCGCTTGGTAATGCTGGCCTCCTTCTCTTCTCTTAATTTCTTTTGTTCAGCCAGCAGCACATCCTTCTGTTCAGAATCATCTGAGGATCCATCCAAAGGCTGAGGTCTCCCTAGTGATTTCTGAGGTTTATCAAGTGTGGGAGGAAAGGAGTGGGTTATAACATTAATAAAATATAACAATGAAAAAAATTAAGGTGTTGAGGTGTATTTAGGGGTGGGAGGCTTAACCCTAACCTTCCCAAATACTCCAATATTCTCTGTGCAAAATGACAGAATTTTGCAGGATTGAGCCTATATGGCATAGTGTAGCTGATTTTGGAGGATGCACTGTGTCAAGGTCTTGGGACAGACCTTGTGTGTTGTTTATGCTCAGCAAAGCATAAATTTAGGCCTATGTTATACTTGGAATCCTCCTCACTGCTCCAGGATGTCATTGGCTCTGCCTCCACATACTGACGGTGATTGTTGGACAATTTTGCAGGGTTAGGGCAGATGCCGCCCTTCCAAGGACCACGTTCTAGAAATCACGGAGGGTTTTGCAGGATTGAGGCTTTATGCAATTTTCACCTGGAGGCAGTTGGAGGATGGCAAGATTCTAGCAAAAATGCTGCAGCCTAGGGAGTTAGGGTTAAGGGAAGGGGAAAGTACGGCAGGATGGGGCAGTGAATTTAAAATCCAGTGACAAAAATATTCCTTTAAATACCATAACAGTTAAAACTTCTACAAAATTTATCTTGAATGGCAGATGAAAGCAATAAATAAACACACACACACAAAAGTAAATCTACAGAATGCCGCAAACAGATGACAGTTTTTTCAAGTTGCGTCTGGATTAGGGCGACATGCCTTATTGGGGTGACAATTTGGTGTTGCCCTATTGTTAAAACAACCCTTTGGACAAGGAATTTTACTATCACAAACCATCTAGATCAATTCCTCATGGTCCAATTAGTAAATATACTGATTTACTGGAGAAACGATAAGGTAAACTTGGATTAGGTGACAGTTTAGGTTTGTGCACAAGTACATGGGAAAGTGGCCCTATTATAGCATTAGGCCGGGAAAAGAAATAGTTCTGCTTCCGGTTACATGCCTTTCAAAAATAGGGTCGGTCAGAATTTTTTTTTTTTGGCCAATTTTTTTTATGCAGATTGAATGGGGTATTCATTTATATGCAAAGTTTTAGCCTGAACTATTTCCATTGCACTACGAAGCTATAGGCCTACACGAAATGGCCACAAAAAGTGAATAAAACCTACCTTAATTATTGTCAATATATTTACGTTCGATAATTCTTTAAAAAAATAATGGAAAACTCAGGTCGTTTGCATCATATGCACAACGCTAGTCAAGACGGGAAGCTGGCCAAAACTCTGAAGTGTGTGATGCACTGTGCATGTGTGGCCCGCGGCCAACAGACCTCGTTTTTACGGACAAAAATGTCGGGAAACACGCTGCATTGTATCACTCCAAATACGAGTAGTGTGATCTCAAAATGAACTCTTGAACACGGAAAATACATACACAGACAACCTAGATCAATTCTGTGAATTAAGTTGCAAAAATGTTCTTTCTCCATCGGTGTTTTCTTGGCATTTTTACGATGTCGGATACGACCAGTTGACAGTGCACGTGCCTGCAATGCATAGCCATGCTACCGCTATCAATCGCATAGCCGTGTATTTTCATCATGTCTTCTACATTGGCGCGGCGGGAACCAGTCATCGCTGCATTGAGCTGGGTTTAAGCACGTGATTATAGTCACCGTGACATCGAATTGCGAAGTAGTTATATCCCGAAGCGAGTTTGTAAAAATAACGGAGGTTTCTTTTGAAAAAATAGCGAATATAAGTAAGAAAACAAATAAATACAAGCATTTTTTTGACGCCAGGTTTTTATTTTTATTTATTCAATCATTATTATATTTTTTTTTTCTGGAATTGCAGATAAATTTTTTAGGGTCGCAGCCTAAAAATAGGGTCAGTCGGGTAACCGGAAGCAGAATCATTATTTTTTTTGGCCTTAGTAGAAATTATTATTCAAAAAAAATATTACAGTAACTGGCCACAAACTTTGCTTTTCAGATAACTACATATAGTAACCCACTTACAACAATGATCTTATTCAAGGAGGGCAGGAAGGACAGGGAAAAGAGAAGGGGGGATAGTGGGTGAGAAATCCAATACATGAACAGTGATTCAGGTCAAATTTGAAAAAAATGAAGCTTTAGGACCAAATCTCCCGAAATCCACCACAAATCTACCACAGTTATACATGTGTAGGTGGATTCTGATGGACTTGGTACTTTGGGCTTGCCTACCATGGATTTTGATGGAGTTGGGAAGGTCAGGGTTAACAGGCAGAAGTCTCTACTGAAACCCACGCATGAAATCAATTTTCTGGAGTTCCTTCTAAATTCAATCAAAACAACAGTCTCTATTCCATCACAAAAGGAAAGAAAGTCAGGCTGGAGTTATGTGACTGAGTCATCAGAGCTCTGAGTCATTAGCTGTTACTGGCTTCTGATGAGTAGGCTACATGGTGTCCTCTAAAAAACCCGGAAAAACCCGAATACCTTGCTTGGACAAAGTGATACTTTTTTGTGCCTGCCCTTACCCATGTGGCATGAATTCTTTTGCAAAACCATCGTCTCTCTCTCTGTCATTACTCAGTTGGTTGATCGAGAGTAACTCCGCTTATTGAACAAACGCATGGTATCATCACGCGGTATCATGAAAACTGTTACAATGTATCTATTTTACTGTCAGTCCCATCCGACTAGAGAAATTAATGCTGTGAGAACTTGATAGTGTGCTCGGTGGCCACACCACAATGGGCTGCGGTCATAATGACTGTCAAAAATAGTGCATCACCTAAATTTCTGAACTGTTTCGGTTTATTTCAGTTTATTTTGGTTTGTTTCGGTTTCTTCAAAAGATGGCTAAACCGACCCGACCCGACCCGACCCGAAAATGAAAATGCAAAACCGAAACCAACCCGACCCGACTGAGAAGATGGACAAACCGACCCGACCCGAAGTCGGTTTCGGGTTGGGTCGGTTTCGGGTTGGGTTTGCACATCATTACGTGGGATTAGGCATACCACAACGGCACAAATCAACAGAGTCCAACTGTTTATGCGCACAGTTTACCATATGGCGTTGGGATTTGCAAGGATGAGGAAGGTTCTTAGTAAATCACCCTAGGGAGTTAGGTTTAACACGTGAATTACAGAATAACTTCACATACATATAGATCCTGACAAGTACAGTAATCTGTCATAACATATTTTTACTCACCAATACTGCTTCCAGGGTGCGTATGTTCAGCATGAGTTGTTCTAATTGCTCTTCATGGCGGCGCCGATTTGGTGGCCGCAAACTTACTTTTTTCTTGACATCTGTAACCAAATTATACACGTACCAAAGAAAAATACAAACCACTGTCATGAAAAAAATAGAAATATTGCAGGGATAATATGCAATAACAATTTCTTTTCACTCCATTACATTTCATTTGGCCACAGACTTTGTTTGAATTTTAGATTTGATCTAAATATAAAATTTTCGGTAACCCACCAGCTGCAAAATTTTGGCCCAAACAGCCTTAGTTTTTTTTTTAGATTTTTGGCTTTTTGACACAGTCGACATCACGTACAAGACTTTGTTATCTTTCTTTCGGATTGATTGTCACGTTGAGGACAGTTTTCCCCTTGCATGAACACAATTTTCTTGTAGTTGTTTGTTGTGCCACATTCAGAACAAACAGCCATGTCGTAGAAAGACTGCAGTTTTTTGGGGGGTAATCCGAAGTTTAGAGATTGCGCAATACCCTGCTATGCAAGTCAATGCACCTGGAGGTGGGATAGGGGTTACATGTAGGATGGTTTTGACCAAACCAAAAAGTAAGAAATCGCATGTTCCACATTGAAAATCTTTTCTGAATTACAATACAGGGTACACGTAAAAATGTGTATCTTATCATCAGGCCAAAATTTTTTAAAAATTCATGTTTAGCGACCCCGCTCACTGCCTTTTTGGAAACCGCCTCCTTTTCTCTTTTTTTATTGAAACAAAAACCAAAAAAATTATGAATTCAATGATCTTTTTCGGAAAAAAGTCGTACTTTTAGACTCTAAAGCTGGTATGTCATTTCCTGAGTCAAACTTGGGGCCATCTAAAAAAAAAGCTGACACTATCTTGAAAAAAATAGCCTGGCCAGTCGCAACCTCGTTTCCAGGGTGTCGAGCAGTACACGCCCACCACTACCTGCTCTCTCACCCTGGTATTGGATCATTTGCATGTGCAAGATTTTTGAACACGTATGCAAATGAGGTATAGTCTGGTGCCCGCATGTGCGTTACATTAGCTAGCGATTGTTTTTGTATGCGGTGTCTGGGGTAAAAACAGCATCAATTTGTCGCGTGTGGACGTTTTAATAACAATGATCGTGAAAATGCATAATGCACATTAGAATAACAACACCAACTACATGGTATAAATCCATTATTAGCAAATTGCAGTGTCGAATCAGGATGCACGAAGAAAGTTTCCTATCCAGGGCTTATTATTGGAAACGAGGTTGGAAATAAAGTAAGCACTGGGGACGAGGTTGGGCCAGTCGTTTTGGAAAATGGGTCGGGCGGCAATTTTGGAGGGGAAAAAGGGCCTCCTTCCGTTTTTTCAAAAAGGCAGGACGCTAAACACATTTTTTTTATTTTGCCTTATTCAAATCGCCAAAACATTCTTTACACCAGATATTGATATAATATACATTAAAGGGACATTACATCCTGAAATACACCCAAGTTGGCTACAAAACGCGTTTTGAACGAAATTATGTTAATTGAAAAGAACATTTACAAACAACCAGGTTTTGTTTAGTACATTTTCCCGGGAACAGTAAGACATTGTGATAGTTGTGTGCACTTAAACCAATTAGGACAAATGTTTCTTGCACACACGTAAAGCTTATTTTCAATCTTTTATAATTTGGTAATTTCTTTTAACATTTATTCATCACTTGATTTTCATCCAGACAGGGGCGATGGAATGCTTTTCACACTGGGGGAGGGGGGCAACACCAAAAAAGGGGCACTTGCTCAGAAAAAGGGGCATCTTCTGTCGGTGTGAAAGTGAAGGAAAAGAATATGGTCCTGTTCACATGGCTATAAACCTATATGACAAAGTCTGTTGAAGAGCACATTATGAATACGTTATCCATCTTGCTCTTTGTGATTCTTTTACCTAGTAAATGTCGGGAGACCATTTTTTTTATCGCGAGAGGGGCACATTTACTTTTGATGGCCAGTTCAGTGACCGTTTTAGTAGCGTTAAGAGCACTATTATTTTGTAGGGGCCAGTTTTCCATCTTGGGAGGGGGCACAGTTGTAATATTGCAAGTGGGGCACTAATTGTGCTTTTGAGGGGCAGTTTTCCACATCTTGAAGTTATCGCAAGAGGAGCACTATTGTTTTTGATGGCCAATTTTGCATCTAGAGAGGGGCACACTTTTATTATTGCGAGAGGGGTATTTGTGCCCTCGAGGGGTAGTTTTCCATCTCGAGAAGGTGTACAATATTGTTATTGCAAGAGGGGTATTTGTGTTTTTGAGGGGCAGTTTTACATTACAAGAGAGGAGACCATTGTAGTCACAGCGCTGCAGCTAGGCAATTCAAAATGGCGTCCGTGCTATAGTGTATTCGAGACGGAAATTTCACTTTTCATCCTGATTGTAATGCGCCTATCAAATGTCCCCCCCCCCCCTAAAGATGGCGATCACCGGGTGATATCCATGAGCTAGCAAGTCACGCGGAAAGAATTCCGTACTGGTCCACCACTAACCTGCGGCTGCCACCAAACACATCAATTTTCACCTCACCTTGTGATTTCACCCAAGAGGAATCCAGGACGCCTCGGCAACGCAAAACAATTTTAATAAAAATGTGTTTCTAGAGCACATTTTGGATGCGCACGTCGTGCAGAACTAAGTTGGAGGCAGCCGGTCACCGGTTATATTGACTTAAGTGTCTGGAAGACAGCGGTAGTTTATACGCATGACATCGACAACCATGACAACGCATGAGCCAATGACAGTGCAGTAGGCGTATGTCATTATGAATATTTAATTTCTCATAAATATTTAGTTTATTTCATTGGATAGGCCTACTTTAAAAACGTCCACAGATTGATCATTGACAACAAGCGATGATGCATGGTCTAGCAAGTAGCGGTAAAACTTGTGTTGTGTTTCAAACACGTATCAGAGGTTTGAATCTCGATGAAGTAAGTGACTGATTATAGGAATAAAGGAAGGGGAGAGGGTGAGAGCAGAGAAGGGAAAATGGAAGAAATAACCATAAAGGGCGATCGAAAGTGTAGGGCCCCTGTTTTGTTTTGATCAAATTAGAGTCAAAATGTTTTTTATTGCTCAAAAATCACCTTTACAATCAAAAGCAGGCTTTTCTCAATTCTAATGACACCCGTTTTGCAATTTGAACAGATTCTTGGGGTAGAAATCACAATTTTCCTGCGCGGTTTGTGCCTTGCGATTCAGCGCGCCGTGCGTGCTCACGGTACATCGCGCGGTGATCGCCATCCTTATTTTCGGGTCGCGTGTTGTCGCCGCGCTGCCCTCGTCATTTTACCCCCAAATTTCCCTAAAAAAATCAAAACCCTGCCCTCTATCTATGACATAGGCCAACCTGTATTGAGAATGTCGCCAACTAGTTTGGTAGGTCCAATAGGTCCAATAATTTTAAAGTGGATTTTGTTCCCTTACCCTTAGTACTTTAAAGTAACCGAGCCCTACACTTCACGATCGCCCCATAAAGGATGCAACAAAACAATCGAAACAAAACAGGGGCCCTACACAGTACTACTACTACACGATCGCCCTAACCAGCAGTGCATAGCCATTTGGTCTGAGCATGGAGGTAGATCTGAGCATGGAGGTAGGAAACACCTCCATGTTCTGAGCTTCATTATTCATACTTACCGTCCTGAACTTGTGGGGTTTCTTCCGCCATTGCCAATGAAATCTTTGACTGTAAATGTTGAAGTCTTTCTGGTCATTTTACTTTTTACAAGACATTACACGGTAAAAGTTCACATTATACAGCCGGTATTACGATAGAACTATGCCCCTATGACTCATTCTGTACAACCAGTGACAACTACGTTTGATTTGAAGAAAGCTAAAGTATTCGTGCTGTGCAGTGTGCCGGTGTTTGCATGGTACGTACGTACACGGTATTGCGATAGGTACGGTGCAGTACAGTGAATTCTAAAGCAAAGTACATGTACATGTACGATCTTCGAAAAAGGGCGCCCTCTATTATATCTTACCTACCTGGGACGCGCGTGGGCCGGACGCACATCATTATTCATCTGTCGGCTCCTCATCTAGTAATAGTCTGCTCATCAGTCTAGCTACGGCACGTTGATCCGCTCTATGGTATAGTTCTACCTCCTTGGTATGATGAACGTTATTTGGCGAATCTTAGGGAAAATTTGAACTTTCTCCGAAACGTCTTTGGTCAGACAGAGGATGGTGGTTAACCACCCCATCAATAATTAATTCACCATTGCCTATGCCCCCATAACAGCATGGCTTTAAAAAAAATAGAGTGAAAGTATACCTACCGGCTAGAGGGGGGCAACTCTCTAGCCTAAATGTCAACTTTTTCTCAGAGATCAGACCCTTAAAAATGACAAGTTCAAACAAACTTGTTTTTGTATACCCCCTCCCTTCAAATCATGCCGAAATAACCCGCGAGCACCTACTGAGTGGAGCGCTGGAACTTCGGTACCCTCCGTACAGGCTTGTACGGAGGGCCCTCCGTACAGGCTTGTACGGAGGGTACCGAAGTTCCAGCGCTCCACTGAGTAGAGCTAAAGCCAAGGCAGACATAATCCAATCAGATTTTGCATATAAAAGTTATAAAGGTTATTCGAATAAACTATTTTAAACAAGTCAACTTTTGTTTATTGCCATTGCCGGGTGAGGCATGCACGTTTAGGCCTAGGCCTATGTCTTTAAAAAAAAAAACATGGATGGCGACCAGCATGACAGGTCTAGATCGCGTGGAATTTGAACGGAATATCTCGCTAGCTGCCACACAGGATTCCATCCCCTCAAACTCAGAGCGACAACACTACCGATATTATAATTTGCTATGTTCATATTCCTCCATGCCATGTTGTATAGGCCTCGTTAAAAAAAAAACTTACTTGCGAATAATTTGTCCTATACTTCAACGCTTCTTACTTCCCGACTCCAGCAATCTAATGCTTCGCACACCTTGACTATACACCTCATAAATTTTGATCAATTTAGATCTCTGTTTCTTTTTTCTTTCAAAAATGACAAAGAAACCGAAGAAAACCCAACTTCATTTTTTAATCCTCCGTTCGAAAGTGTACACAACTCGAATGCGAAATTGTGTTCTTTACCCTTTTCAAAAAACGCGCGCGCGGACGCACGTTCGTACGCGATGTCCTATATCCAGTCTGCGGTCTGCACACATTAAGTTCGGGACAACTCGGCATGACATGCGGTCCAGAGATCAGACAGGAAAGACCATCAGAAAAGTTGAAGACTTTTGAGCAATCGCCGCTTTTATAGTATTCTCGATCTCTGTCAGATTAAGCAATGCTTATCAAGTCTTAGATAAGCATTGCTAAAATAAATCTAGAGAATACATGTTCATACTACGCTCACAGTCTAATTTGATGACGTCATCTTGTTTCACAGGTCAATGTAGGATGGGTTGCCCTATATCTACTTGGTACTTAAATTGCAGCAAGGACAGACTTCTATATGCAGTCATTCCTACCCAGAACTATCCGGAAATGGAACAAGCTCCCTCAAGACACCATAGACGCCCCAAACCACAACACCTTTTAGGATTTAATTTAGTTCCACTTCCCCAAGGCCTCCTTGTTAGACTTCCGCGTGGAGTAAAGTACCAAGTACCGAGTACCTGTGAAAATAGACATGCTCGGAGTCAGGCGCGGTTTTACGGGGGGCTAGGGGGGGCTGTAGCCCCCCAAAAATTTTGTCTAGCCCCCCAAAAAATTGTATAGCAAAAAGAAGGATTGTGATGTACATGCGAACGGTCTCCCCTGAAGAAGAAATAGCCGTGACAAGGGTGCATTAGTTATAGTGTGAATGATTTTAGGATTTTATTGGCGCTCCCCATTTAAAATATGGCATGAGCCCCCCCCCACCACCTATTGATTTTCGGAGGCCTATGCGTCTGGAAAAAATAACCGGTCAACATTTCAGCACGCCTCCCTGAAAAAAATTCTGGATCCACCGTGCTAGCCCCCCAAAAATATTGGTTCTAGAACCGCGCCTGCTCGGAGTGTGCCAACAGAGGTGGACTCCCTATTATCGCGGTATGCGGGAAGTGGTTTTTATAATGATCTCAACTTTTTTATTCAAAGTTAAAGGGAAAATTCAACATTTGCAAACATCAAAAAACGAAATGATCAAATTATTACGAAATACCTTACTGAATTGTTAGGGACTGACAGTCTAAAACCTATCATGTTCTTGTAGTCTGGTTCCCTGACCCCACTTAAGATGAAACGGAGCAATTAATACACTTGGGGAATTGTAAGGTCAGAGAATCAGTCAGCACACAAGGAGCTAAGATTTTAAAGGATGCTTTAGTTTTCTTGGTTTTTCCTATCTACAAGCCCAAAACGTGAAACAAGTCAGTTTAACCATATTTTCTATAACATATACTAATCCTTCAAATCCATTTATTTCTGTAAATTTTAGCAAAAGCAAATGTTGTACATTCCCTTTAATGTTTGACCGAAACATCCCCGAATAAGGTCTGATATTTTCCCTGTAACGTTCAAGTTGATTAAAGACTATATGTATGCAGGATGATTCCTTAAGACTCTGCCCCTCCCCCGAAAGGTGAACACAAAATCACTGAGGCAAGTCTACTAATTGGCGGTTGGGGGCGCCATTCACTTTACACGGTGTGCCGTTTTATTTTTGTTACCGCGCTGTGCTTATTTTGATCTCCTAAACGTTTTTACGATTACGCGGTGCAAATATCGTCCTTCGACTTCATTTTACACTTGCAGCTAAAGAATGGGAACCAGACAATGGAACTTTCATGGACAGAGCACCATTCAAGATTTATGTTAAAATATAGACTGTACCTTTAAGCAGACACGGTGAGGGAAAATTTGCAAGTTTTGGGAGACGTTAATATTTATTAAAAATCGTCGAAAGTCCCGAAAGACACTACATTTTGTAATCATCCTTTTTATACAACTCGGCAGAAAGTCCTTAAATGACCGGTGAACTGGATAAGAATCGCCACTTGAAGGAGTTTTGGCAACGCAAAAGGAAACATTTCCCATGCCGCGATAATATTGAGGGATGTCGCGATAATAGGGAGACATATGCGCAGTGGCTTTTCTTCCTTTTGGTTTGAGATTGTGCACTTTGCATCATGTTTATTTATAGTCTAACGGGGCCGTATCATAAGTCCGACGCCTCATTCCGACGCCTCATATGAGTCCGAAACTTCGGACTTATGAGGCGTCGGACCTAGGCATTAAGTTCCGCCTCGTAGGTCCGACGCATCATAATCCGACGCCTCATATTAAGTCCGACAATGGACAAACTGGCGCTGTTTCGGACTTTAATGAGGCGTCGGACTTATGCGGCGTCGGATCTACAAGAGGCGGCGGACTAATATGAACAGACCCCGTCTCAACAGGATTTCTTTAAGTAAAACATATTTTTTAATTCATACTTAACTTAAAACTTTAATTAATTCGGAATTTACAGTATTAATTAGTACATCAATATCTTTATGACTGTAAAGCAAATTTATATAAACTATACACCTAAATTATACACATAAATTCATCAGTAATTTGAATTGATTGATTAAAGTATCGGACTGGATCAAATCCAACAGATTATCTCTAAACCTAAAGAAAACCAAGTGTATGTTATGTAGCCGCACTCTCCAAAAATTATCAAGAATTATTATTATTGATAACGCAATGATTATTTCTGAAACTATACTAGCACTTTTAGGTATACTCGTTGATAGTCATGGAAATATCACATTGACCATTTATGTAAAATTGTCTCAAGAAATATAGGTGTTATTAGTAGAATTGTTTTTTTATTCCCCATTATATTTTGTTTATACCTTGTATAATACTCTAGTTTTATCCTACATATGGAATTCTAGCCTGGGGAATTAACGCATCCCGGTGTCATCTAAACAGGCTCCTTTCGGCTCGGTATCTTCATGCACCAAATATCTCAGAATGTTATTCCATGTTGTCTTGCATCGGTTTTCACTAGAAACATCGCCATTTATTCTCATGCAACCCGACAGCCTGCCCATTATCATCTCCCCAATGTCCGTACCACACTCGCCCAAAAAGCCATTCCCTTCCAAGGTCCCAAGCTATGGAACTCCCTCCAGCGGCCCTTGCAAAATACCAAAGCTGATATCATATTAAAAAAAACTTCAAGCAATTCATTTTAAATAAATACGCCTAAGTCTTGTTCGCTATTTATCTTGTCATATTTTAATGTATATGCTCAATAAATTTGTGATCATTTCATTCTGATAAAATCATAGACATGTACGTATTCTTTCTTTTCACTTTATAATTAAATCGATTTTCTCTTGTTTAGTTCGACTTTGAGTCTTCTTCACTATTAACGTTTAGCTACTGATCAGAGGTTCTTCTTGATTGTGTTAATGATTTTGTTCTATCATCATTTTTACCTACATAATATTGTAATTAATAATAATAATAGTGGATATTTATAAAGCGCACGTATCCACCAGGACTGGTGCTCAAGGCGCTATATCATTATTACCCCCTTCTCATTGGGCACATGAAACATTCCAAATCTCAGCTCCCTGGGGAGTATACAGCTCGATGCAGCCTGTTAGGCGCAAGGAAGCTAATTCGATCACAATAACCATCTCTGCCCTCACAGGGCTAGGTACCCATTTACTCCTGGGTGGAGAGAAGCAATGAGTGACAAAGTGCCTTGCCCAAGGGCACACGGTCCATGACCCCGCCAGGACTCGAACCCTTAACCTGTAGCTTTACCCCGGCCACAGCCACGAATCAGTGCCCTTAACCACGAGGCCACAGTACTCCAAATTTATTTTCATTTATTCCGGTTTGCCTTCCATCCCCATTGTCTTGTTTCATTCATGTTTGTTGTGTTTATAATCCATTTGTCTGTGTATATAATCATGCTAAGTATCGGCATGATCGGGGTCCATACCCACAAGCTAAGCTTTCTTATTATGGATTCTGCATCTCTATTAATTTTATTTATTATCTGCTTATTACCTCGTACTCATGTGAATTATGAGATGAAATAAAGTCAAGTTCAAGTCAATAATCATGTGTATTATTGTTTATGGCTCAACATGATTTTTTTTCAAAGCAAACAATATTTTTGTTAATTATTAAATTACTTAATAATTTAAAATTTATTTAAACTTTTTTTTTTAAGAATGTTTGCATTTTTAAAAGTGTACAGCGCTTGCAATGTACCGGTAATGTAATAGTGGAGCTGCTTAGGTCCATTTTTGGCCAAAATCGTGCACTTTGTGGTAAAAGCATGAAAATTGGCATGTGGGGTCAAAATGGGCTAGAAATCATTTTAAGATCGGGACCCATCCTTGATTTTTGCACTTTTTGGGGGCGGAGCTTGATTTTTTGAAAAGGGGGTGCAAACAATAAAAACTGTATTTAACATCCATTTCCCTCATTTTTTCTTTGCGTTGAAGTAAGCTAAAACATAAAATAAGACATTCCAGCTTGTTAACACCTGTTATTTTCAACCCATTTTGTGGGCGTGGCCTAAGTGTGTAAAAGAAAAAGAGGCGGTACATATTAGCAGTTTGGTTCAAATATGGAAAATACCATTCAGTTTGGTGGTAAAATCTTGTAAATTGGCATGTTTAGTCGAAATGAGCTGAAAATCATTTTAAAGGATGGACCCATCTTGGATCTTGCAGATTTTTGGGGCGGAGCTTGATCAGTTAAAAAGGGGAGTGCAAACATAAAAATTTAGAAAAACTGTATTTAACATCCATTTTCCTTAATTCTTCATGCTTTAAATACACAGAGACATGATAAAAAAAATTCAAACATTCTAACACTTGTTATTTGTTACCCTTTTGTGGGCGTGGCCTAAATATGAAAAGGAGGCCTCACATTAAAGCAGCTTCATTCAAACGAGGGAAAATGCAGCACTTTTGCTGGTAAAACACGAATTCTGCATTGGTTAACTATGTTTGCCATACTCTTTAAAGTAAAGATAAGTTTAAAAGGTTGCAAGGATTTTGCCCTTTTAGGGGTGGAGCTACATTTTAAAGTAGAGGGCTGAATATTCGCATAGAAAGGTAAAAGGTGGTTATATTTCTGTGGTCATATTTCTACTGGGTATACTCACTCAAAGTGGTTTCATGTCCTTAGATGTACTGGTACATACAGCCTAGGCCCAAAAAATAGTTCTGCTTCCGATAACATGGCATTTTGAAAATAGGGTAGGAAGGTAAGTGCATTCTTTTTGTGTTGATCATATGTAGGTGTCTGTGTGTAGTCCATGGTAAAAGGTGGTAATTGATGGTTTTTGTTTAATTTTTTCATTGTTCCCAAAACAGAATTAGGGTAGGGGCTGTCAAAATAGGGTAGGTGGGGTAACCGGAAGCAGAATCATTATTTTTTGGCCCTATGTGTAAATATTGAAGCAATTGCAAAGTCAGAGTCAATGGCTGTGGATTCTCTCTTCATTGATAGGACTACAGTCTATTGAAAGTTAACCCTATCACTATCAGGACTGGGGTGTTTTGGATCTGCTAAAGACCGAATTGCTGTTCCTCACTCCCCCATTGTAATTCGTATTTTTTTTCGTGATTTTCCTAATATTTGGCATGAATGTTGGTTGGCCAGTACTGTATATGATGTCATTTTGGTAGATACCACATTTAGAGTGCACTTTCGAAATTCACCCCATCTAATTCCATTTTGTTTTACAAACACCCACATGAATTCAAAACGTCTGCGCCCAGAACGCCTTCAGGGCTTTTCTGCGCCAAAAAAGTGAGGAGTAAGCGTTCTGGTGATTTCATATAGCTCTGTGGGTACAACCCGATCACAATTTTGAAATGGTCACAATTTTTCTTTTGCCCTTATGTTTCCTTTTATTTTTTTTCTAGATGATGCTCGGCTTCTTTTCTTCTAAACAGTACCTTGTAACATGAAACTTTGAACAAAAATTAACCCTTATCCAACATCTTCAAAAGTGACCATCGCTTGAACGAAGTCTTGAACAAAATAAAACCCATGTTGATATTTTGTAATCAGATAGACCATTAATTGACAAACAATATTTTGTCAAGTACGTGAAGTCACTTGACCTTTACTTTAATACGGGGCTTACAAAAAAGTGAATGGTATTGTCATCGCCTGAAAAACCCCCCCCCCCCCCCATCCAGCGGCACGTCCTAGAAGTTGGACTATTTAAAAACCATTCTTCAAACTTTTACCAAACTTACCCTTGGATATTCTATGGAAAAAACGTAAAATTATGAATTTTTTTTTAGGTTTTAGGAGCGTGACGTCATCAAACCGGAAGTTGTCATAGGGAGAATTAGAAAATGATTAGACCCGTAGACCCTTAGACCCTTAAAGTCTCGCATGTATGTTAAAGTTTTGGAATTTCTCTCGTTTCCTAAATATTTGCCCAAATTTCCATAAAACTTGGACACAAGGGTCATTGGGTAGCAAAGATAATGTGTGATATATTTTAGATCAAATGTCATGGGTCAACGGTCAACTGAGGTTAAATTATGATGTAATTGACAGTTTTTGGGGAAAGCTTACAACATTCTACATGCTTTCATGGATTTTGATGAAACTTAGATGCAATGACCCTTGGGTGCATGAGAAGACACAATTCTTCATGGAATTACTAAGGTCAAAGGTCATCTAGGGCTCATTAGAGGTCATTGTTCAAATGTGCTTCAAATGTGTCTCTGTCTAGTACCAAATTTGATGGATTATAATGTCACTTAGAAGTTGGATGGAGTGATCCTTTGGTTGGGGTTCATCACAACTCTTCCAAAATTGGAGGTCAGTCATTTGAGGTCGTTGTTTAAAAATGCACAAAATGTCAAGAACATTTTTTTTAAGAACACAAAATATATAGGTGACACATGCGATCCATATAAGTCTTGTATTAATTCGTATCAAGTGGCAATGTTCGTGGCACAAATAATGTTATCAGCTACATTGTTGCTGTGACGTAAACAGACTGTGCTTTCATTACATACATTTATTCATTCCTGCATGAAGTTTGTTTATTTTGGAAATGTTTATCAAAGTGCAAGCACATTTTTTAAAGAAGCTACGTAATTTCTCAAAATATTAATCCCACCTTTTCAAACATCAAGATATTACTTTCCAAGTCCAAACATCCATATGATATAAATCCAGCAGTACACACTGCAAGGAATTGACGTATACTCTGCGCATATTTTTTAAAATTATTTTCATGTATACATGCCCATATATACATGAAAAGCACTTGGAAGAATAGGTGAAGTCCACCGTTGGGTCGCCCCCCCCCCCTCCCCGTGATGCCAGTAGTGTTTACAAACAAGGAAATGCCGCAGCTGCTGTAACCTATGTTACTTGTAGCCAATCACACTAATTTAAATATGAAATATTTAATCTTCTAGAATATTAAACCCCCTACTTTAAATTGTAGCTCCACCCCTAAAAAGGCAAAATCCTTGCAACCATTTTAAACTGATCTTAACAGTGTATGGCAAACATAGTTAACCAATGCAGAATTTGTGTTTTACCAGCAAAAGTGCTAATTTTCCCTCGTTTGAATGAAGCTGCTTTAATGTGCAGCCCCCTTTTCATATTAAGGCCACGCCCACAAAAAGGTAAAAAATAACAAGTGTTAGAATGTTTGATTTTTTTTATCATGTCTCTGTGTATTTAAAAGCATGAAGAACTAAGGAAAATGGATGTTAGGCAAAAAAAAATAATAAGTTGGTCTCTGGTCAGCGCACGCGTCGATTTTAAGCATGCGCGTCGATCTTTTTTTTTTTCCAAAATGTTCCGCGGTAGCTCCAACAGCGCCCTCTATTTCCGCACCTCCTATTTTTTTTTACCAAAGAGCACCAAAAATACAGTTTTTCTAAATTTTTATTTGTTTGCACTCCCCTTTTTAACCGATCAAACTCCGCCCCAAAATGGGCAAGATCTAAGATGGATCCACGTCTTAAAATGATTTTCAGCCCATTTCGACTAAACATGCCAAATTTTAATTTTTTACCACCAAACTGAACGGTATTTTCCATATTTGAACCAACTGCTAATATATACCGCCTCTTTTACATATTTAGGCCACGCCCACAAAATGGGTTGAAAATAACAGGCGCTAAAATGCTAGAATGTCCTATTTTATGTTGAAGTTTATTTTCAAAGCATAGAAAAACTAGAAAAATGGATGTTAAATACAGTTTTTATGGGTTTTTATTGTTTGCACCCCCTTAAAAAAAAAAATCAAGCTCCGCTCCCAAAATGGGCAAAATCCAGGATGGGTCCCGATCTTAAAATGATTTCTAGCCCATTTTGACCCAACATACCAAATTTCATGCTTTTACCACAATTCGATTTTTCGCTTAGCAGCTCCACTATAAAAGCATTTTCAAAAATAATATGAATGAATGTAGTTCCGTGAGGTTAATTAATGTTGTTAAATTAATCAATTTAATAAATTATTTATTAATGAAATTATTAATATATTTTAAATTTTAAAGATATATTCATCAGGAGGGATGCCTATGCAGCTAAGTCCAAGAGATCAGCTGGACAATATAAATAATATGGTACGTGTCATCAGCTAGCGAAATTAAACGCAGGCCGCTGCATGCCAGCCGCAGCTGTACGGTACGGTTCGCCATTTGGGCGGGAATGAACGATTACGAGATTCGGGAAAACGCTTGGTTTCAATTCAAATAACGGTAACTAGAAGGTCAGTTTAAATTGAATTTAGTTTAAAAAAATAAGAAGTAGAACTATCTTTAAACTACATTTAATAATTATTAAATACATTTACAATATATTTATCGAGCAATGTTTGCATAAAGATGAAATTAAAATAAGATTACACATTGTCTAGCTCCTTCTGGATACCGCTAAATATGTATATGCGTCGAGGTCGGCCATTTTTTTTTTTGATCAATGTTGTGCATTTATGCGAGATATATAAGATGCGGGATAGGGATCGGGTGCAGACCGTCAACACCAACGATGCAGATGAGCTGTTTCTATGAAACGTAGCCTGCCTAACGACTTAAAGTTTTATACAAGTCTATTAGTAGGCCCGTACAGTTTAAATAAACAACGTCAGCAATCTTTTGAAGATATTTGCAGGTAAGACTTCGCTCGTCGTAGTCTAGAATGTCTAGCCTAGCCCCTAGCGGCATGCTAGCCCAGGTTGGACGAAGTCTGCATTGCATTACGACTAACGTCCAGGGTGAGAGTTCTCTGCATAAGACCACCAACAATTTGGACCAGATTTTTGAAACGTTTTACCTCGTTACAGAAGCTTATTTCACGCCTACATTTTCTATGTGTCCTCCTTACCTATTGGGCCGCTGGGTTCAATTCCATATGTGATGCTGACCTAGCTGGAGTTACCCAGCTCTGAGTTTTATCATTGGGTTGTCATCTAGAGCTGGAGCTCATTTTTCTCGAAAACGATAGTATAGGCAAAAAAAATTTGGAAAATGTTGAATTTTGTCCCGCTACACACTTGCAACTGCAACTCACCACAAACTTGCCTGGAATAACCATTACACAGGTCTCGAAAAATCATCCACGATGAAGATTCAGCCTACAATTGCAGTGAAAACAGGAAAATAACCGCTAACCTGACAACCTTGCGCATGTCCACGAACGCCGATGGTTTGTGCACACAAAAATTTGTGTATTGAATGGCGGTCGGTTACCGGTACCAGGCTGTCAACTAGTCGTTGCGGCTGGCGATTGGCTGTTGGCGCATGACGTCGCGCGGAAGCGTAACACCCGATGACTGTTTCATGCACTATCGGTTGCGGTTCCAGTACCGCAGCTGTGATGCGAGTGGTAAACTTAATACGAGTACATGAAACAGTCATCGGGTGTTACGCTTCCGCGCGACGTCATGCGCCAACAGCCAATCGCCAGCCGGCAAAAACGACTAGTTGACAGCCTGGTACCGGTAACCGACCGCCATTCAATCGTACACAAATTTTTGTGTGTGCACAAACCATCGGCGTTCGTGGACATGCACGCAAGGTTGTCAGGATAGCGGTTATTTTTCCTGTTTTCACTGCAATTGTAGGCTGAATCTTCATCGTGGATCGTTTTTTACTTCAAGGACCTGTGTAATGGTTATTCCAGGCAAGTTTGGGGTGAGTTGCAGTTGCAATTAGTGTGTAACGGGGACAAAATTCAACATTTTCCAAATTTTTTTTGCCTATACTATCGTTTTCGAGAAAAATGAGCTCCAGCTCTAGATGACAACCCAATGATAAAACTCAGAGCTGGGTAACTCCAGCTAATGCTGACCTACTCCTAGAACTATGAGGCTCCGCGTGAGCGGAGCCTCATAGATTAAGAAGCCCGCAAAATTGCCTGCAGCACAAAACACTAATAAAGTACAAAAACGTCCATCAAAATGCAGCCATTTCACACAGAACCGCTCCACAGTTTGCCCCTACATGTATACTCCGTACTTTATCTCTTGACATACTCACGTATCTTGTGCGGAACTAACATAGGTGGATTCTGTCGGTTTTTAGGCCAAAATGATGAAAAATATGCCCTTTCCGCATTGAGCCAACCTGACACTTGAAACGTGCACGCATTATGATCGAGCGATGATTTTCGGTTCGCTCGGAGCGCGCCGCGGGGGGTACGGTACATGCACTGTACTTGTACGCATGCACATCATTTCGCTTGTACCGTACCCCCCGCGGCGCGCTCCAAGCGAACCGAAAATCATCGCTCGATCATATGCGTGCACGTTTCAAGTGTCACATTGGCTCAGTGCGGAAAGGGCATATTTTTCATCATTTTGGCCTAAAAACCGACAGAATCCACCTATGTTAGTTCCGCACAAGATACGTGAGTATGTCAAGAGATAAAGTACGGAGTATAGGGGCAAACTGTGCAGCGGTTCTGTGTGAAATGGCTGCATTTTGATGGACGTTTTTGTACTTCATTAGTGTTTTGTGCTGCAGGCAATTTTGCGGGCTTCTTGATCTATGAGGCTCCGCTCACGCGGAGCCTCATAGTTCTAGGAGTAATGCTGACCGACATGAATCAGGAAAATAAACTCTAAAGCAACGTTAAACTTGTACGTGTTTGTAGCCTCTTTTCATCAGTTTATTCCCAGAGTCGTACGTCATGTACAATGTACGTGCGTACGGAAGTGCGCACGCACGCTAGCGCCCTCATTTGTTTAGTTTTGGTTGGAACCGTGACGTCACTCCAGCCAACCGTTGTCACGAAAACGCTCAACCAATGACCAAAGCCGAAACGTGTTTCTGGTAACTGGCGCGAAAACACGCTCGGTCATTGGATTAGCGACCGCGCCTTCAAGTAAGTGCGCGTGCGTATGAGGGTGGTTACTAAGCAAATCACGCGTGCGCACTGCATATTCATGCTGCATAGTCTGGCCCCCGGACCAGACGTGATATGAGCGTCAAGAATAATTGTCAGGTGTAGGGAACCAGACTACACGATGCACAGACGTACATCATGTACGACTAGAATAGACTCGGCGGTGAGAAACTGATGAAAAGAGTCTACAAACACGTATAAGTTTAACGTTGCTTTCGAGTTTATTTTCCAGATTAAGGTCGGTCAGCATCACATATGGAATTTCTGATCCCAGCGTACCAATAGATAAGACTACATAGAATACTACGACGTAAAAATTAGCTTCTCAAACAAGGTAAAAAAATTGAAAATACTGGTCATAATTTTTTTCGCCCGGTTTTGAACACTTTATACCCTGGACTCCCTCCGTTACGTAGGGAGGAAAGGGAGTCCAACTGGGCTAGCCTAGCCCCTAGCTCTACTGAGTGGAGCGTTGAATTACGGGTACCCCTCCATACTAGCCCTGGTGGACTCCCTTCCTCCCTACGTTACGGAGGGAGTCCTGAGTACACATGTGCTCACAACCGAACGAAAACATTTCTGACCAATATTTTTAATATTTTTACCTTGTTGGAGAAGCTAATTTTTACGTCGTAGTATTCTATGTGTCCTTATCTGTTAGAACGCTGGGTTCAGGAATTCCATGTGCGATGCTGACTGACGTCAATCAGGAAAATAAACTCGAAAGCATCGTTAAACTTGTACGTGTTTAGTCCCTTTTCATCAGTTTCTCACCGCCGAGTCTATTCTAGTCATACATAACATCATGTACGTCTGTACTGTGCAGCGTGTAGTCTGGTTCCCTAGACCGGACAATTATTCTCGACGCTCATATCACATCTGGTCCGGGGGACAGACTATGCTGCATGAATATGCAGTGCGCACGCGCGATTTGCTTAGTAACCACCCTCATACGCACGCGCACTTACTTCATGTACTTGAAGGTGCGGTCGCTAATCCAATGACCGAGCGTGTTTTCGCGCCAGTTACCAGAAACACGTTTCGGCTTTGGTCATTGGTTGAGCGTTTTCCTGACATCGGTTGGCTGGAGTGACGTCACGGTTCCAACCAAAACTAAACAAATGAGGGCGCTTAGCGTGCGTGCGCGCTTTCGGATTGTACGCACGTACATTTGTACATATCATGTACATTGTACATGACGTACGACTCTGGGAATAAACTGATGAAAAGCGACTACAATCACGTACAAGTTTAACGTTGCTTTGGAGTTTATTTTCCTGATTAACGTCAGTCAGCATCGCATATGGAATTCCTGAACCCAGCAACCCAACAGATAAGGATACATAGAGTATGTAGGCGTGAAATATTAGCTTCTATAACGAGTTAAAACATAACAAAACTCTGGTAAAAATGTTGTATGGTTTCATGTAGAAAAGTCTTGTCCTGGACTTTAGTCGTATTGCAATGAAGACTTCGTCCAACCTGCACCCGATTTCATCAAACTCTTCGTAACTTACGATGCATCGCAGCGCTGCGACGCGTCGTATCTCTACGATGCGTCGCAGCTGCGACGCGTCCTGCGATCCATTTCACTAAACACGTCGTAAGTGCGACGCGTCGTAGGTGTATTTATAGCACAACTCGGTGACTGTTTTATGTCTTTAGTCAGCGTACAGTAAATAGTCGTCTGATATTCAACAAAGAGTCGTCGGATTTCAGCTCGAAATTTGTTAAAACGTAAAACAAAATGGCGGCCGTGCGATGCAATTTTGAAGGAAAACAAGCTCTCATTGGGCTGTATAGCTTCTTTGAAATTTCAACTTTAATTTTCCGGTCTAATTCATAATTATTCAATGAATTTTCTATTTACAACTTAACACACATTGCCTCGGTATTATACTTCACGTTAATGTAATGTTTGTGGCATAAAACTGGCTTAGAAATGACTCTTCTTATTTTGCAACGACCAATAGACACGTCTTAACTTGCGACGTGTTTTAAGCCGTTGTCAAGGAACTTACGACGCGTTCAACACATCGCAACTTTCGTGAAATGGGAGATACGACGCGTCGCGAGTTGCGACGTGTTACACGTCGTAACTCGAGTTGCGACGCGTCGCAGCGCTTCGTGAAATCGGGTGCTGGGCTACCCTCCATACCAACACTCCACCGATTCGCCATACTTTGGGGGCACCATCTGACCATCACAGTAGCATAGTCACAAACCCACGCAAGGACAAAAAGACCCCAAAAAACCGGTAAAGAGATTACAAATGAGAGAGACAGTTATCCTGGATTGATCTATACATTCTTGACATTCCATGAGACCCCTTATCATGCTTATATTGTTCCCAAACAGCGAACATTCTGGAAAAAAACAGCAAAATAGTCTGAAAACTTACAGTTCAATGTGTTTGCATGGAGGCTCAGTTCTTGAATTAGCTTGTCAATGAGGGCGTCTGACGTGACGTCACCGTCGTTGCTCGATCGATCGATCGCGAAGAAAAACAAGTCGCGCTTTATCAACGACTGTTTCGTGTAATGATACGTGCTCCGATCCGCACCGTACGACAGTATGGGCTTTGAACACACCCAAGGTGGAGACGTCATTAATTTGTTTAGAACGGTTTAGGACGGCTGAAACGACATGTTCTAAACAAATTAACGGCTCGGAGCGCGCCGCGGGGGGTACGTACATGCACTTGTACGCGTGCGCATACTTTCATTTCGCTTGTACCGTACCCCCCGCGGCGCGCTCCGAGCGAACCGAAAATCATCGCTCGATCATTATGCGTGCACGTTTCAAGTGTCAGGTTGGCTCAGTGCGGAAAGGGCATATTTTTCATCATTTTAGCCAAAAAAACGACAAAATCCAGCGATGTTTGTTCTGCGCATATTTTGTGAGTATGTCATGAGGTGTAGTACAGAGTTTGGGGGCAAACTGTGCAGCGGTTCTGTGGGAAATGCCTGCATTTTGATGGATGTTTTTGTACTTAATTAGTGTTGTGTGCTGACAACAATTTTGCGGGGTTCTAAATCTATGAGGCTCCACTAGGAGTACTCTGTAGTGGCTGAAAGACAGCGGTACGTTATACACGTGACGTCAACAACCATGACGTCGCATGAGCCTGCCAATGATAGTGCAATACGTCATTATGAATATTTATTTTCTCATGAATATTTAGTTTATTTCAATGGATACTTCAAATATGTCCAAAGATTGATTATTGCAACATGTGGCCTATTTACTGGACTGCCTCCGTAAACATAGGCCACACATCCACATGTACAAAAATGTGTCGCACTTTGCCAAATTTTGATTTTCACATTTAGACTAAGTTTGTATGTTTTTTTTGCTTTAGAAGCATACTCACCCTCTGAATAGGCTAATCAGAAAGTGCTGCCTTTTTCAGATGGCTAATTTTTGTGAAATTTCATGTTGAAATTTTGATACGCAAACGTGTGCAAATGAATCTGGAAATTTCACGAAAAACAGACATCTGAAAAAGGCAGCACTTTCTTATTAGCCTATAAAGAGGGTGAGTATGCTTCTAAAGCAAAAAACTTACAAACTAAGCCTAAATGTGAAAATCAAAATTTGGCAAAGTGCGACACGTTTTTGTATGTGTGGCCTATGTTTACGGAGGCAGTCCATTAAATAGGCCACATTTATGGGGCTAGTCTAGCCCAGGTTGGAAGAAGTCTTCATTGCATTACGACTGACGTCCAGGATGACAATTCTCTACATAAGACCACCCAAAATTTTGACCAGAGTTTTGTTATGTTTTACCTCGTTATAGAAGCTTATTTCACGTCTACATACTCTAGCATGTCTAGTCTACATGTCCTTATCTACTATTGGTCCGGGGGTTCAGGAATTCCATATGTGATGCTGACCGACGTTAATCAGGAAAATAAATTCTAAAACAATGTTAAACTTGTACGTGTTTGTAGACTCTTTTCATCAGTTTCTCATCACCGTACCGCGTCGTACGAAAGCGCACACGCTAGCGCCCTCCTTGGTTGGTTTTGGTGGGAACGTGCAGTGATGTCACTCCAGCCAACCGAAGTCATGAAAACACTCCACCAATGACCAAAGCCGAAACATGTTTCTGGTCAGGGTCGCTAAAACATGCCCGGTCATTGGATAGGCGACGGCGCTTACAAGTTAGTGCGCATGCGTTTGAGGGTGGTTACCTACTCTTAGTCTGGTTCCATTTAGACATGAGCGTCGGGAATAATTGTCAGGTCTGGGAACCAGACTAGTGGTTACTAAGCAAATCGCGCGTGTGCATTGCGCGTTCACGCTGCACGCCACGGACATACGTCATGCATGTACGTACGTACGACTAGACTCGGCGGTGAGAAACTGATGAAAAGAGTCTACAACAACGTACAAGTTTAACGTTGCTTTAGAGTTTATTTTCCTGATTAAGGTCGGTCAGCATCTTATATGGAATTCCTGAACCCAGCAGCCCAATAAATAGATAAGGACACATAGAATACTACGACGTAAAAATTGGCTTCTCCAACAAGGTAAAAATATTGAAAATATTGGTCATAAATTTTTTCGCCCGTTTTTGAGCACTTCATATCCTTGACTCCCTCCGTAACGTAGGGAGGAAAGGGAGTCCACCTGGGCTAAGCCTAGGCTAGTCCCACTAACTGCTAACCATGCTAACTAGGTCGTTTGGTCTGGGTGAAAGTCGGATCCTGGCCGGACCTAGCCGGATCCTCTATTAAAGACGTGTAAAAAGTACAGAAAAGACCCACGATGCTCATACGATGGAGCAATTAAAACAACATACAGTACTCATACTGACCCTAATTTTGTCAAGACCTTGTACTCTGGTTTAAGGTGCAGAATAATGGTTCTCACGTCATAACAATTGTAAGGCACAGTCCGTACGTACTTTTTCCTAATTTATCACAGACATAATTTGCTATGCATGAGGGCGCTATTTCGCTTTAAAAACAGGTTAATGCAGGGCCATTAGTACTTAGCGGCGACCGTGTCAAACTTGCCAAGTCAGATCCTATCTTTAAAATCATCATCTGTCATTTGAAAAACTTGTCCTGTTTGAAAGTTATCAAATAAATCCTACAGTCCCTTCTTGACTGTACGGGACCTTAACATCAAGAAATAATGTGTCCGAGTTGGGTGGGATAATTCATGAGGCACATTGTGTTCGCTGAAGTGTACACGAATAATGCAGGGCCGTACGAATTTTGTCCAAAGTCCCAAGTCGGATCCATCTTTGAAATCATCATCTGTCATCTTACAAACTTGTCCTGGTTACGAGTTATAAAATAAACCCTACAGATTACAGATTTGGTGTTTATGTTGACAATACGGTACCTGAACATCGAGAAATAATGTGTCCGAGTTGGGTGGGATAATGCACGAGGCACATTGTGTTCGCTGAAGTGTACACGAATAATGCATGGCCGTACGAATTTCGTCAAAAGTCCCAAGTCGGATCCTACCTTTAAAATCATCATCTGTCATCTTAAAAACTTGTCCTGTTTACAAGTTATATAATAATCTATATAGATTACAGATTTGGCGTTTGTTTTGACAATACAGGACCTGAACATCGTGAAATAATGTGTTTGGGAGGGATAATACTCAGGAGGCACATTGTGTTCGCTGAAGTGTACATGAATAATGCAGGGCCGTATTTCGTCTTAAATCCCAAGTCGGATCCTATCTTTAAAATCATCATCTGTCATCTTAAAAACTTGTCCTGTTTACAAGTTATAAAATAAACCCTACAGTTATAATATGGAATTTTGCGTCAGGGTGATATAAATCAAATTAGGTTTTGCCCTTCACCGACGTTTAAACACTGTATACTCAAGTCCTTGTTTAGGGCAAATATTAAGAGGTAAGGGTACATGAGCCTGAATGCCGAGTATGAGTTGGAATGAATTCCATGAAAGTTTTGATTTTTTTCCCATTCAAATTACCAAACGTTGGAATCAATGTACATGTACATGTATGGCCCTGCATGCAGTCTACTCCAGTGCGGACCATAGACTAGGGCTAGGATAGTCAAACTGCCTCTGTACCCAATTTCATGAAGCGCTGCGTGTATGCGACGCGTCGCAACCCAGTAAAGCCCGGATCATACTCGGCACGAAAGCGAGCACGAATTTGTGATGTCATGTCAAGTATTCGCACTGTGAATTTGTAAAGTTAAACATATTTCAACTTGGGCAAATTTTACAGTGAATGTTTCATGACTTGGCATTTGCGAAGGGAATTTGACGTCTGAAACATTCCCCATCTACAATAATGAAGTTTAATTAGCACGTCAAAATGAAAAGCACATTTTCCACACACTTTTCCATAGGTTCAACCTCTAAGACCTTGGCAGCACAGGTTGGTAGTGGAATGGTTTGGACAATTGAGGGATGCATAGGTACGTGTATACTGTTGGAGATGATGCTGACTGTTGTATGGATAACAAATATACAACACATTAAACATGTACTCTATCTTTACACAGGTTGTAGACCTAAGTACGGACATACACTAGCTACATCCGCCCTGCACAATGTTTTATGCACACTTTGTGCTGAGCAAGAAAGGCCCACTTGCCAGGATATGGCTGGCTGCTCACTGGGACAAGAAGTTAACCAAGGCACATGTGTTTGAAACAAATGTACCATCATGTGTTGATAGCATTATTCATCCAAAGGTAAACAGTTGAAAATAACCTTGTTTTTGTTTAGTTTTTGTGTGTTTCATCTTCACAGATGAGTTTGTGCCAAATAACCTAAATGTCAGAAAAGATATTAAGTGACCATGTCTTAGTGAGATTTATAAAAAAAAAATGTATTGAAATGACTTGGCAACATGTGAATACACACCAATTGATAATTTTCATCTTGGTCATTTGAAGATATGGTATGATAAAAATGAAGCTATGCAATGCTCTTTTTCCATTCACTGTTGCACCAGTGCCCATTCCCCAATGTTGGATTAATATTCTTCCGTGGGAAATTAACTACAATTTGCAATAAATTGAAACATTTTCACATCTTGAATTGTGCTATTTGAAATAATGAACTGTTCCTAAAGTAACACAATTTTTGGTCATTTTAGGGAGCCCAATAGTGGCAGACATAAATATTGAAAAGTGAAAATTTTTTATATCCTGAGAAATAAAATAAATTCCTACATTTCTGGTATTACAGTGTATCAATGAAATAAGGGTTTTAAGAGTGGCTTATGCATATTTAAATTTATGCAAATAGGGGTGAAGTTTGCAGAATGATCAGCTGTATCAGCATACATATACCTACCGGTCACCGCTGTTGCTTAAGCGACATAAAGCTGTGCGCATGTGCCACTTTTATAGCCAGGTCAATTAAAATGCATAATTCATGAGGGGTGACCCGCGACAGAGGGACAATCTAACACCTGAAATTATCAATAAATATTGACATTATAGGGGCTTTTCCATTTTACACTGCATGCAACAGATAATGTTGATAATGGCAGAACAACAGTGATTACATGTATAATGTATATATTTAGACCATATTGGCGGGCTAATTCACCACCTGTAGTTGTGGGGAAGTTTATATTAGGCCCCCCCCAAAAAAAAAAGTTCTGCTTCCGATTGCATGGCATTTCAAAATAGGGTAGGTGGGTAGGTAAATAATTTTTATTTTGCTTATTTTTTTTGTGTACGATCATATGGAGGCGTCTGTGGGTAGTCAAGGGTAAAAGGTAGAAATCGATGGTTTTGGGTGTTTTTTTCTCATTTTTCCAATAAAAAAATTAGGGTTTTTTTTTTGGCCTAAGGCCAATAAACAAAAAACATAACAAAAAATAATGTACAGGCCCGCAATACCATTGTGTAAATTGCCTGTATTGTCAATTATTTTTATCTACATACAAGTATTTGTGTATTGAACATTAATTAATGTTGTCACATTGATCCTTGTGTATGCTGAACATAGGTTAAGATGGCCCTCAGGACATCAGGTCATTTATTGTTGGGGGTGGTGCGTATACACAGCCGCAAAGCCAAATATCTCCTAGCAGACTGCAATGAAGCCTTTGTCAAGATTAAGATGGCATTCAGACCAGGAGTGGTTGATCTTCCAGAAGAGAATCGGGAGGCAGCTTTTACTGCTATCACACTGCCAGAGGTCTTCCATGACTTTGATACATCAGTTCCTGACCTCAAGTAATATTTATAGTAGAGTTTTGGTCCATTTTTTTTTCTCTAGCGGCCTGTTCACACTAGACAATGTCGGGGTTGATATACATGTAGGGTTGAAAACATGCGGCGTTTCACACTTCAAAATGTTCTGCTCCAGACAAGGGTTGAGATTTTTTCAACCAAGGTTAAACTCTTGCCAGGGTTCCAAACAAAAGTAACCTAGCGAACTAAGATCAGTTTGCACAAAACAAGTCTGAAATGACACATGAGTGAACGCGGGGTTGAAAAATAAAAACTCACTGGGTTCGCCAGGGTTGGGAAGCTCTAGTATGAAAAGGCCTGATGTGTTCAAGTATTTAAAAAATGACATTCTTATTTGAGAACAATTTACTTTTATGCCATCGCTGGGAATTTTGAAGAAACCAAAGTCTAAAATCAACCAGATACCGTGATCAGATATTTAGAAAATTGGTTTTATATTTATTTGATCTAATTTGCATTTGCGATTTTGTTTGCTAAGACACCTTTTCTTTCTTCTTGCATATTGTAGTCCCTTTTGAATACATGTAGATTGTAGGAAGTGTTTACAGTGAAGGACATTACTAGGGTTAACTGACTTACCTAGATTTTTTTTCTTTTTGCCAAAATGCCAACCTGAAACTTTGTACTGCCACATTTTGCCCAAAATGAACATTTTTGAATTCAATTTAATTTAACCTTAACTAATAAAATTAAAGTATTCATGTAAGTGAAGTGTTGTGCCTTCATGTTTCAGTGATGCAGAAGTACAGAAACAGTTTACACTGAACCAGAGCCGAGTTGAGGAGATAACTATGAAGGAAGACCTGGGATCCATTACCCTGGCACAAGATGATGGCTTTGGTCAGTATATTCATATTCTCTGTAGTGAATGTTCATTTGGTCCATGAAGTTTCAAAATCATCATATTTTCTGTTTTCATTTGATGAAGTTTTAAACAAAGTGTTATAAATGTCCTCTTTTTTTTGAAGGACCCATGCAATAGAAATGATATGAATTTCTTGATTTGGATGTGTTAATAAAAAAAAAATTTCTTCCAATACAGAAAAAAAATGTTATGTTATACTAAGATTACTATGTGGCATGGCAATAACTGGCTTTATGTTGAATTGATAATGTACTCATTCATGTGGAAATGACTGCTAATCAGCTTTTGCAAGTAACCAGCCTTTGGTGCGAGGCAACAAGACATCCTCCCTTTTAGCACACATGAGAGCATTTAAGTGACAAAATGGTAAAATTTCTCCTAGATCTGCTATGGAGTCAGCCATACTGTGTCAATTCAGCACAGAATATAGTATCGTTGTTAATAGGTTGGCTCAAATTCTGCACAATAACTACATGTACCCTGTATGGGATATCTCTTAGCCCCAAATAACAGAATTGTTATTATTATCATGTTAACCAAAGATTTAATTTGATTGATTGTTATAATTATCGTGTTAACCAAAGATTTACTTTGATTGATTCATATCAATCACACTGTCAAAGTTGTGCATCATTATAATTGTCATTGTTTTTGGTATTTTATCAGGAGATCTTGGATTTGATGAGCGTGAAATAATGCGAGATGCCCAGCAGCAAGAGGAGTCTATGTATAAGACCAGCCGAGATGAATCACACCTGCTAAGTGATGTAGACAAGAGAAAAGATGCGACACTAGACACATCACTGGAAAAACCTATGGATCTTGGGCTTGATGAGCCCATGAAAGATGATGGCTTTGGTGGAGAAATGGTCATGGGAGAAGGATTGCTTGGTAAGAACTGACTTGTAATCCTCACTTTTTGGTTTTTCCAAGTCAAAGTCTTTGCAAAAGCTTTTTTTGTTTTTTGTTTGTGTAAATATATTGTTGTGTTAGTTGTCCCTTATTACCTTAGACATAGACATTGTAAATGATTTCTTTGGTCAGTATGTTGGTCTTTTCATCATGTCATATCACTATCAAACTTAGCACAGTTAATTAATGCCTCAATGTTGAACCCCATGATGCTACAACTCATGTACATACATGTAGCTCACCAGTCCCTCCAAAGGGCAGTGTACTGTTACAAGCTTGGACATCAGGCCAAAAAAAAATAATAGTTCTGCTTCCGATTACATGCCTTTCAAAAATAGGGTCGATCGGTCGGAATTTTTTTTTTTTGCCAATTTTTTTATGCAGATTGAAAGGGGTATATGCGAAGTTTTAGCCTGAACTATTTCCATTGCACTACGAAAGCTACACACAAAATGGCCACAAAACGTGAATAAAACCTACCTTAATTATTGTCAATATATTAACGTTCGATAATTCATAAAAAATAGTGAAAAATTCAGGTCTTTCGCACCATATGCACAACGCAAGTCAAGACGGAAAGCTGGCAAAGTGCCGAAACTCCGAAGTGTGTGATGCACTGTGCATTTTTAGGGTCGCAGCCTTAAAATAGGGTCGGTCGGGTAACCGGAAGCAGAACTATTAATTTTTGGCCTAATGCCATTTTGGATGTAACGACAACATGTTTCAGCACATTTCTATGGGCAAGTACCATGCTTATTATGAGCTTGAAAAGTACCAGATTTTGGTTTTCTGGGTATTTTCACCAGCCTGATGGAGAACTTAGGAATTGTTTGTCGCATGGTTTTAACACACCTGTAGGATTTTGTGCCCCACCCAGCAAGACCAAAGTTTCTTTGTCATGCCCTCAACTCTGGAAAGTTTAATCCTGCAGGAATTCTGTGGTTTTTGCATCTTATAATCAAGCTGGTCGGCACTCGTTTTTGTTTTTTCTGTAAAATAAGCCATGCTGAACATGTCTTTGTGTTTTCTACCAAACGAGTGAACCAACACATGCTCAAGTTGTGGTTTATACCAAACAAGCTGGGTGGCACATGCCTTTGTGTTTTATGCCAATCACCCAGCTGTCTGAGTGTGACACACCTTGGAAACAATGAAGAGACAATGCATACGTCACAATAAGGGCAATTTGTGAAATACAGTAAATTGATTCTTGACTCACATGTCAGGGTTTCTTTTGTCATGCACCTTATTCTGAAACTCAGTCAAAATTTAGCATGAAACAAGCTCAAAATTGCTTTAAAAAAAACAACCCAGTTACTGTATTCGTTCAAGAAACATCATATTCTTTGAAAAGTCATTTGGGAAAAAGTGAACATTTGAAAAATCACAAGGACGCTACCTTACAAGTTCAGAGTTTGCAGACTTACATGTATACAAAAAGAGTTGACTTGTATACACAAGTCAACTCTTTTATACTGTACGTACAGTTCATCAAACAGGACTCTGGAATTTTCAAAGTATTACTGGAGGGCTAAGATATGACGGGTAGAGCATCACCTAATAACATATTGTTATTTAAGGAAATGATAGAGCAATATTCAATTATGTGTTGTGATTAGGAAGAAAGGTTCACAAACATTCTCCCATTGCATATTGTAATTTGAAGGTGGTGGCTTTATGGAAACGGGCGGAGGATTATTTGATGAGCAACCAGAGATCCAGGCAGGAGAGGTGTCTATGGGACCAGACGTTAGTACAGCAGAGAAACAATCACCAGAACAAATCCACAGAGACAAAGGTGAAGCTTCAGTTATGTTAACCCTTAACCCCCTTGGCCCTTTTTGCTAGGAACCATCCTCAATCCTCCAAATCCTCCACTTCTGATCAAATGGAGGATACCCACTACCTCAATTCATCACAATCCTCTGCTCTGACTGTCCTGCCTCTCAAAACGCATTCATCCTCAGTCCTCAAAAGTCTTCCTCTTCTTCCAACACCATTCATCCTCAATCCTCCAAAATCAACTGGTACAGAATGTCCATGTGCCCTCAATCCTCCCCAATCCTGCAAAATTCTATGTTGCATTCATCCTCAATCTTCCAAAATCCTCCAAAACTGCCCGGAGGACTTTGGAGGATTAAGGAGGGTTGGGGTTAAAGAATTATTGGCATTTTTGAGGTTGATACCCTCATCCCCTTAAATAGCTTTCATATTCTACTGTTCTGTAATCCCAGTAACTCACCCTGTCAGCGTTTACTTTCACTCACACTAACAATTTCAGTATATGTTGTGCAAATGTCTGTTATGCACTCCAACTTGCCAGCCATCTAGTAGTGTACATTGTAGCGCTGAAAATGAGCCCTTGGGTTCGGTTTGGTTTGACAAGTTTTATCGGAACTTTGATTCGGTTCGAATTCAGCAGCAAACTAGAACGTCAAAACGATTTGCTGTGAGAGTATACCTGTTAATCATCTTCTTGTATAATAACCTCTTTTAGGAGCCCTTTGTAGTACCCAGTCAAATTTAAATTTAGTTAGATTTAGTTGAAAAACAAACAAAATGGAGATTAATATAAGGTTTGACTACTGCTTACACTTTTTTTTTTTTAATACAGTTGTCAGTAGGTTCATGGGGTGAGATTTTTTCCGGAATTTCCGGATTTTGACCAAAAGTCTGCTAGATTTCAGATTTTCTGTTTGGTAGAAAGTTTCCGCAATATCGCCAAAAACTTCTGGCGAAATGTAGGCCCTAATTTACGATAATGGATGGACTGGTTGACAAGTCTAATAAGCAATGCTGTCAAGTACCTGATAGAAATCTATGCGGTGTGCGCAGTGGAGTACTTGAGGACCAGACTAAAAATTGTTTTCAATGGTGTGTGCACCTTGTGTTTGTTATCGTGTGCAAGCATTCCATTGACATATGTGGACAAAAGAGGTCCACATAAATCAGGTAGCAGCGACGTTGTGTGGACTTGCCCACGTCCACACAGTGTTTCCCCCTCTCTGGAAAACAGGTTTAGAGGCATTTTTGGTTTGGTTTATTAGTGGCAAAATGAAGAGAAACACTAAGGCGAATCATGGAAAAAAATTGGGTTGAAAGAGTTTTCACAGTGTGAATAAAATGAGTGTTTGTTTTCCACAGGTTATTCTTATAAACTAACAAACTAAGGAATGTCCACACTACGTGTGTAATGTAAACATGTCTGTGTGAGTGTGTACTGACTACTTTTCAGTGACGATTGATCATGAGCACATTGGTGTCATTATTGCCGGAATGAGACCTACCAGTGCCAGATTTTGATCTAGGAAATTAAGAGTATGGTTTGAAGAACTGGTAAATAAAGTGTCAATGTGGATGGACATTAGTTTGAGCTGCAGGAGTGCTTTGAAAAATTGCCACCACCACAAAATAAGAAAGAATTTTGGCACTTTTGGAGTAAGATATTTTAGTATTAAACTGAGCACTGTTAATAGTTTTTGTGATTTGTTTCTTTCTCTCTGCAAACATGCAAAAGTAATAGCATCACACACAGAAAAATACATTATTGAATCACTCAAGTATTGATTATATTAATGACCAGACATGTTTTTCCTCATTTTCCTCCCATTTTTTTTATTAACTGAAACGACAAAATTTAAAAATAGGGTACACAAAATGTACATGCCTAGTATATATATATGGCCACACGTACTACAGGTCAACGGAATTTCGTGGATTTGTCACTTTTGTCAGATCTCACCCCTGTTAATTGTACATGTAAAATGGAGTTAATAAACGGCACATAAAACAACTAAATATTTGTTTTCAGATTTGTTCAAATGATATGCAAATTTTCAGCCTGAACTTTTTCCATTGCACTATGTAAGCTATACAAAAAAGGGCCACAAAATGTGACAAAAACTTGCCTCAGTTATTATGGAAAATATTTGTCGATAATGCTTAAAAATTATGGAAAATGCAGGTCGTGCACTTGCCTCAGTTATTATGGAAAATATTTGCCGTCGATAATGCTTAAAAATAATGGAAAATGGAGGTCGTGAACACCATATGCACAACGCTAGTCACGATGGGAAACTGGATAATAACAGTGTCCCCACATTGCGTGGTATGAGCGTGCATGGTGCACTGTGTGTGGTTGGCGACAAACCTCATTTTACAATAGGAGATTTTGGGCAAACACGCTGCATCGTATCACTTCATTATACCAGTAGTACTTCCTCGAAATAAATTCATGAACACGGGAAATACGTACACAGACAAGAGAGATTTGCTTGCAAAGATCTTTCTCCATCGATGTTTTTTGGGCATTTTTGTGATGTCTATTCAGTCCTGTAAACCACTGCAGTACACCGCATCAATTGCATAGACTGGTTGCCGCATTTCCATCATGCCTTCTTAGGTCCTTTTAGTGCGGAGCACAGCGGGAACCAGTCGTTATTGCACTATCACAAGCATTACCTACGTGTTTTCATGTATGATGCAGCTCTATGCACATAGATGGCCATACATGAACACGCACACCAGGGTGTGAAATTAAGAAAAATAGCTGGTTGCCCGAGGGCAACCATGAGCTGAAACTCAGGTTGCCCGGAAGAAAGTTTGGTTGGCCGAAAATTCCAATAATGGTTTTTATGAAGCTATAGATTCATTGCAGAGCTCTATAAATTGTTCTAAATGTACTCCCAATCAATCCGTATGGTTTTTAATGTCAGGTGAGTGTTACTGTAACTTTAAAAAATATTTATATGTATATTTATTTATTTACTATGTAGCATCATATAGCCACAGCGTGCGACACCATTGATCACGAGGAAACGAGGAAACCACACACACACATGTACACAGCATATCGTTCTTGTAGAGGTTATAAATATTCATGATATTTTTTGTTGTCATTATCATACCTACACGTATCGCGGAATCTCATTGGGTCAAAATGCAGAAACACTCATTGATAAAAAAAAAGTGTCCTTACTGCGCGCCGTTCGTTCCGTTCCAACATTCATAGAATTGTCAACCTCGGGCCCGTGATGAATAAATAATAATCTCTCACAATAACGCGGGATCGACTCAATTACCGTAATTTTCGGAATATAAGCCGCGGCTTATACGTTGATTTTGCGATGAAAATGTTTACTGTGGCTTATACACAGGGCGGCTTATACGCCGAGCCTTGAAGAATAAAAATAAGACGTGTAGTTAATGTACTGGTATAAGAAAAGAGGTGTTGCTGAAATGAATTATCAATTAAGAAAGTCATTAACACACCGGAACTCAAAAGGTATCGAGCGGTAAAAAGTACGGTGAAAGCTGTCTTCGACGCTTGGGACCAGCCATACGGATTCTTCCATGGTGATACTAGTGCAGCGCTGGCCAAGTTCGGGCAAGGACCATTAGTCGACTAGTGGTTGATTTGTGACGTACCTTACGCCTGCGCACTAATAGCAACGTGCGAACGTCTCTAGTCGAACGCTGGTCAAAATGTCATTGCAAAACGTCTGGATCCTGGCTCCCTGCTGTACGTTATGAACGCGCGCGGCTATGGTTACCAGCGATGCAACCAGCCCCAGTAGGTTGGTTCCAAATAGTCGACTAGCGTAGTTAACCATCGTCGACTAGACAAAGTTCGGGCAAGCGTTAGTCGACCAATGGTTAACTATAGTCCTTGCGCGAACTTGCCCCATGCAGCATGCTTTCCCCAGCAGACCACACCATTTGTGGTAATGAAGGGGTGTACTTTCTTGGGAACAATACTTACCAATATTTCATCTGTTTAAAAAAAGGAATAAGACGACTCATACTTTTTACGGTGTTCGAAACATTTCTTTATTAGATAGTCAGTTGTTCAACGTCACAATATATTTTTTTTTTCTTGAAATGTATTCAAGAAACGATGTAAAACTCAAAACAGGGACTAAATCACCCCTTACAAAATTAATGAATTTGTCCATAAAAATTACAGCATCGTCTCCTACGGCGCTATAGGAATGGTCTTGACTTTTTTTGAAGAAAGTTACGATCGAAACTTGAATTTTTAACGTTACTACTCGCTAGTAATCACAAAAATTTGATAAGTTTTGAGGTAAAAACGGACCTGTTTATTCTTATGACAAAACAAATCAGCATCTGTTGCCACAAAAGCAAGATTTGTAGTGCTCCAGTCAGACAACACACGGTAGGTTTTTATACTCTCTCACGTGCTGCGGGAAAATGTTGTTCACCGGCGCATGCACTAACTTTTAAGGCCGGGGACCGGACGGGACAGCTGGCAGCAATTCCCGTTGTTTATTTCTCATCATCAATTTCCATATTTGTTTGTAAGAGTATCGATTGTAAAAGATTTGATATAACTTTTGTGGCCCTTTTTATAGCTCTGTCGTGTAATAAATGGAACTGGTTCAGAGCATTTTGACTAGAATTTGGAGGCCTTAACAAAATTGAAACCATTTTGCAGCAATGTTAGACATACGCTAAAAGAGTAAAAAAAAAGCGTAACCGATCAAATTTGACATTGTAAAAATACCAAACAATCATCGACGGAGAAAGAAAATGTCTGTGAGTTAGTTCACAGAACATGATCTCTGTTTTCTGGTTATGTGCTTTCCATTTAAATTTATTTATATCCAGGTTGTACCGCTTGTACTTGGAGCGATACAGCCTACCGGTAGCTTGTTTCCACAAACTGTGGTGCCGCAGCATGTGGTTCGTTGCCCACAAACAACACTAGTGCAGTCACGCACGCTGATACTGTGCAATATATGGCCATCGTTAACCTTCGGTCGTCCTGAATAATGTTGAGCAGTGGTGTGCATGATGTTTTGACAAACTTCACCGCCAGGTTGAAAAAATACTGGAGAGAACCCTGATCTTCGTAAGAAATGACCCTCATTATGTTTATTTTGAGGGGAAAAAAATCTCTGCCATGGACTATTTAAAATACAAGTTGCTAGGGCCTTAAATTGAATGCATGTGGTAATTGTGGTATAATTTTGATTATTTATATTCTGTGGTTATTTGAATTGAGTAGGTGCAGCTGAGAATGAAACTCCACAAGCTGAGATGGTTGAGACGCATGCACCGGCAGACCAGACTACACTAGTACCCAATGAAGAAGAAGCCTTTGCCCTAGAGCCCATTGATATTACAGGTCAGTTCTATATTTCTGCAGTATTTGTTTCTTTATAATATTGTTTTTATTCCTTTTTTTGGTTCCTTTTTGTTTTAAACAAATGACATATGTTACCTCAGAATGAAAAGTTAGGTGGACAAAACTCTTTTTTTTATTACCACTGTGCCTCCAGTTTTTATAAGACTAGTATTTTCTATAATGTTGCCTAAAATACAAATACATATGAATCGTGGTCTCCACTATCTACATGTATACCCCAAACGTGATGATACAATTCAAGGATTAATTTGCTGGATTCAACTCAATCATTAAGGAGATAATCCAGGGTAAATCGAAGTCAATTAGTGCAATGAATCATGTGCGCAAAAGACCATTCATGTATATTGTAGCATATATCAGCATTCGCGTAAGTCGTCACAACTACAAGGCCGTTCAAAATTATCAACATTTTCATGAGCATACAGACCGTACGCTGGGGGGAGGGGGCCTGTGTTTGCTTTTTTTTTTTTTTTAACATAAGATGTTGATTTCGTCAATTAATATCCTGCCAGATAATCGATGACTAATCACAAAGATTGTGTGATCGAAATTAATGTCATCTTACCTGCCAGCATGACGTTTGCTGCCATTATCGCTGTAATGAGTTTTGAACCTTTTTTTTTTAAATAAATAGAGAGCAGCTTCTATATCTCCAATAGCATCATGCTCCATGTTCTTAGACTAGGCTTGGGACGGTATTGCATTTACTGTAATTGGACTCCTATAAAAAAATAATCGTGCTCCTTCTCACGTGATCGGTCCATGATTGATTCTGGTAATCATCACAATGTTAGGCATGCACAATTGTGGATGCTGTAATATGAAGTTGTCGGTGCCGCGACCTTCATAACGAACGGACCAATCGTACCAAAACATGAATGGAAAATGTTTCGAGCGCCGTTAGATGGCCAATCAGCTTGATCTACGCAGTGGGAAAAAGCACGTGTCATTGTGCTTGGTGGACCCAGCAGGACGGGCGTAGGTTTTGGGGGGTAACGTGTGATCATACAGGTTTTTTCCCCACGGTGAGAAATCATGGCTTTTATATTACACTTTCTTTTTGAGTATTTTCTTTCCTCAATTTTTATCTGGACGACTCAGCATCATATGATTCAGGCGAGTCCCTTTCCTTTGAACATTGGTACCAATGAATAACGGACCAATCGTACCTAAACATGAATGGAAAAAAAAAATGTTTCGAGCGTAGATTTAGATGGCCAATCAGATTCTTTTAAAAGGGTGTTTTAGATCGATGAATGCAGTGGGTGGGGGAATAAGCACGTGTTTCAACTCTCTCTGTGCGGATCACGGAACCAGTGTGGAACCGCGTGTATGCGTATCATCATGCACTCATGCACTGACATGTACGGCCACGCACATGACGCAGGTGTATTCGGGACTTTCGTAAACACTAAAGTGTACGCTACAGATCGTACAAGAGTTTTTACCCATGATGAGAAATCATGGCTTTTATATTGCGCTTTCGTAGGAATATTTTCTTGTCTTAATTTTCCCGGACGGCTCACACTCGCATCGTATATATTCAGGCGAGTCCAGATTTTTTTTTTTTTTTCCGCGTCGGTGCCGACACTGCTATAGATCGTACATTTATTCCCAAGGCCCATGATGAGACATCATGATAGCTTTGATATTGCGCTTTCTTTGAAATATGTTTTTCTCAATTTCTTTGGATCGGACGGCTCAGCATCGCATGTGAATCAAGGCGAGTCCCTTCCCTTTGCACGTGCACCTCGCATGCAAAACACGGAATCTTGCTCCATGACTGAAGCCTGTAAGTTTTGGCGGTCATAACCAAGATTGAAACTTTTTTTCCTGTTGCTGAAATATTCTTGAGGAACTATGTTTTGCCTTCAAAATTACACATGATGATGTAGAATTCGAATCTCCAACCACGAAAAAACAATTAACACAATCAGGTTTTGTCACGACCGTTAAAACATTCCCCGTGTAAAACTTTGTTCGAAATTTCCGTCCAGACACAATACACACAAAGAAAACCGCAAACAGGGCGGCGTTAGCAGAACTTCAAAGGCCTTTGTAGTACTGCAGCTGAAGTATCGGGTTTTCTAGTCAAGCTTGACAATTGCGTCTTATCTTTCAACGGCAATTGACAATGCCGACATGAAACTGGATCCCTGGAACCACAAAGAATGGAATCAAACTTGTCAAAGATGTTGTTTGCCTTTCTGTTTGAATTACTTTTGCAAAGATTTTGAACACTAAGGAAGAGTACCGCGGTATTGAAATTCCATACCGAGTTCACCGGTGTTTCAGTATTCATGAATCATTAGTCAGTGATAATCGGTATTAGAAAATAACCGTGACTATCCGGTAATACCAAAATACCGTTCAAGCCTATCTTACACAACATTACTTTCTGAAGTGTGTTAATTAATGTGAACTTATGTCAGATTGTTTGAATAAAAGGGCCCCTTGCAATAAATGTGCTTTTGGAAAGTTGGCAAGATCTGTCTGGACAGGTCTGTCGGATTCTAGAATTTATTTGCTGGGGTTGATGCAATTCAAGAGTTGAGAATTTTGCGACTTCAAAACTTTGCAAGCACATCTTTGATTTTAGTGAGAGGATTTAACACAACAATGACAATTAAAGAAACGGAAAGGGCATATGTTGTACTTCTTGTGCATACATGTACCTACCTCAGCTCACCATTCCCCAGTCTTTTTGTACTTGTTTGAGTAAAGGCTGATCATCTTTCTCCTTGTATACGTTCATTTTAACTTTAAATGTGAACGAATAACTTTTCTGACATGTTCCATTTTAATAAAGACCAATAAAACAAGACCAAAATTAACATAATATTCTAAATATTGTTTAATGTGATGTAGCAGAATAAACAAATATTATACATGTACAAAATGTACTGTTTTCCGTGGCATCTGTAGCATGATTGATTATGCTTCATCTCTGTGGGACATGTCCATTGAGATTAAACCCACTGTATCCTTTTGGTACCTTACAATTTAGTATTTCTTGAATAAAAATCTATTGTCCAAAAATCACCTATTTTGTACAATTTAGGGAGGAGGGTCCTAAAAGTGTACTCTTTGTACACTGATAGTGTTGACAACTGTGAAAGGCCCCTTATGTTCCTCAACATCAGTTCGCTTGATTTGTATTCAATTTCAAATTTGCACCAATTGCTTTCATTGTGAGTGCAATGTATTGAAGCAGCATTCTATACTGACTTTGACATTTGTCTTAGCCACATCTTCAAAAGTTTAAAATTCAAATAGGCATATTCTAAGGACGGAATATGGCAAGTTTTTATATTTCTGACAGTGTTTGACTTGGGCTTGTTTACTTACTGTGTAAAACCATTGCCTTTATTAGCACTATTGTGCTCAGGTAAATAATTACAATGCGGCCAATAATTTGTTTACAGCTGGTGTGAAAGAAACAAGACAACGACGGAAACGTAAATTAGTCGTTGATGAGATTAAAGAGCTTGCTGGTGATCTGATCAAGTCCCAACTCAAGGACACCTCGGACATTGTATCCACCTTGGATTTAGCTCCACCCACCAAGAAGCTGATGTTATGGAAAGAGACGGGAGGAGCTGAGAAACTGTTCAACCTGCCTGGAAGACAGAGCAACTCAGATCACATCATTAAGGTACAAATGCCCAAAACCTGCAAAATTATACCCCAACATTTGAAATGTATTACCTTTGTGGTGCAACATAAAAGTAAAAGTACATTAACCCTTACAGTACTGAATCCTCCTATTTTAATATGTATCTCGCACACCCTATGGAGCTTTGTAAACTCTGGCTGCAGTGCACAATGTGAATTTTGGTATGTAGAATTATTACAGCCAAAAAGTATTGCTGTGGTTTTATTCTGGTTTGCTTATTTGAAAACATTTGTAGGTCTTTACTAAGAATCTGACTCCAGACATCCCTAAGGACTTGCGCAGTCATCATGAGCCATTGGATCTAGAGGAGCAGGAGCCCGAGAGAATGAGAGATGACCACATGTCACAGAGTAAGTAATCATAGTTGAAATGCTTTTTATTTGTTTTAAAGATGTTTCAGGATTTTTCAGGTCCTGAAGTTGAGCGGATAGAGAGAGAAAGAGGAGTTGGAGAAGGAAGATGCCAATTTTAGTCAACCCATTTTAGCGTGCCTGTTAAAGCGCATCAATTACAGAGTGCATAGTATTCAGACAAGGCATTGATTTGCAGAGGGTGAAAGTGGTCATTCCACAACATTTCTAGTAAAAAAATATTAATTATATTGAGGAAAATTTAACACAACCAACACGGTTCGTTGTGATGCCAATGAGCGTGCATGAAATGCCACTTCCTTAACAGAAGCAACGACCAATAAAATCCTGCTTCGCTACTGGTACAAAATATGAGCCTTAAAATCACTAAATAATATTAAAAATAAAAAGAAACACATACACGGGAAGAAGTAATCAATTTTGTGGACTTGGCAAATTGTTCGTTTTGTTGTTGTTTCAAAGTGTGCTTTTATGTGGTATTTCTTTAGTTTTACATAGCACCAGGTGACAGTGCAACAGTCTTTCATTTTAAGAAAATCCAGGAGAGCTATCAATCACTCTCCTCAAATCTCCCTGGAAAGCAAATAGCTCTCCTTAAAATAAACTGATAAATGAAAGTACAAAAAAAAACAGGGTAGACAATTGGTTTTTACTCTAGGAGTCCATTGTCTTCATTTTTCATTGCTTTTTAAGTTTCATGGGCAGTACAGACTTCCTCTTTTTTTGTATTCAGTTTATCATTTAACAGTGTTTAATTCTGTTAGAAACATGAGTTTATGACACCTAAATAGTCTCAGTGTTTGTTTCCATTTTATTTGAACCAGAAGATTTATATTTGTAAATTAAAAAATATATACACTTTTAAACTTAGCTAGTCATGATGGTATTACAAAAGCCAAGTGCTGAGTTGCTGTGTGTTTGGTCACAAACGTTGAGCCTTTCACAAAAGTCTCTATGTCCTTAAGCGCTTGACCGCGGATCCTGCCGTCATGTTTGATTTGTCAATGTACAAGTGGCAAACTTTACACCAAATTTTGATGACCATTTTTCAGATATCAACTTCAGCAGTTTCATAGCCAAAGCTCGAAATTTTCCATCGTAGGAACAGGGTCCCTTCTTGAACAGCTTACATTAATACAACGTGCACGTACGAACGTGACAGTATTTACACATGATTATTGTCCAACAGGTTGAGTGGATTTCCTGCATGAACTCCATTTGTACTCATTTTATGTATGCATTGTGCAACATTTTTGTGTCGACCCAAAGCACGAGGCTCACCGCTTTCTGCACTGAGCGTCCCGTAAAGAAGATCGATATAAATGATTGGCTGTTTTGTTACTGAAAACTTGTAGGCCGTTGGCCAAAGCCTGTAACGTGCAGGTTCGTCTTAACATTTTAGTGGCAACTTAATTTCTCGGTTATAAGTAGTTTGGAACATGTTAATTGATAGTTTAAAATGTGCACATCATGTCGTTTGCACAAATTAGAATAAAGGGGACTGTTTGCCCAATATAACTGTACCAAATGAGGGCGATTGCGATGCATCGCTGCCATTGCGTATCAGCCTCGCCTCCATGGGCGCGTTCGCGTTCCTCCATCAACCCCTGGCCGTGGGGAATATGTAAGCAGTGACGCTGACTGGCTAAAACAGAGCGTACCTTCGAAGTCTGCGCGCCCCATATCCGCTCACGCGTTATCTCCTACATGTCAAGTAATGTATGAATTTTGTTTCAAGACTACGCGATTCCTCTTTCGATTTTCGATTCGTAAGCCCAGTTTTACGCCCCCCAAAATATGTATCCTAGGTGAAAAAATGGAGAAAATAATAGTGTGTCACTATTATTTACTTGAAACTGAATGACTTATGATATACTTGTGATTCATTTGTGTCGTAAAGGGATGACAGAGGCACTTAAATTTAATATAAATCCTTAAAACGCCTCCTCGAAATCTCATCATGCTCATGTTTGAAAGGATCAATTCCACAAAAAAAACTTTAAGCACCGTGTCGAGAGCTAAATAATGACTTATATTATTCATGCCGACGTCCTATTTATCTGTTGTGTCAAATTTGAAAGCATTTGAACTTAAAACATAGAAGTTATGGCAAAAATACTATTTTTGACCAAAAATGGGCCAAATAATGAGGAAAAAATGTCACCATAACTTTTATGTGCAATTTGGACCACTGAGAACAGCCGGATTCAGATTCAGCACTATCGTATTAGTAGAGTTGACCTTATTGCAAGCTGACACCAAAAAGTTAAGATGAACCTCAACTTCTAGACCTGATACAGATTTTGGCCCATGGCCTATTGTTACCGACCAATAAAAACATGTAGTAGATAACTGTCTCTGTCTCTGCAGCCAGCAGCGCAAGTCCTCTTAGATTTTTTGAGGAGTGCAATTTTTTTCCGCTTCTTCGGGACAGATGAGCGCGTTAGGAGCGCCTGCACGATCCCACTCCTTAAAAATGAAGGACTGACCAGTGCAAGTGCACATTATCAGTCAATGACATCATTGACATCATCGCCCACTGTAGTTGATTTCTGTTCCACTTGGCTATTACACACTAAGCCTGAGTTATTGTTGTACAATAAATATTCCATAACTAAAAGTGACTTGATATCATTAGAAAAATAGCAATTAAAAAGCACATCAATTTTCAGGGAGCAAGGGGAGAGCAACTTCAAACATACAAATTCACAGAAAAATACAATTGGAAGGACTTTTTTCACATTACAGGTGTGAACGTACAGGAGCATGATACGACACTGGTAGAGGACCAGTCAATTCGAGCCAGGCAAGAATCCAGCTCATCCAAATTACCTGACATGTCTCTCATGTCAGTACGAAGAGCTTCAGTCTCCAGTGGTGAGGATGACTACGATGCAGGAGATGATCTGTTTGGTCCAGAGTATGATGATGATTATGACATTCCATCAGTCATGCCACAGTCTGTAGGTCCACAGCAAGAAGATGAAGAGGAGGAGGAGGAAGAGGTATGTTGATGTTCAGTCTGCTGAACAAGTCAAAGGCGCAAAACACTGATGACTAGTATCATTTATTATATAACCGGCATACAGATCCTTGTCATTTGATTGGTGGAACTCACATCACATGACATATTACTCCCATTCACGCCAGTGCTCAAAAAGTCCCATTTGCCCATGGGGAATGAGAAATAATAATCAAGAGTTGGATCATTCCAACCTCGTCCCCAGGGTGTCCAGCAGTACGCGCTCATCACTACCTACTCTCTCACCCTGGTATTGGATCATTTGCATGTGCAAGATTTTTGAATATGTATGCAAATGAGAAATAGTCTGGTGCGTGCCTGTGCGTTACATAGGCGTCTGATTTTGTATGCGGCGTCTGGGGTAAAAACAGAATGAATTCGTCGCAGCGCGAGCATGGCTCAAGTTACGAAAACACAATTTTTTTTCCAATTAAACTGTTACGATCTTCTCCAGACAACTTGCAGTATCACATTTCACATTAGTATGAAAAATTGAAAAGGAAATGAGTATTTTCGTGAAGGCGTGGACGTTATGATCGCGAAAACACGTACTGCACGTTGTGAATACAAACACCAAGTACATGATATAAATCCATTACTAGCCAATAGCGGTATCGAATCAGGATACAGGAAGAAAGTTTCCTATCCAGGGCTTACTATTGGAAACGAGGTTGGAAATAAAGTAAGCACTGGGGACGAGGTTGGGATCATTATTTTCCATGATGAGGTATTTGTGTGCAAATGCATGCTGGAGTGCATGTTAGCATTGTGCTAGTGCCTATTGTTCCAAAGAGCCAGCGTTAGGCCCCCCAAAAAAGTCTCCGGTTTCTGGTATGCACGTGCGTCGCCGTAGCCATGCGCGTAGGCAAAATGAACAAGTTTTTTTTTCAATAATAGATGATGTCTCAAAACCGCCAAACTCACTGGTTTGACTGGAATCCTGCTGCTGCACAATTTTAACGTGTTTTTAGATGGGGTTATGATTGAGAATTAAGCTTTATGTGGCCTCTCTGGACTCCCATAAATTTGCACTAAGTTTAGTCGGGCACCATTTGCAGTTACAGTAGATTCCCGTTACAGCGCGCCCTGATATAACGCTCCTGCCGATATAACGCTCATTTTTCATTTCCCCGACTGCGTTCCTATTCATTGTGTACATATTCCTGCGGTTACAGCGCTCCCGTTTACAACGCTTTTCGGGATATAGCACTCACTATTTTAAGACCCAGGAACAATATAAAACATGTAAGATGATTCCTGTTATAACGCTATTCACCTTGGAGTGTCAGATTCTTCGCAGATTTGATGAAAACCGCAAGGAGCGGCGCGGTCTGCCCACTAACGCCACGTGGTCGCACACACTAGATGTACATGTACAATGCAGTCCATCATGCGTCACACACAGTACGTACGGTACATGTACATACTGTACATGTACGTGTACGTGCCGATATGCATGTAGTGTTCAGGGCATATCCAACGGGTCCGGTTACAGACGGTGACGACTTTTTGTGTCACCCTCCGAAACAGTGACCAATCTACAACTCAGTGTTCAGTTGTTTGTGCATTATTTTCAAACTCTAATCTTGAAAGTTCTTTCCATGATTGTGTCCACCCATGGTTTTTTTATGTCTCCAGTTAAGTTTGAAATAGATCCAAGAAAGTTTAGAACAGTTTGTCCGAAACCCATGATTTTTTTTTCAACAAATTGTTTATGATTATTAATCTCATGTTTTGGGCGGGATGTGAAAAAACGTAACATGTCCGTCTGGTTCAATGTATACGTGTCGCAGTTTGACTTCAGCAAAAAAACGAAAACCCTTTTTACAATGCAATAACTATACTACGTGGTCAGTGACTAGCCTTCTGCACACTGTGTTGTACATTTGTACACTCATATTGTAAGGCCGACTTTACACTTCTCAGCCACACTGTATTCCTGCTGCATGAATGAGCGCCTGGATTGGAGGCCACATGCTCATAGCGCAACTTCCGCCCAGCGCAGTCGAGCCACGAGCACGTGTGTGCGTTTTGCATACAGTGGGATTGTGTTGTGTGTGCATGAAGCTTAGGTTGTACGGTTTTCTGATTCGTCGCTGCAAGAGAGAAGTAGGGATAACGTTTTCCAGATTCGTTTGTAAAATCATTTTAAATGTATAAAGTTTTCCATGTTAATGTTGTAACAGTTAATTTGAGATGTTTTTGGTGAAGTTGGAAGATGAAAATACCGGTATGAAATGCTAGCTGCCCGAGTATAAAGCAGCTCAGGAAAAAATCAACCCCAGTCCGTAGTCGGTCTGCTCCAGGGTCGTTCAAGACTTCGTAGATTTTTTTTCGTAGATTTTTTTGCGTTGGTTAAGCGACACATTCGGCCCTCAAAATTGTTCCAATGTTCAACTAAAATCCTTCTGTTCAGTTATAGGTTATACATGTTTTGTAAACTTTCATATTTTCAAATTTAAAAATAACTCCGTAGATTCGATGATTTTCTCAACTGTTTTATTCGACTTTATAAACAGAAATGTTTCATTATTTTGTGTATATGGCAACAGAATTCATTCTCCCCATTTTGAAACGAACAATATGATTTTGATGGAGGTGTCCAACAAAAGAATCACAGGCTTTTAATACATGTTACATGATGCATGTATAGTCCGACCCGTACATTCATCATACATGTACATGTACATGCATGTACGTGTATGTGTGTACATGTACATGTACATACATGTATCTTATACAGTACATGTACATGTGCACATGTATTTGTACATTTACATGTACGTGGTTACAGCGCTGTGCGGTTATAACGCTCGGTTCAGCTCGGTCCCTTTGAGAGCGCTATAACGGGAATCTACTGTATCGGCATACATTTGGAGCAAAAAAAAACAGGTAAAAAAAAAAAAAAAAAACGCGGCGCCGCAACATTTTTTTGGGCAAGCTCCATACCAGAAACCGGAAACTTTTTGGGGGGCCTTACAGAGTTTGGTTCAAAAATTTTCGTGAAGGGGTGGTTTGGAAGAGAGAAATACATTTTCCACCAATTTTGTATTGAAATAAAAGTTCAAATCTATCAAATGACAAGGATCTATAATATGTCAGTCATATAAAACAAATATTGAGTGGCTTTAAATTGTGAAATGGGAGGAATATTATTGCTCTGTAAAATCTTGACTTTTCCAGTTCACTCGGCAAATGGAAAAGTCCAGATTTTATCTTGCGATAATACTCCTCCCATTTTACTCTAAGCCACTCAATATTTGTATACTAACTTATTGGTATAAACAGCCAATAGCAACATCTTGAAAATTAGTAAAAAGTTGTGAAAAAGACATTTTGTCAGCTTTACCTGGAGCTTGAGAGACTTGACAGGTATTTTTGGATTCTATGTCTAATCACTGTGTGTTTTGTTTCCATTGTATTCCACTTAAACTCTCGTCATACTTCATTGTCCACAAAACATAATGTAATACTTTGATGCCACTACCTTATCTTTAGATTGAAGAACGTGAAGGAGAGAATACTGAAGAACGAGAGGAGAGGATACTAAATAAGAGAGCTCATCAAATGTTGACTAGCATCCGTAATCGTCTGGCAAAGGAAGACATCCTCACCTTCACTGACATGACCAGAAAACAAACTCGAAAGCAAGTTGCCTCCAAATTCTACACTTTGCTCGTTTTGAAGAAGCAACAAGCCATTGAGGTTCAACAGATCAGCACTTTTGCTGATATTTCTATTACGCCAGGACCTGCTTTTAACACAATTTACTGAGGGACAGAAGTATCTCATTCATCCAAACAGGTCAACTACTGCTTTATTTAGAATGCTCATATTGGGCAAATATGGTGGACTTTAAACAGGGATTATATTGTTCGGAGTATATTATGTACAATGACCTTGCCTATATTTTGAGTCTAAACAAAACAAAAACATAAGATAAGGTCAGCTTGATTTTACATTTACTGCTGCAGAGATTCTGCACCAAAGCATGTTGGATACGTGTACTTGAACATGCACATGTTTCTTTACATCCTCTCCACAATACAAATCCTTGTAACTGCTTTTTAAGCAGCCATAATTAGTAATGCTTATGTTACAAACCTCAATGTTCATTTACAATGTATATCTGCTTAGTTGCAGTATAACAACATTCTTAAGAAAAACATGTAAGTAACTGGCAACTAGTACCTGCTCAATATGTGTTCTTTTTCCAAAATTCCGTAGCTAGAATACAGGCTTAGGCTCAGTATTGACCTTGGAATTGAAAGTGTGTTTTGGCTTCAAAGTGTCAAGGGGTACATGCAGATTTCACCTTAAATTGCCTCGCCTCTCTGCATGTTATTGTGCATAACATTTGATAAGTAGTCCTTTGCATGTGTTCATTGTTTTAACGTTATTTGACCCAAATTATGTTGAAAGTTTGTGTTTGTTATCTTAAATATCCCAACATTTAAAGGAAGTATTTTTTTAGAGATGACTGCTGACTAAATTAAATGAAAGAATTGTCAAATTAGTTTTCTACTCAACATTTCCAGGTCAAGCAGTGTTCTTGTGAGATAAAATGTTTCTGCTAATAATCAATCAGCTTTGTGTTGAGGGACTTTTGTTGCTTGCCATTAGTAAAAACTGTCTCATGAGATTGGAATGGCCATTTGATTACTTCATAGTTACTCTCAAGATAGATTTATGTTTTCATAACGTTATACAGATGCAGTACAAGTAATTGACTCATTGTGTCAAGGTACATCAGATTTAAGAGAACATTGTACTGTCAATTAATTTGATGTTTACTTGGCATGGTGTGGGGACATGACATTAAGTCAGTCAGTCAATTGATAAATTATATCATATCTTGGTTTCTTCAAAGTATGCATCTTCTGAAGCGATGTTAATTTTGTAATAAAGACGCTGGTTTTGGTACCCAATGCAGAGAAAAACAGATTTAGGGACTGAATGTAAATTTGATATTCAACTTGCGTAGCTGATACCACAAGTATCTACATTTGGCCAAAGCATTGGAGGAAATGGTTTCATTACTCCTATGTATGTAAGATGGCAAATGAATAATGGTGCATTGTAGTATTGATGTGACAAACAGGTAATAAGCAAGACAGTGGACAGTACATGGCTAAATCTCTTACTGTTATTCTTAAAAACCTGATGCAACCATGCTGTGTATCAATGACATTACAGTATCTAAGACATGAACGATATAACATGTATAACAATGGAGGTTATCGGCATTGAATCTTGTAAATAGTGTATTTTAATTATTGAATAGCCAGGAGCTTATTAGATTAGTGCCATTATTTTCACAGTTCATTTTCAAACTTAAATGTTTTGTAGTGCATGTATTTTTTTCACGTGTAGTATTTCTTTGTGTTAATGTCATTTCAACCTGTACATACAGTACATGAATGTTATTTCAATGTGTTCACTGTATTTAAATAGTTTCATAATTGTTTCTAGTTAAGTCATGCTTAAACAAAGTGGTCTCGCTTAATTAATCAAAAGCTCATCATTAAATTTTGAATATATATAGATATAACACAAACTAAAATAAATGGGGTTTTTCCTTTGACTTCAAACATTTTATATATTTTTGTGAGCAAAGAGGGCCAAGTGCCCGAGTGACAAACATCCACCAACAAGGGTTAACCAATTGTAGACACACCTTTCCCTAATAGTCATGTAGGGTTATTGCCGCACACATCTTTCCTTGTCAGGCACTTGCAGCTTAGAATGTTGACAAAGCATAGCCTCACTAGAGGATTGGTTTAAGAAGGCTGTTTTGTCATGAACATGTAGCTTTTCAGGACCATAAGGAGTTATCGCAAACTCTTGAAATAGCATACATGTATGAAATGTCAACCATTTGTGGTCTTAGTGATTTAAATTGCTTTTTTCATACACGTCCCCAGTGATTTCTTACCAAACTTAAGAAAGACAAGGAGTGCGTTCGATTACTTCCCCCAGCTTACTCACGCCTGCTCCTCGCATGATGACAGACATGCGCAGTGGAGCTAAATAAACAAATGGTTTCGGGTAAAGTTTCGTGCAAAGCTGGAAAGTTAAACTTTGACATGACACTGAGGCTGCATCCGAATCAACTGTCTAGAGCTAGGTCTAGGTCTGCGCCCATTGAAAATACGCGGGGACGGGTTGACAGTTGACGTAGCTGTAGCTCTGGAAGCACACAGCCTGAGGCGCCCGCCGGACGTCACGTTGGCAGCCATGTTTATTGCACGGCCTTATGGGATACTTACCCAACTAACTGGCTCGGCGAGTCAGTCACTTGGGCCAGGCTCGAGTAAGCGCGAGAAGTCACGTGAGAGGTAAATCAAACGCTGTCGCACTTGCACGAGTAAGCGCGGGGGAAGTAATCGAACGCACTCAACTCAAGCCCAGTAAAGCTGGTCCCAGAGCACACTGAGGTTTGGTCAATTGATTGAGAATGGCTATTCACTGGAAGTCTGTTCATGTATCTGGTCCACACAATGAGCCTGATTTGGCTCATTCATTTAGCACATATATATTAGACTTTCTCATGAAATAAGATACAATGTACTTGTGTGTTTATTTTGAGTAAAGATATGGTCCAGAATGAAATCATATTCAAATATTGCTGGAAAAGTATGGATTTCATTTTAATAAATGTGCTAAGTAAAGTGGTTGTCTGCTGCAGTGTATTGCACTTCATGCTGTCACTTTCTCTGGGACGTCATTACACCAGGGTTGAGATTTGTCAGGAGTTTTCCTGATTTCTGGATTTTTAAGGGATCTCTTTCCAAATCTGAAATTCCTGAGGTTTCTGAAGGGTATTTTTTCTATAAAAAGAAATAAAGAATAAACTTGCTGGGACAGTATTAAACAAGTATGTTTAAAACCGGCTAGAGGCGTGGATGCAGATATTGACGACCAGGCCCCTAACCGGTCTGAAATGTGCTTGTTTAATACCGGCAAAGTGCACATTCAATCCTTTTCACATTTTTCAGTGAAAAAGTAAAAACATGTCAAAAAGTATAAATTTCCAACAAATTTTTTTTCATGTTTTGAGAAACACCTCTCTAGCTATGTTTATGGTATGTGCCTCACCCGAGTAGTACTAAAAATCTCGTACTGCGTGGCATGGTGTTTGCACCATGCCGCGCAGTACGAGATTTTTAGTTTTGACAACCAGGCCTCTTTACCGGTTTTAAATGTCCTCGTTTGATACCTGTGTAATGCTGGTGCTCCTGTAATGTGAAAGTAGGACTATATAGACCCAAATACAGACCCAGCAGCCAGATTGGTCACACGAACCGAAAGTAGTGACCATTTTTCACCAATCTTCCGTGACCTGCTCTGGCTTCCGCTTAAAGTGAATGTACGTCATTGGCTTTTGCTGCAATTTTCAGAAATGAACTATTTGAGGGGTTAGTATAATAGAGCAAATATTGTTTAACTGACATGTTTGAAGTTTTGTGTTCGAAAATGCTTGAAAAACCAAGAAAAACAAAAATGTTTAAGTAGTCTGGTTCAAAGATAAAAATGGATCAATTTATAGATGTCAGAAAATTGTAAGGTAACGGGGACCAGTCTAGCTGGCTTGCACCCGTTAATGAATATGTTACCAAATAGCAAACAAAATTTGGACTGAAAAAATTGTAAATTGGAGCAGCAGTTGAAAAATAACTAGATTTTTCCAACGGTGGTCGGCCGACCAACGTTGGAAATGTATACAAAAAATACAATTTTCTTGAAAATGACTTGACACCATGTGCCATAATTTTACAGAATGCTTTAGGCTGGCATTTACCAACATCCTGGTAAGGTATTTCGTAAAAACGTGGTAGTTATTTTTCGATGTTTGCAAATGTTGTATATTCCCTTCAAACTGAATAGTGTCATCTTGACATCACAGCAACAGCGCCCTCAGTTGTCCAGAAAAGCATGGACATTTTTTAATGTTTAAAGAAGTTCACTTTTTAATACAATTATCAAAAATACTGCAAGTGGGACTCATGCAATCTCCCTGGCATGCTGGCAGTTTTTCTAAAGTCAGTGTCCTTACCAAAATGGAAAATTTCTATTATATTAGCAGTAGTGACCTTGACCTTTGACATGTCGACCTCAAAATCAATAGGCTTGATAAGACATCCGATGACCATGTGATGTCCTTTTAAGATATTGAACCTTCATACTAATGAATCTTCGGACTAATGACCCTTCGGACTAAAGAACCTTTGGACTATCGGGCTGTAACCGAATTATTTTGGGGCTGCAAATAATTTTAAACTGTAATGTATAACTACATACCTCGACCTGGATGGGTTTTCTTTTCATTTGATGTCTCATTTAAAAGTAAAAAACTATTGTATTGCTAGAAAAAAAAAAAAATTAAAACATGTAGGTATTGTTCGTCACTGTACCAAACACTTTGCTTTTACATCCAGTGAGCAGTTCTATTTTGTTTTACCCATTATGTACACTTTAGGCCAAAAAAAAAAAGTCTCCGGTTTCTGGTATGGAGCTTGCCCCAAAAGTGGTGCGGCGACGCGGCTTTTTTTTTTTTTTACCTGGTTTTTTTTTTTTTTTTTTGGCTTCAAATGTCGGCTGATGACTGCAAATGGCGCCCGACTAAACTTTGTGCAAATATGTGGGAGTCCAGAGAGGCCACATAAAGCTTATTCTCGATCATAACCCCATCTAAAAACACGTTGAAATTGCGCAGCAGCAGAATTACAGTCAAACCAGTGAGTTTGGCAGTTTTGAGACATCATCTTGTATTGAAAAAAAAACTTTTTCATTTTGCCGACGCGCATGGCGACGCGCGCGCATACCAGAAACCGGAGACTTTTTTTTTTTGGCCTTATGGGGATACAACTCAAAAATAGCACAAATAGTACCGGTACACCTTTAACCAGGCAAGTCACGAGAAAACGTCACTAATGGGGAGAAAGTACTTGTACAGTGTCTAAATGCTGCAAGGAAAATGTTTGCCCATGGAGCTATAAATAGCTCCATGGTCTGCCAAAGGACTGTAGTGCAGGTATCCATAATTTATTTCCATTTGAGACAAAATAAGACGATAAGAATTATTTTAGTCAGGGTTAAGTCACTGACCACAAGTTCTTGCCAAAAATGTTAGATCGCCCTCTAGTGGCAGGTTGAAACATGTTTAAAATGAATTTTCAGATGATTATGTGGCAAAGTTTATGACAATAAATAGATGCGAGCCTGACAACTCTGTGTTTGTAACTCAACACACGCGAATCTCTTGTAATTATTAATATTGCGCAGACCTAAGTGAAGGTAATTAGGAGAGTGACTGGTCATGTGCGAGGGTTCAACCAATAAAAAGGTCAAAGGGACCAGATTCCATGGGAGTCCAAATTCCTTGTGACACCCTGGACACAGGGGAAAAAGTGTTTAAAACCAGTTGGTGTTTTATTAAACATTTTTATTTAAAATAATCTGTGACCCTTAAACGCTCTGCAGTTTACTTTGTGAATTGTTCATTTCCCACCAATCTTGCCCCTGCTGTATGTACACAACTGTGTCATATACTGAATTTACTACAGTATCATCATACTCCATTTCCTACTTATCCTTTAGTGTATAAGTGCCAGTCCAGGCAGGCATCGATCTGTTGTGTGGTGAGACCAATCACATACATAATGGTATTGATAATAAAGTGCTTGTTGAGACTGGAGAAAAAAATGCAAATGTTTAAAGGACCATGCAATGCAACGGAAATGCACCTTTGTCTCCCATTTAACCTTATTTTAAATTGTTGGTTTGCCATTTTCATGGGTATTTTGGTGCCTTTTGGGGTTTACTTTAAATTTATGAGAATGCATTTTCCATATTCATGATCAAACGTGTGATGTTATTTCAGGCAAAACCCTCAATGTTACAGCTATTTCAGCACTGAAAGTTGCCAGAATTTTAGATATTTTGCCATTTAAAAAAAAATATATTCTTTGGTGATTTGTTGTATCAGTACATGGCAGCAACCAAACGAGCAAACTTTTCCCACTGTTTTCAATGAGCAATTTTTTGGGTTCATAATTTGAACAGAAAACCCCTAAACTGAATAGTCTCATCTTGAATTGACATCACAGCAACAGCACCCTCAGTTGGCCACTGAGAAAAGCATGGAATGTGTTAAATATTTAAGTGCATTTTTCAATGAAATTATTTAAAAAGGAATAGTTTTCATACATTTAAGATAAGATATTTGCACACACTGTGTTCCTCAGAAAAATTCATTTTATGCCCCAGTTCTCTTCATTCATATGTATGCAACCTAGGACTACCAAGCTTACGAGAGAATGTATGTTTGTTATAAATTTAAGACCCCCCCCCCCCCCGGCCCATTATTTTGAGTTGCTTTTGCGCCTACACTGCACAAAACATATTATGCCTTAATTATTTTGGGGCTGCAAATAATTTTAAACTGTAATGTATAACTAAATACCTCGACCTGGGTGGGTTTCTTTTCATTTGATGTCTTATTTAAAAGTGAATAACTATTGTATGCTAGACAACTTGAAAATGAAATAAAAACATACATGTACTGTACGTCGCTGTACCAAACGCAGTTTTATTTTGTTTTACCCATTATGTACACTTATTTATGGGGATACAACTAAAAAATAACACAAATAGTACCGGTACACTTTTACCAGGCAAGCAAGTCATGAGAAAATGTCACTAATGGGGAGAAACGACTTGTACAGTGTTTAAATGCTGCAAGGAAAATGTCTGCCCCAGTGCAGGTATCCATAATATATTTCCATAGACAAAATAAGACGATAGGAATGGTTTTAGTCAGGGTTAAGTCACTAACCAGAAGTTCTTGCCAAAAGTTTCTCCACCATATGGTCTGTGTACATATAGGTTACTCACTGGCTGGTTGAAAATCAACTGCTTCAAGTGTAATAGTAAAACTAGCCTCTTTTTGTGATCCATGGACCATTCTATAAAAAAGGTTGCTTTACGCGCATAGTCTGTTTGGCTGTGCACAGCAAGATAGCAAAAATAGTAAATACTTACCATGCATGTGACTCGTTCTCGGCCAATCAAGATACAGAATCTGTGCATGAGGGTTTTAATAATCCTGATTCTCGTATCTCTGTCTGAAGGCCTTTATTTTACAGAGTCTTTCAAGAAACTATCAAGAGACAAAATCCTCACAGCATTCATGAACTGCAGATACTTTCATGCATTTTGTATATCTCATGTTACATGTGCTTAACAATTCAGTATTCTGGAATTTTGTGGTGGAGGGTTAAACTCAACATACCCATTTTGTTCTTACTTTTTGTGTGAACCAAATACATGTATTTTGGGGGTAACAGGTATCAAATGTTTGCATATTATACCATGTAAATAATTACGGCCTAAAGGGATTTTTGGTGTCGTAATAAAATGTCTTACTACAGATTTTGTTCCCATTCCCTTGTTCCATTGATATGACCAAGCATGATAATAAATTACATAACATGTTGTATGAAGAGCCACATAATTTTAAGTTAACATTTCCTGCAACAGAATGAGTTTTAGGAACAAAAGCAAAATCATTTTCATTGCCATGCTGATGCCTGATCAGTGCATGCAATCCCTGCATTCAATTACTTCCCCCGTGCCAACTTGTGCAAGCCCGACTACATTCAAATCACTCTCACGTGAGCTCTAGTGCTTACTCGAGCCTGGCCGAAGTGACCGACCAGCTGAGCCGGTTACTTATAGGCAAGTATTCCACAATACAATGGGTAACATGGCAGCTAAGTCTAACGCTGCAGCGGCGGTGGATTCAAAAGTGTGTCAGCTTCACTTCACACTAGTGTTAGATAACGGGAGGCAAGTAAGTTAATTTTAAACATACCTGGAACTTCTTGTTTACTTTGGGAGAGCACATAAAGTATGGCTCACTTTCGACGGATCAAATCCATTTGCAAAGTGGATTTAATTGCCACATGACCTCTTGACCAGGGCCGGTTGCTATGATTCGCCCTCGAGTAACTTTAGATGGTTCGTTTATTGCTACGGATTGCACATGTGCATCTATACCCAAGATGAAAGGTACGGGTAAGCATGAGGGAAGTAATCGAACCCACTCATTGTACAATTATATTTGTATATTATGTCCTAAACAGACAGCCAGTTCAAAACTGTATAGAATTCAATCAAACTTGTTACTCCTACCCTTCCTTATCACAAACAGAAATCTCCAAATAAAAGTTCCTGACAAACGACTCATTTAGCTTGATCACGTCCATCACATTTGATCAGATCAGTTAGGAACCCTTAAACGTTGCCTGTTGCTGATGATATTGCCTTGGATAGCTCTCTGTGCTTCAATGAAGATTGTAGCTTCTTCAAAAGAGAAGGATCACTGTTTATGCTGTCATCTGCAATCAACAAATCAACAAATCAATATGCATTTATTGCTACTAATTTGTAGATCAATCACATTCATATACAGGGCATTGCAATTCGTAAAGTTGTTTCTGGATAACACTAAACTTACAAACTATACTTACAATGTCAGAAAATACAGGTAAGTTTAGACGTGTATGCCACAAAAAGCAATTGCATGAAAACCAGCCTCGTAAGTTACCACACTCAAGTGAACACAGAAAAAGAACACATGGATGCATAGGTGCATGTCCACTCAAGGAAAAAAGAAACGCACCACTGACTTTTTTTTAGTTTTAGCCCGAATGGCATTTACAGTTCTATAATTAATATGACCTCCATTCGCGTCAAGAACAGCTGTTATTTGTCACCTCATGGATCAACAGTAATGTTGCAACTGGTCCTGTGGGATAGCAGCCCACTCTTCCTCCAGTGCCGCCCTCAGCTGCTGTTGTGTCTCTGGGGGATGATCTCGTTGTCGCATGTGACAACTGAGCAAGTCCCACACATTCTCGATGGGGTTCAAATCCGGACTGAGAGCTGGCCATGGCAACACCTCGAAATCATTCTCCTCCAGGAAGTCGGCGCACACACGAGCCACATGGGGATGGGCGTTGTCCTGCTGGAACACAGCACGACCCCCAACTCGCTCCAGTAAGGGCAGTACAATTGGGTCCAGGATCTCGTCGCGGTAGCGGGCAGCATTGAGGTTTCCTTCGATGAAAACCAAGTCAGTGCGTTGATTGGCCGATATGCCAGCCCAAACCATCACGCTTGGGCCACCCCAGCAGTTGACTTGGCGAACACAAGCGTCAGCGTACCGCTCATGGCGTCTCCTGTACACCCGCTCCCTGCCATCGGCCCTGAAGCACTGGAACCTCTTCTCGTCACTGAAGACCACCTGCGACCATCTCTGCAATGTCCAGCATCGATGTGCTGTGCACCACGGGACCCGAGCTTGGCGATGTTGGCGTGTCAGCACTGAGCCCACGTACGGTCGATATGGTCTGATCCCGTCAGCCCGGAGACTATTCCTAATGGTTCTTGCACTCACTTGCCTGTGGTGTATCCCTATGGTCTCAGGGGCAGTGCGTGTAGCGTGCCGGAACCTGTCACAGCCGGTTGGCACGGTCTTGTGCAGCGGTTGTGACCCGCGGCCTGCCAGCTCGGGGACGATCTGCGGAGGTGCTGGTAGTGTTGTAGCGCTGTTCAAGACGCACAATCGTTGAGTGGTGGACCCCGAACAGCCTGGCCACTGCCCGTCGGTTCCTTCCGGCATTGTCCGACTTGGAGCATGCCAATGGCTCGGTCTCTCTCAGGTTGTGACAGTCGTGGCATCATGGATACAAGTGTTGTTTGTGTCATTTTGGTGTCTTTTTATAGGCAAGGGTTGTGTTCAGGACAAGAATGGTCAAACGTATATCTGGGAGTCACTCGTGTGTAACCATTAGCATAAAATGCGAAAACACAGTTTTGGCAGTCACCCAAATCACTCAACCGGAACGTGATAAATACACATTGACGTTTATCTCAAAAATGCTCAAAATCTAGAACATGCACCATTTTTACAATGCCGGTCCTACTTCCTAAAAATATGAGAATTTTTATGTGGTGCGTTTTTTTTTTCCTTGAGTGTAGCATCCATTTTGTGTCCAACCTTTACGACAACAGTCGTCCCAGCAAAATGCCCCTCACCCATGTTATAGATACAGACTTCTGACAAACTTGTCCTGTTTGGGCTTGAGGATGTCGATAGCAATGTCCTCCTCCATAACTTATGGCAAATTTCATTTGACATGACTTCAATTTTCACATTACCAAGTATGATTATGATTATTCCCAAAATAGTACATAAGCAATATCTAGTACAGAGTACGAGTAAAAGAATTAATTTATTTCATTGAATATAAACTTACTGTCATTATCAGCAAGAAGAACTTTTGTTGGACGTGTAGCATGTAAGTTTCCGTAATATAGATCTACTGTCAGCGGACTGCAACTTCCATTACTGGACAGAAAGGTTATCTGTACATAGTCCAATGACTGACTATGACGAATGTCTCCAGCAATGCTGGAGGAATGGTCCAGCTGGTTTTTTTTGGAAAAAAGTGCCAATGTGTAAATATGAATGACTGCGCCATCTTGTATGAATATCCAGACGTCACTGATGAATAAGATTTTAAAAGTCTATACTCTACGTCACATGAATTTGGATAAGAACAGTTGAACCAAGACTAGAACAAAAGAACTCTGGATTACCATTCCACTGCTTTACCAGTTGGATTATCCAACTGTTAAAGGCAATATACAACATTTGCTTTTGCTGTAATTTTCAGCAACGGACAGATTTAGGGTTTGTATTTTATAGCAAATATTGTTACACTGACCTGTTCAAAGTTTTGTTCATGGATGCTTAAAAAACCAAGACAAAAATGTTGTTCTTGTAGTCTGGTTCCCTCACTCTACTTTCGACGAAATGGAGCAACTCATGGACATCAGAGAATTGTAAGGTCAGGGAACCAGACTCGGTGGCGGATCCATGGGGGTGCAGAAAAATTGTAAAAAAGGCTATTTTTCACTTGAGAGAGACCTTAGCCCTGGAATCACTAATATACCCATTTCAAACAATTTAGGCTTTTACCACTAGTTGATACTAACCACAACCAGTCAAACGTGTTGATGACCAGGCAGTATAATGAAGAAATTATGCTTTTGTATGACTTGTAAATGACTAGTTCACAGTGACTGAACTTTCATGAATCTAACATGACTGTGATTTAAGATGTCTGTTATGATACTGTGAATATGTATGTATGCCGTACCTTCAGCTGAGCAACTTGCTGCCTTCTGGACACATATGCATTCAATAAATCACCAATCTCATCCACAAAGTAGGTCAGCTCTTCATTCAAATGTTCATCAACAATGTTTGTCAGTTGTAGGAAGTGCGGTAATGTGTGTCGATACACCTGCAGTTGACCTTTAAATTCCAGCTCCATATAGTATGGTTCATAGTACTCGCCCTGGTAGAATGTGTCCCATCGTAGCCGCACATATCTATCACTTACACTTGTCACAGTTGCACCTGTCACATAAAACATACAAAAGGTATACACATAAATTGTTATTGTAGGGTCATTGTTATGTACACAAATTCTTTAAGGGTTTATAATGGCCAACCATTTCATCTATAACACATCCAGGTTTAGGTACACATCAAGTTACAACCAAATCGGACCTATAGTTCTGTAGATATAGGCCATAGAAAAATGCACCTTTAATGTGATGTCACATGACATGTGATGACGTCACTTCAATTTGCATCTATAACACATCCCAGTCAAAATACATACCAAGGTTCAACCCAATCAGAACCCAAAATATGCACCCTTAATGTGATGTCACGTGACACGTGAAGTGACGTCATGATGACGTAAACGTTTGTTGCACATCGGGAGGTGCTGATTTATGTGTGAGCCTAGTATAAAGGCAATCAGATTGGTTAAAGTGCCCAAAATGCCATGCACAATGAACATGTGTACAAATGCTATGGCAGGAGTCTGAAATAGAAGAAAAAAGGGAAAAAAATCTTAATGAAAACAAAGGCTGTTTCAGCAAAAACAGCCAAATATATGCATGTACCAAGGATATTTCATCACTAGTGAACATGAGCATAGAGTTCAATGATTCAATGAAAATGAGCAACAACATCTGTATGTCCCACACTGACACAAATGATCCTCCTTCCTGATCAGCATATTGCTTTACAAGTTGCTGAGTCCCCACACTCAAAGTATAGATTGTGGTTGAATACACAGCACTGCACAGAAATCTCACAAAATTTGTTATGGCAACAAACTGGGCCCCATGGCATAAGTTTAATCCCACTTGACAAACATTTTCATGCGATCTGATTTGAAATGTGACCTACTAGATGTATTTGAAATATTCTTAGATGAGATAAATATAGTTTTTTGCTGAAATTTATGCGATGATGCCATGAGCATGCATCCAAAAAGTTTGAGAAAATTCATGATAATATGCAAGATAGGTGTGTATTACAAAAATACCTTGTAGGGGGCCGCTTCAAGAACAAAAGCTATCAGTCTGGGCCAGTACCTCAAAAATTCAAAAATTTGCAGAAAACAAAAGAAGGAAAATCCCTGCGCAAGGCTCAACGTGTCCGGACTTGCCACGCAAGTGACCTTGAAAAATTTGCTCAACAAAGAAGGGAAATCCCCTTTTACGCTCCACGCAGTTAGTCACGCGGCTCGCTATTGTTGTTTTGTGACCTCGAAAAAAATGAAACAAAACAATATTTTCTAGATATATAATAAATGGAGAGCTGTACCAGCAGACTGTTGGCTAGAGGATATCACAGATGGCACAAAGGAACGTTAAAGGATAACGTCGAACGATATAATATTCCATTCAATCAAAATGTGAATCTTTCTAGTAAAGTCTACATCGAGGTTATAAAAGACTACGAGAGTCAATTTAAAAACTTGGCGAAAAATAAAATCACCTAACTGAAACGTGTTGCGGAAGAACACAATTTGGAAGTTGTCCCGACTGGTAAAAGAGGTCGGCTCATACATGTACGTAAAGACTACATCGACCCTATTAAAAAATATTAACAACCCAATTATTTTACAGAGGACGACTTTAAAGACACTAAGAGATTTAAAATTTAATTTAGAAAGTGGAAACTGAGACTTAAACTTTTTAACAAAGATTTAGTCAAGTTTTTTGATACTCACACGGAACAGATAGTAAATAAAATCAAGTCGGAATTGAAAGAGTTGAAGGGTTTACAATTCGAGATAGCACTCAAAGTAAGATACTTTAAAATCAAACCGGATGAAATTCTCGAAACGCTAGAAGCTATACATTGCAGCAAGCAGAGGGTAGTTTTAAATCACAGTCAAGTAAAACAGAGTTTAATACAAGAAATCGACGAGATATTTAAAAAGGATGAAAAATATAGGGATCGGGTTGGGTTTTACTTGACGAGATACTCGCGCTCCACTCAGAGGTAATTCTTACATCGAGTTACCCATGAAAATCAAAATGAAACACTTGATTGTCAACGTTAAACACGCAGACGATGAGTGGGTGAGGTGAAGCTTGAGAGCGGCCTTGGGGATGTACACAGACAAAGTCAAAAAGCAAATCGAAAACAATCACAAGATTGATCAACAAACATAGACTGAGGATCTCTACACCACAGACGACGGGTTAAACTTTAAAGGCGTAGACTTTCCCACACCGGTTGATCAGATACCCAGGATAGAAGGACAAAATATTTTATAGATATAAACGTATACAGTTACACATATTTCCATTATATGTGTCTAAAAAAGAAGGTACCCCTGTAGACTTGCATTTTCCCAAGGCGCTAATTTTCACTACTTTTGGATGAAACACTTTTTGAGATTATTTGCCAGCAACACGAAAGTCCAACACAAGAAATATTTTTGTCGTCAATGTCTATGTCATTTTACCACTCAAGCTAATTTAGACAGTCACGTCGATGATTGTAAGGGTGTAGATGCACATCCGTCTAAGATTATATTTCCTACCAGTAAACAAAAATACTAAAATAGTCAGCCCGTACTCAATGAAAATGATGAGCCAGTATTGAACACACCTTCACGTTCAAAGAGCTAGTGGCTATTTGTTGGTCGTCATCAGATGCGACGGCGAACATGTGTATCAAGACACTTACAGGGGTGAGGACTCTACAGTCAAGTTTGTACGCGAACTGTTAGAATTAGAACAAGACATCAAAAAAGTATTTAAATCTCCAGTACCCATGATATCTACCAAGCAAGACAAAATTGATTACGATAACTCGGACACGTGTTGGATTTGCGAAAAACGAATTTATGCCAAGTTTTCAACCGACTGTCAGTGCGATAAACCCGAGGAACCCAAGACGAAAAAACACAAAAAAACTACTAGTATCAAAACAAAAAGGGATACCTTGTGTCTAAATGCGTCAACTGCGAAAAGAAAATAAACAAATTTAAAAAGGTAAGAGACCACTGGCACATCGAGACCGAGTTACCAGCCTGCATACCTAGTAAAGCGTACACGTAAGATCTGATCAATTCGTTGATCTTTGTAGTTCCCACGCTCTTCAACGAACTTGTGCGGGGTATAAAATCTAACCAAGCTGTTTTGAAGACGTCATCTTGATCAACGTCAATAACCATCCAAGGCACGTAACGGTTTCCAGTCTCTTTTGGACTATCTAGACCAAGGTCGCTGTCATAAATAGCATTGTCATCGTTGGGTAATGCTCTATCGTATTAGCCACAAAGCCGCAGTTCTAAAATATGTATCGGGTACCCAAACCGTTAGACCCCGGGTCTCTCGTCTGTTTAAAAGATTTATTTTGATTGATACCAAACAATTGACAGGTGTCGACAAATGCTCTGTGATTATAGTTGTTGTCTAGAGCGTTAAATGCGTCGTCCCCCAGTATAGGCACGGCCATGTCATACAAGATCTTGCTGACCTACAATACAGATGAAAACATATTTGTTACTCGCGTTTAAAAGATCGAGTCCAACGCCGCAAATGCGTAGTGGTGCAGTATGTCGCAAAATTTAACTGATTTTGATAAAACAACATGGGATTTGATTTCCAACGATCTAACTGTTCATCGGTTACAGCGTAACCATGCTGTCGTTACAGCCTCTGGCTGCAGCTTCGCTGTCATTAAATAGTAACAGAGAAACAAAGATGTACAGACTCAAAAAGATCAAAGAGATCCAATCTCAAATCTTAACCCTAACCCCCAAAGGGCTGTTTGGGGGTCAAGTACCAAATACCACAGAATACTACATGTGCTGTGCACACTTGTATGGAAAGAAATGCATACTACAGGTTACTCCTCAGTAGTATTTTGTAGCATTGGGGGCGGTTAGTTAAAAGAGAGAGATGATCTTGAGCTCACCTACAAAATATTAAAGAGATTGATCACCACGATTAACTACGTAGAATGGGGAGTCGTAAGATAAGGGCTTTGTATATCGGCAGCGGTCAGTATATCCCCGCTATCTTGGGGATCATCACTGCTCCCGTTGGATTCGTGTTGGACGGAACGTTTATAGAGCTATTGGTGTTGGCGTTTCGCTTAGATATGCGTCCAGGCAATGGTCCACTAAGTCAAAAAAGCAAGACCAGATCAAAATATTGGCAGACGCCAAGCTCAATACGATACTAAAAAAAATACGTGTCTCAGGGCATCAACGATGGTGGCATCTCTCACGAAGAGTTTCAATTGATTACGACAAAGCTAAAAAAATTCAAAGACCTCAAAGAAAACATCAGGTCAAAGACTACCAAAAAACTGCAACAAATAAACTAGAAATGTGTTTGTGGACAAACACTGAGCTGTTTCGACCGTTTTATTAATGACTGCCGTAAAGGAGTTTCATCCAGGTCGAATAAACATGTACATGTACATGCGTATTCTATACAAAAAAAAAACATTTCTCATGACATCATGATGACGGCACACATTTTTTACGATCTAACAAACCTTTTGCAAAAAAGAATTTCGAATTAACCACGTTCTATTGATGAGATATGAGTAAAAGGTCCAAAAATGGAATAATTCATATAAAATCACATGATGACGTTACCGTGACGTCACTGCAATTTTTGTCTATATTACTTCCTGGAATATCTGCATACCGACATTGAACCTAATCGGACATCAGGTTCTCTGAGGTGGATCGGACCATATTTTATATCATTTTTGCAAAATTTGAAGAAAATATTAAAAATTGAAAAATTCATAAAAAATCAGATGATGACGTCATGATGACGTCACTTCAGATTTTAAATGCTGTTATCCATACCTACCTACCCACCAAGTTTCATAACGATCGGACATACCCTTATATGTGAATCAAAAAATCATGTTTTTGATGACGTCATGATAGCGTCACACATTTTACGAAATTTTGTGCAACTATCCATGACCTAACAAACCTGTTACAAAAAGAATTTCAAATTTGCCACATTCCGTATGTGAGATATGAGTAAAAGGTCCAAAAATTGAATAATTTATATAAAATCACACGATGACGTCATCATGACGTCACTGCAATTTTCGTCTATAACATGTCCCGGAATACTTGCAAACCAAGTTTAAACCAAATCGGACTTCCGGTTCTGTAGATATAGGGCCTTAAAGTATGCTCTTGTAGGATGACGTCACGTGACACGTGATGATGTCATGATGACATCATGATTCGGCGCACATCTTCAGATGGTGGTCTAACTGTATTCCAGATTTGAAGTCGATCGGATTTGAAAAAAGCCAAAAGTGACTTGTAGAACGAAATCACGTGTTATCCTATGAGAAAAAAAGTGGGAAAAAAAAGAGAAAAACTAAAAACTAGAAATTGTGGTTGTGAACAACCACAGAGCTGTTCCCAATATTGATTATCTGTTGGACCCATAGACATATAAGTAGAGATCTATGTCTGTTTGCAACAGAAGACAGGGCTTTCCGCATTATGATTTGTTTTTATCAACCTCCCTGACTATCACTATGCATGAACATAAAATCTGTCAAAGTTAGCCGGAAATCGGCTAAAACGGTCACTGTGGACAGGATTTGACCTAAGCAACACGTGCGCTGTGCGCGGGCTGACTGAAATATGATATGTACAATGTACGTGCATGTACATGTACTGTACATTGTGGACGTCCTGTGCATGTTTCAAAGCAGAGGTATTGTCAACCTGAAGTTTTAAGCGTGCGCAGGGCATGTCCGAGTTTGCTGATTGCCTCAAGAGCTTTCAAATGTTTTAGACCTACCCTTCAATAGACAATTAAAGTAAAAACTAATATAAAAACTGACATGGTTGATTTTTCAGGAATTTTCTAAGGAAAAAGGTTTTTTTCATTATAACTTCCGGTCTGATGACGTCATACACCTTAAACTTTGCACACGTCTTAAGTGGGTCAAGGTCATCATATACACCAATATTTAGGCGATTCCGACAAACTTCGCCACAGACATCTATTCAAAATACATTTTTGAAAATTTTCAACCTGTCGCTAGAGGGCGCTCGAAGATTGCAATACGTCATTGGTAGATGATTTGAAGAATACTATTAGCCAAGACACTAACACCGTTGAAAGCAAGTTCATATCTATTACCACTTTCAAATAATAAGCCACTTCCGGTTTGGGCCTTTTTCGACCGGAAGCAAGGGTCACGTGATTTCACGCACACTGAATGAAATAAAGACCTCAACCTACTCTACCACTTGCAGGCAACAGAATGCTGCGGACGCGTACGGTTGATTTCTTATACATTTTTAAATATTAAAATTGTCACAATTTATTTGCCTATAAATAAACACCAGATGACGTCATCATGACATCATCATTACACAATGTTGTTTGAATTAGGGTCTTTGCTTGGACAAAGATTGGTGTAAATGAATTACTGGCAAAGAGTCGAAAATGCCCTCTGAAAATTGACATTTTAAAGAAAAATTCTGTGTACAAAGTCTATGGGAAAAATTAAATATTCAAAATTCTATAATAAATCACGTGATGACGTCACCATGACGAAAAGTTTCGGCACACATCCTCAGATGATGATTAATAACTATGCTGAGTTTAAAGTTGATCGGATTTAAAATAATTGCCAAAGTGGCTTGTAGAATAAAAACGTGTACAAAACCTATGGGGAAAAGTGGAAAAAGAAAAAAAACCTTGAGGTCTACGTCTGTTTGCAACAGAACATAGGGCTTTTCCGCATTATGATGTTTTTTAATCAGTAATATGCCCTGAATATGCATGAACATAAAATCTGTCAAAGGTACCCGAAAATCGGCTAAAACGGTCACTGTGGACAGGATTTGACCTCGGCAATACGATGTATGTGCGTGTGTACAAGGGCTTTGCTTGGACAAAGAGTGATCTAAATAAATTACTGGCAAAGAGTCGAAAACGCACTTTGAAAATCAACAAATATTTTTAAATTTTTTGCTGACGTCATCGTGACGTCACTTCAAACTTTGCATACTAGTATGATTAACTACCTACCCACCAAGTTTCATGACAATTGGACCTTTCCTTATATGAGTTTTGAAAAATGGCATTTTGATGACGTCATGATGACGTCACACATTTTTCAAGTTTTGTGGGAATAGCTATTACATAACAGACCAAATGCAAAAAAGAATTTTGCATTTTGCATGTTGCGTTCGGGAGATATGGCTAAAAGGTCCAAAAAAATAAATATTCATATAAAATCTCAGGATGACGTCATCATGACGTCACCTCATTTTTAATCTATAACACATCCTGGTGTAGCCACATACCAAGTTTCAACCCAATCGGACTTACATTTCTGTAGATATAAGACTTCACAATATGTACGTAAATTTTCAAAAATCAATAAAAAAAATAGGTGATGACGTCATGGTGACGTCATAGTCTTGGCATCATTTTTGTATGAGGGTCTTCCTTGGCTGTAACTTTGATGACGATTCCAGATCGCCAAGTTATAAAAATGGTGGCTTGAAAACGTGTACAAAGTCAATGGGTTAAAAATCCCACAGCAGAAAAACTGCACCTTTAAATACGTGATTTGCCTTAAATTGAAACATTTTTATAAAATATTACTTGATATTCTGACTCGGGGGAATATTTTCAATCAAATGGCAAACTTAAAAAAAATACGATTTCTTTTTCCTTCTCATAGTAATTCTCGGCCGAAATTCAGAACTACTCAGTAAGATACCGTATATCAGTGTTGTATAGGAAAAGACTTGTGGAGAAAGCTGTGTACAAAGTCTATGAGAACAATTAATTATTCATGAATCCATAATAAATCACTTGATGATGACGTCATCATGATGTGATAGTCTTGGCATAATTTTTGTATAAGGGTCTTCCTTGGCTGTAACTTTGATGACGATTCCAGATCGCCAAGTTATGAAAATGGTGGCTTGAAAACGTGTACAAAGTCAATAGGTTAAAAATCCCACAGCAGAAAAACTGCACCTTTAAATGCGTGATTTTCCTTTAAACTGAAACATTTTTATAAAATATTACTTGCTATTCTAACTCTTGGGAATATTTTCAATCAAATGACAGGCGTAAAAAAATATGATTTCTTTTTCCTTCTCATAGTAATTCTCAGCAGAACTACTCAGTAAGATATCAGTGTTGTATAGGGAAAGACTTGTGGAGAAAGCTGTGTACAAATTCTATGAGAAAAATTAATTATTCATAAATCCATAATAAATCACTTGATGACGTCACCATGACGTCACTCTTCGGGACACATCTTGGCTAAAGGGACTATGCTTATGCCAACTTTCAAGGATATCTGACAAAGATTAATGCCAAAAGTGCTATAATACGTCCCTGTCTATGCGCATGCATGAACATAAAATCTGTCAAAGTTAGCCAAAAATCGGCTAAAACGGTCACTGTGGACAGGATTTGACCTCAGCAACACGTGCGCTGCAGGCTGACTGACATACGATGTATGTGCCTATGTACAACGTACGTGCATGTACATGTACATTCTGGACGTCCTGTCCTATGCATGTTTTGAAGCAGAGGTATTGTCAACGTGAAGTTTTAAGCGTGCGCAGGGTATGTTCGAGTTCGCTTATCACCTCGAAACTTTGAAATGTTTTAGACCTACCCTTCAATCGACAATTAAAGTAAAAACAAATATAAAAACTGCCATGGGTGATTTTTCAGGAATTTTCAAATGAAAAAGGGTCTTTTCTTTATAACCTTCGGTCTGATGACGTCATAAACCTTAAACTTCGCACACGTCTTAAGTGGGTCAAGGTCATCATATACACCAATATTTAGGCGATTCCAACAAACTTCGCCACAGACATCTATTCAAAATACATTTTTGAAAATTTTCAACCTGTCGCTAGAGGGCGCTCGAAGATTGCATGACGTCATTGGTAAATGATTTGAAGAATACTTTTAGCCAAGAGACTAACACCGTTAAAAGCAAGTTCATATCTATTACCATTTTCAAATAATAAGCCACTTCCGGTTTGGGCCTTTTTCGACCGGAAGCAAGGGTCACGTGATTTCACGCACACTGAATGAAATAAAGACCTCAACCTACTCTACCACTTGCCGGCAACAGAATGCTGCGGACGCGTACGGTTGATTTCTTATGCATTTTTAAATATTAAAAGTGCCACAATTTAATTGCCTATAAATTAACACAGGATGACGTCATCATGACGTCATCATTCCACAAAAGTGTTTGAATTACGGTCTTTGCTTGGATAAAGAGTGGTGTAAATGAATTATTGGCAAAGAGTCGAAAATGCCCTTTGAAAAGCGACAATTTTTTTTAAATTTCCTTGTACAAAATCTATGGGAAAAATTAAATATTCAAAAATCTATAATAAATTAGTCAATGACGTCACCATGACGTCAATCTTCGGGACACATCTTTGCTATAGGGACTTTGCTTATGCCAACTTTGAATGATGTCTGACAAAGATTAATGCCAAAAGTGGCGTGTAGAAAAAACGTGTACAAAGTCTATGGGCTTTTGGGAAAAAAAGGAGAAGAGGAAGAAGAAGAAGAAGAAGAAGAAAGAAAAACTAGAGGTCTATGTCTGTTTGCAACAGAACATAGGGCTTTTCCGTATTATGATTTTTTTAAATCAATAATATGCCCTGAATATGCATGAACATAAAATCTGTCAAAGTTAGCCGAAAATCGGCTAAAACGGTCACTGTGGACAGGATTTGACCTTGGCAATACGATGTATGTGCGTGTGTACAAGGTCTTTGCTTGGACAAAGAGTGATCTAAATAAATTACTGGCAAAGAGTCGAAAACGCACTCTGCAAATCGACAAATAATTTTAAATTTTTTGATGACGTCATCGTGACGTCACTTCGAACTTTGCATACTAGTATGATTAACTACCTACCCACCAAGTTTCATGACAATTGGACCTTTCCTTATATGAGTTTTGAAAAATCGCATTTTGATGACGTCGTGATGACGTCACACATTTTTCAAGTTTTGTGCTAATAGCTATTACATAACAGACCAAATGCAAAAAAGGAATTTTGCATTTTGCATGTTGCGTTCGGGAGATATGGCTAAAAGGTCCAAAAAAATTAATATTCATATAAAATCTCAGGATGCCGTCATCATGACGTCACCTCATTTTTAATCTATAACACATCCTGGTATTGCCACATACCAAGTTTCAACCCAAACAAACAAAAAAAATTGTGTGTTTACGGTAACGGCCTGAAAAAAATCCAGGTAGGTAGGTAGGGAAATAATTTTATTTTGTAATTTTTTTTTTCATTTCAGTTCTGCATGCCCATGCTTGTTCTTTCGCCAAAAAAATGTATAAAACCACTATTCAAGCATTGAAGATATTCAATCGCTACATTTCAATCCAAATTAATTTGTATCGTCGGCCAGGGTTCTCCCCAGGATTTTTTCAAACATGTGGGGGAAGATTTGCTCTGATTCAACAACCCGAAAATGTTTTAACTTAAGAAGCTCTCTGGTGCATTTTAGAGCAAATCTGGGGGTCTTTATCTTAAGATTTGTCCTTGAAATTCAGAGGAGATCTTGTAGGTCACTAATATTTTTGTAATTAAAGAAAAAAAATCAAAATTGTTAACTTATAAAAAATTAACATTTCACAACCTGTGTTTCATTGCTTCCTAACTAGAAAAGTATGAATTACATTTACATGTAAATTTCAAATTAAGAAATTAAGGTGGAGAAAAAAACAACTTTTGCTTCCGATTACATGCCTTTCAATAAAGCGTCAGTAGGTCGAAAAATTATTTCGCCAATTTTTTGGGGGCGCTGATTAATGGAGCATCATTCGTACTAATCATAGAGCAAGGAATCATGTGTATTTTGTGCCTGGATTATTTTCATTTGCGCCACGAAAATTATCAAGACTGGCCATTAGAAGTAATTAAAAACTTGCCTCGCTTAATTAAAAATATATTTGAGGTCGGTGGTTCCACTACATCACGGCCGCTGGCACCGCCAACATTCCACCTGGCTGGCCAAACATCGCGCCGTGCTCACGGCCCCGTGGCCGAAAATCTTGCACTACTGCAGAAACACGCTACGATGTTTCGCCACAAGTTCGAGCTTTGCAATTAATGGAAAACACATACACAGAAAATAAAGATCACGTTCTGTGAATTAATTCGCAGAAATTCTCTTTCTCCAGCGATGTTTGTTTGGTAATATTTTTACGATCCAACTTCGGCCCACTACATCATCATGCTGTATGATACGAAGTAGTATGGACCGGTGAGAGAGGCAGTAGTCACTGGTTCCGGTCCTTCATCATAGCATTGATTCCGTTAGCTGGCGAAGGGAACCAGTGTACCATGTTGTATGTTAGCTTGGTGCAGCTGGTGGTCGACAGAACACGTCATCGTGTGCATTTTGATCACACATGCATCGGAAAAACAGGATTTTGGTCAAGATTTTGCATGTCAAGATGAAATAATGGCGTATGTAACGATCAAATTGTGCATTTTAATGGCGTGTATGATAATTATATTGTGCGTATCAGGGGCTAAAAAATGTGATTTTTTTTTTGTCGGCGTATCGGGCCGGCCGCAATTCCAGCGTATCAGGCCGATACGCAAGGCCGTACGTGGGGAGAACCATGCTGTCCGTCGGGCAGCCAGGCATACCCCGATGCGTTTGTGCAAAAATAATCGTACTTCGTAGTTTGAGAATTCAAGTTTTGAGATCGTCGCGATTTTCGCACGTTTAACACAGGTATGTTTGTGTCAAATCATGGTCAAATTCAAGTGTGGAAAATGGTTTTTGTTCATGGCAAATAATTAAAAGTACTTGAAATGTTTGAAATAATATCAACCTTCAAAATGGCAATAAAAAGTTTGAGGTCGGCAATTTGGCCGAAAAAATTCCAGGTCGGTCGGGTTACCGTAAACACACCATTTTTTTTGTTTGGCCTAATACATTTCTGTAGATATAAGACTTCACAATATGTACATAAATTTTCAAAAATCAATAAAAAAATTAGGTGATGATGTCATCGTGACGTCATAGTCTTGGCATAATTTTTGTATGAGGGTCTTCCTTGGCTGTAACTTTGATGACGATTCCAGATCGCCAAGTTATAAAAATGGTGGCTTGAAAACGTGTACAAAGTCAATGGGTTAAAAATCCCACAGCACAAAAACTGCACCTTTAAATACGTGATTTGCCTTTAAACTGAAACATTTTTATAAAATATTACTTGATATTCTGACTCTTGGGAATATTTTCAATCAAATGGCAAACGTAAAAAAAATACAATTTCTTTTTCCTTCTCCATGTTCTCATAGTAATTCTTGGCCGAAGTTCAGAACTACTCAGTAAGATATATCAGTGTTGTGTAGGAAAAGACTTGTGGAGAAAGCTGTGTACAAAGTCTATGAGAACAATTAATTATTCATGAATCCATAATAAATCACTTGATGATGACGTCATCATGATGTGATAGTCTTGGCATAATTTTTGTATGAGGGTCTTCCTTGGCTGTAACTTTGATGACGATTCCAGATCGCCAAGTTATGAAAATGGTGGCTTGAAAACGTGTACAAAGTCAAAAGGTTAAAAATCCCACAGCAGAAAAACTGCACCTTTAAATGCGTGATTTTCCTTTAAACTGAAACATTTTTATAAAATATTGCTTGCTATTCTAACTCTTGGAAAAATTTTCAATCAAATGACAGGCGTAAAAAAATACGATTTCTTTTTCCTTCTCATAGTAATTCTCAGCCGAAGTTCAGAACTACTCAGTAAGATATATCAGTGTTGTATAGGGAAAGACTTGTGGAGAAAGCTGTGTACAAATTCTATGAGAAAAATTAATTATTCATAAATCCATAATAAATCACTTGATGACGTCACCATGACGTCACTCTTCGGGACACATCTTGGCTATAGGGACTATGCTTATGCCACCTTTCAATGATATCTGACAAAGATTAATGCCAAAAGTGCTATAATACGTCCCTGTCTATGCGCATGCATGAACATAAAATCTGTCAAAGTTAGCCGAAAATCGGCTAAAACGGTCACTGTGGACAGGATTTGACCTCAGCAACACGTGCGCTGCAGGCTGACTGACATACGATGTATGTGCCTATGTACAACGTACATGCATGTACATGTACATTGTGGACGTCCTGTCCTGTGTATGTTTTGAAGCAGAGGTATTGTCAACGTGAAGTTTTAAGCGTGCGCAGGGTATGTTCGAGTTAAACTTATCGCCTCGAAACTTTAAAATGTTTTAGACCTACCCTTCAATCGACAATTAAAGTAAAAACAAATATAAAAACTGCCATGGTTGATTTTTCAGGAATTTTCAAATGAAAAAGGGTCTTTTTATTATAACTTCCGGTCTGATGACGTCATTCGCCTAAAACTTCGCACACGTCTTAAGTGGGTAAAGGTCATCATATACACCAATATTTAAGCGATTCCGAAAAACTTCGCCACAGACATCTATTCAAAATACATTTTTGCTAATTTTCAACCTGTCGCTAGAGGGCGCTCGAAGATTGCATGACGTCATCTGTAGATGATTTGAAGAACACTATCGGCCAAGAGACTAACACCGTTGAAAGCAAGTTCATTTCTATTACCATTTTCAAATAATAAGCCACTTCCGGTTTGGGCCTTTTTCGACCGGAAGCAAGGGTCACGTGATTGCACGCACACTGATTGAAATGAAGACCTTAACCTACTCTACCACTTGCCGGCAACAGAATGCTGCGGACGCGTACGGTTGATTTCTTATGCATTTTTAAATATAAAAAGTGTCACAATTTAATTGCCTATAAATAAACACAGGATGACGTCATCATGACGTCATCATTCCACAATGTTGTTTGAATTAGGGTCTTTGCTTGGACAAAGAGTGGTGTAAATGAATAACTGGCAAAGAGTCGAAAATGCCCTTTGAAAAGCGACAATTTTTTTTTAAATTTCTGTGTACAAAGTCTATGGGAAAAATTAAATATTCAAAAATCCGTAATAAATTAGTCGATGACGTCACCATGACGTCACTCTTCGGGGCACATCTCTGCTATAAGGACTATGACTATGCTAACTTTGAATGAGGTATAACAAAGATAAATGTCAAAAGTGGCACTGAGAAAAAACGTGTACAAACTCTATGGGATTTAGGCGACAAAAAGAAGAAGAAGAAGAAGAAGAAGAAAGAAAAACTAGAGCTGTATGTCTGTTTGCAAACAGAACACACGGCTTTTTCGCATTTAACAAGTATTTGTTTCGTTTGTCCTTTTGCAGTCAATTTTCAGAGTGCTTCATGCAGTTAAAGGTAATTTGTTCAAAACGCTTAGAATAATTCCTAAAGTATAATTTTATCAAATGATGTCACTTGCCCTGCAATGACGTCATCCTTAAGACCCTTCTCAATGCACATTTTGTCATTGTGATTTTGGTTTGAACCAAGCTTAATTGCAATCCGATGACAGAAAGTGTGCAATTTGTGGAAGCAGAATAAAATTTTAAATATTTAAAAATTATAAAAACCAAATGATGACGTCATCGTGACGTCACTTTAAACTTTGTATACTAGTACCATTATTTACCTACCCACTAAGTTTCATGACAGTCAGACCTTTGATTATGTGTTTTTTAAAAAAATCGCATTTTATGACGTCATAATGATGTCAGATATTTTTTTCAAAATTTTGTGCAAATACCTTTTACCTAACAGACCAAATACACGAAGAATTTTGAATTTTGCATGTTACGTTCATAAAATATGGCTAAAAAGTCGAAAACTTCAAATATTCATATAAAATCTCCGGATGACGTCATCATGGCGTCACCTATTTTTTTTTTTACCTATGACACATCTCGGTCTAGTCACATACCAAGTTTCAACCCAATCAGACTTACAGTTCTGTAGATATAGGACTTCATAATATGCACGTTCATTTTTAAAAATCAATAAAAAAAAATAGGTGATGACGTCATCAATTTTGTATGAGGGTCTTCCTTGGCTGTGAAATTGATGATGATTCCAGATCGCCAAGTTATAGAAATGGTGGCTTGAAAACGTGTACAAAGTCAATGGGGTAATACGTGTACAAAGTTTACGGGCTAAAAGAAATCCCACTGCAGAAAAATTGCACCTTTAAATTTGTAATTTGCCTTTGAACTGAAACATTTTTATGAAATATTACTTGATATTCGGACCCTTAGGAATATGTTCAATCGAATGACAGCGCGAAAAAATATGATTTCTCTTTCCTTCTCATAGTAATTCTCGGCTGAAGTTCAGAACTACTCAGTAAGATATCAGTGTTGTATAGATAATTGTGGAAAATCCCACTGCAGAAAAACTGCACCTTTAAATACGTAACATAGGGCTTTTCGGCATTATGATTTTTTATTATACGTCCCTGACTATGCGCATGCATGAACATAAAATCTGTCAAAGTTAGCCGAAAATCGGCTAAAACGGTCACTGTGATGTGGACAGGATTTGACCTCGGCAACACGTGCTCTGCACACTAACATACGATGTATGTGCGTAACGTACGTGTATGTACATATAGACGTTCTGTGCATGTTTTAGAGCAGAGGTATTGTCAACCTGAAGTTTTAAACGTGCGCAGGGCATGTCCAAATTCGCTTATTGCCTGGAAGCTTTGAAATGTTTTAGCCCTACCCTTAAATCGACAATTGAAGTAAAAACTAACATAAAATCTGCCATGGTTGATTTTTCAGGAATTTTCAAATGAAAAAGGGTCTTTTTATTATAACTTCCGGTCTGATGACGTCATTCGCCTAAAACTTCGCACACGTCTTAAGTGGGTCAAGGTCATCATATACACCAATATTTAGGCGATTCCGACAAACTTCGCCACAGACATCTATTCAAAATACATTTTTGCAAATTTTCAACCTGTCGCTAGAGGGCGCTTGAAGATAGCATGACGTCATCGGTAGATTATTTGAAAAATACTTTTAGCCAAGAGACTAACACCGTTAAAAGCAAGTTCATATCTATTACCATTTTTAAATAATAAGCCGCTTCCGGTTTTGGCCTTTTTCGACCGGAAGCAAGGGACACGTGATTTCATGCACACTGAATGAAATAAAGACCTCAACCTACTCTACCATTTGCCGGCAACAGAATGCTGCGGACGCGTACAGTTGATTTCTTATGCTTTTTTAAATATTAAAAGTGTCACAATTTAATTGCCTATAAATACACACCGGATGACGTCATCATGACGTCATCATTACACAATGTTGTTTGAATTAGGGTCTTTGCTTGGACAAAGATTGGTGCAAATGAATTACTGGCAAAGAGTCAAAAATGCCTTTTGAAAATCGACAATTTTTTCTAAAATTCTGTGTACAAAGTCTATGGGACAAATTAAATATTCAAAAATCTATAATAAATCACTTGATGACGTCACCATGACGTCACTCTTCGGGACACATCTTTGCTATAGGGACTATGCCTGTGGTAACTTTCAATGATGTGTGACAAAGATTAATGCCAAAAGTGGCGCTGAGAAAAAACGTGTACAAAGTCTATGGGATTTTGGCGACAAAAAGAAATAAAAACTAGAGATCTATGTCTGTTTGCAACAGAACATAGGGCTTTTCCGCATTATGATTTGTTTTAATCAATAATATGCCCTGAGTATGCATGAACATAAAATCTGTCAAAGTTAGCCAGAAATCGGCTAAAACGGTCAATGTGGACAGGATTTGACTTCGGCAATACGATGTATGTGCGTGTGTACAAGGTCTTTGCTTGGACAAGTGATCTAAATAAATTACTGGCAAAGAGTCGAAAAGGCACTTTGAAAATCGACAACTATTTTTAAATTTTTCGATGACGTCATCGTGACGTCACTTCGAACTTTGCATACTAGTATGATTAACTACCTACCCACCAAGTTTCATGACAATTGGACCTTTCCTTATATGAGTTTTGAAAAATCGCATTATGATGACGTCATGATGACGTCATCCTGGTATAGCCACATACCAAGTTTCAACCCAATCGGACTTACATTTCTGTAGATATAAGACTTCATAATATGTACGTAAATTTTCAAAAATCAATAAAAAATTAGGTGATGACGTCATCATGACGTCATAGTCTTAGCATAGTTTTTGTATGAGGGTCTTCCTTGGCTGTAACTTTGATGACAATTCCAGATCGCCAAGTTATAAAAATGGTGGCTTGAAAACGTGTACAAAGTCAATGGGTTAAAACCCAACAGCAGAAAAACTGCACCTTTAAATACGTTATTTGCTTTTAAACTGAAACAGTTTTATAAAATATTACTTGATATTATGACTCTTGGGAATATTTTCAATCAAATGGCAAACGTAAAAAAATACGATTTCTTTTTCCTTCTCATAGTAATTCTCGGCCGAAGTTCAGAACTACTCAGTAAGAAATATCAGTGTTGTATAGGAAAAGATTTGTGGAGAAAGCTGTGTACAAAGTCTATGAGAACAATTAATTATTCATGAATCCACAATAAATCACTTGATGATGACGTCATCATGATGTCATTGTCTTGGCATAATTTTTGTATGAGGGTCTTCCTTGGCTGTAACTTTGATGACGATTCCAGATCGCCAAGTTATGAAAATGGTGGCTTGAAAACGTGTACAAAGTCAATAGGTTAAAAATCCCACAGCAGAAAAACTGCACCTTTAAATGCGTGATTTTCCTTTAAACTGAAACATGTTTATAAAATATTACTTGCTATTTTAACTCTTGGGAATATTTTCAATCAAATGACAGGCGTAAAAAAATACGATTTCTTTTTCCATCTCATAGTAATTCTCAGCCGAAGTTCAGAACTGCTCAGTAAGATATATCAGTGTTGTATAGGGAAAGACTTGTGGAGAAAGCTGTGTACAAAGTCTATGAGAAAAATTAATTATTCATAAATCCACAATAAATCACTTGATGACGTCACCATGACGTCACTCTTCGGGACACATCTTGGCTATAGGGAGTATGCTTATGCCAACTTTCAATGATATCTGAAAAAGATTAATGCCAAGAGTGCTATAATACGTCCCTGTCTATGCGCATGCAGGAACATAAAATCTGTCAAAGTTAGCCGAAAATCGGCTAAAACGCCCTCAGCAACACGTGCGCTGCAGGCTGACTGACATACGATGTATGTGCCTATGTACAACGTACGTGCATGTACATATACATTGTGGACGTCTTGTTATGTGCATGTTTTGAAGCAGAGGTATTGTCAACGTGAAGTTTTAAGCGTGTGCAGGGTATGTTCGAGTTCGCTTTTCGCCTCGAAACTTTGAAATGTTTTAGACCTACCCTTCAATCGACAATTAAAGTAAAAACAAATATAAAAACTGCCATGGTTGATTTTACAGGAATTTTCAAATGAAAAAGAGGCTTTTTATTATAACTTCCGGTCTGATGACGTCATTTGCCTAAAACTTCGCACACGTCTTAAGTGGGTCAAGGTCATCATATACACCAATATTTAGGCGATTACGACAAACTTCGCCACAGACTTCTATTAAAAATACATTTTTGCTAATTTTCAACCTGTCGCTAGAGGGCGCTCGAAGATTGCATGACGTCATCGGTAGATGATTTGAAGAATACTATTGGCCAAGAGACTAACACCGTTGAAAGCAAGTTTATATCTATTACCACTTTCAAATGATAAGCCACTTCCGGTTTTGGCCTTTTTCGACCGGAAGCAAGGGTCACGTGATTTCACGCACACTGAATGAAATAAAGACCTCAACCTATTCTACCACTTGCCGGCAACGGAATGCTGCGGACGCGTACGGTTGATTTCTTATGCATTTTTGAATATTAAAAGTGTCACAATTTAATTGCCTATAAATAAACACCGGATGACGTCATCATGACGTCATCATTACACAATGTTGTTTAAATTAGGGTCTTTGCTTGGACAAAGATTGGTGTAAATGAATTACTGGCAAAGAGTAAAAAATGCCCTTTGAAAAGCGACAAGGTTTTTTAAATTTCTGTGTACAAAGTCTATGGGAAAAATTAAATATTCAAAAATCTATAATAAATTAGTCGATGACGTCACCATGACGTCAATCTTCGGGACACATCTTTGCTATAGGGACTATGCTTACGCTAAGTTTGAATGATGTATGGCAAAGATTAATGCCAAAAGTGGCACTGAGAAAAAACGTGCACAAAGTCAATGGCATTTGAAGTGGAACAAAAAGAAGAAGAAGAAGAAGAAGAAGAAGAAGAAGAAGAAGAAAGAAAAAAAAAAACGAGAACAAAAACAAAGGCTTTTTCGCAAAATTGCGAAAAAGCCAAAAAAAAACCAGAATAAAAAGAAATGCTTTTTCGCAAAATTGCGAAAAAGCCAAAAATGAGAACAAAAAGAAAGGCTTTTCCGCTTTTTTGCGGAAAAGCCAAAAATCAGAACAAAAAGAAAGGCTTTTCCGCAACAATGCGGAAAAGCCAAAAAAAACACTAGAAATTGTGGTTGTGAACAACCACAGAGCTGTTCCCAATATTGATTATCTGTTGGACCCATAGACATATAACTAGAGATCTATGTCTGTTTGCAACAGAAGATAGGGCTTTACGCATTATGATTTGTTGTTATCAACGTCCCTGACTATCACTATGCATAAACATAAAATCTGTCAAAGTTAGCCGGAAATCGGCTAAAACGGTCACAGTGGACAGGATTTGATCTCAGCAACAAGTGCACTGCGCGCGGGCTGACTGACATACGATATGTACAACGTACAATGTACGTGCATGTACATGTACACATTGTGGACGTCCTGTGCATGTTTTAAAGCAGAGGTATTGTCAACCTGAAGTTTTAAGCGTGGGCAGGGCATGTCCGAGTTTGCTTATTGCCTCGAAGCTTTAAAATGTTTTAGACCTACCCTTAAATAGACAATTAAAGTAAAAATTAATGTACAAACTGCCATGGTTGATTTTTCAGAAATTTTCTAAGGAAAAAGGGTCTTTTCATTATAACTTCCGGTCTGATGACGTCATACACCTTAAACTTCGCACACGTCTTAAGTGGGTCAAAGTCATTATATTCACCAATATTTAGGCGATTCCGACAAACTTCGCCACAGACATCTATTCAAAATACATTTTTGAAAATTTTCAACCTGTCGCTAGAGGGCGCTCGAAGATTGCATGAAGTCATCGGTAGATGATTTGAAGAATACTTTTAGCCAAGAGACTAACACCGTTAAAAGCAAGTTCATATCTATTACCATTTTCAAATAATAAGCCGCTTCCGGTTTGGGCCTTTTTCGACCGGAAGCAAGGGTCACGTGATTTCACGCACACTGAATGAAATAAAGACCTCAACCTACTCTACCACTTGCCGGCAACAGAATGCTGCGGACGCGTACGGTTGATTTCTTATGCATTTTTAAATATTAAAAGTGCCACAATTTAATTACTTATAAATTAACACAGGATGACGTCATCATGACGTCATCATTCCACAATGGTGTTTGAATTACGGTCTTTGCTTGGATAAAGAGTGGTGTAAATGAATTATTGGCAAAGAGTCGAAAATGCCCTTTGAAAAGCGACAAATTTTTTTAAATTTCTGTGTACAAAATCTATGGGGAAAATTAAATATTCAAAAATCTATAATAAATTAGTCGATGACGTCACCATGACGTCAATCTTCGGGACACATCTTTGCTATAGGGACTATGCTTATGCCAACTTTGAATGATGTCTGACAAAGATTAATGCCAAAAGTGGCGTGTAGAAAAAACGTGTACAAAGTCTATGGGCTTTTGGGAAAAAAAGAAGAAGAGGAAGAAGAAGAAGAAGAAGAAGAAAGAAAAAAAATCAGAACAAAAAGAAAGGCTTTTCCGCAACAATGCGGAAAAGCCAAAAAGAATCAGAACAAAAAGAAAGGCTTTTCCGCAACAATGCGGAAAAGCCAAAACAAAAAAAAAGGAAAAAAAAAAAACTTTAACGAAAACAATAGCTGTTCCCAATTGAAATTGGGAACAGCTAAAAAAAACTTTAACGAAAACAAGAGCTGTTCCCAATTGAAATTGGGAACAGCTAAAAAGGAAAAAAAAAAACTTTAACGAAAACAATAGCTGTTCCCAATTGAAATTGGGAACAGCTAATAACAAAAACAAGAGCTGTTTCGGTGTGTACACCGAAACAGCTAAAAACGACAGAGACTGTGAAAAAGAAGTTGTAAGGATTTCATTGATCCACCCCTATTTTGAAATGGTGCAGGCCGGGATGTGTTATAAGTAAAAATTGAGGTAACATCATCGTGCGATGTTATATGCATTTTTAAAGTTTTGGACCTTTAAGCCATATCTCAGGAACGCAACATCCAAAATTCAAAATTCTTTTTGTATTTGGTTTGTTAGGTAATAGGTATATGCACAATTTTTTTTTAAATGTGTGCTGTCATCATGACGTCATCAAAATGCGATTTTTGAAAACACATATAAGGGAAAGTCCGATTGTCATGAAACTTAGTGGATATCTAGATAATGGTACTAGTATGAAAAAAATCGAAAGGACGTCACCATGACGTCATCGGTTGATTTTTTTTTTTGATTTTTTTAAAAATATTTACAACGTCATTCCAATTCCAAAATTTAACACTTTCTTTCACCTGATTGACTTCAAACTTGGTACAAACCAAGGCTACAATGCAAAAATGTGCATTGACAAGTGTTGTCAAGACGACGTCTTCGTAGGGCATGTGACACCATCATAAAGGGTCACTTTCAAAGTCTCATATTGAGAAAACTATCAGTCCCAATGGGTCAAAATTCCGTATGAACGTAGTCCGATACGTCTGATTTAATATGGACTTTTTTCTTTTTGACGATAATATATCTCAAAGACGCTAAATGCTAAATTAAAAAATTCTTGTACTGTATACTTTGAAACGTTGTACATGCATAGTCAGGGTTGCTTTTTGATTTAAAAAAATAGTAATGCGGAAAAGCCCTGTGTTCTGTTGCAAAGTGACATAGATCTCTAGTTTAAGTACTTAATGTTTTATTTTTTTAAACAAAACAAAGATTATTTTGCCTCCTACATTTTCCACCATAAAATCCACATCTGCAGCCGATTTCACATAACAGTGCGTAGTTTTCGCCATGCGTAAGACTCACACAACAAATTTGATGTGCAACTACGTACGCAATAAACTTACTTGGCGTAGCTGCGCAATGTTTTAAATAATTTGAACATCTTGGACGAGGATAATAACAGCATTTACGATGGCTGTTTGTGTGTGAATTTGTTCGTTCACCAAACAGTCGTTGGATCTCCTCAGCCCGCCATTTTTAATATTATTTGGTCTGACTGTCTTCGGAATCGTGCGGCAACTCTAAAACTCTGTCACTAGTGAAATAGAAATTCATTTAAAGCTACAGTCCATCATTTGTAATTTGAGCATTTTGTTCGTTTGAAGCAACAAAAGAGTTCAAAATCTAATGAAGGATACTGAGCAACTAACCTGATGAAGTTTCAGCTAAGCTTCAGCTGTACATTCCGAGAAAAACAGCATTCTAAGATCTCAATTTCAAATCAAAAGTTACTGAATCATGTTTTGAATTGTTTTGAATTGCAGCTATAAGCGACGTCGTGCACTGATCCGACGAATTATAACAACCGCGCGCGCGTGTGCGTCATTCCAATACTTGTGCGCGCTGCGCTGAATAACAAAACGAACTACTAATTTAAATTTTCCTACGGTGCTTCTTAAGAATCACCGTTGGAAAGGCCTTCTTTCGTTGATTACTTCAAAATGACAGCTTCCCAGAAAGAATAATTTCACAGGGAGTTTAGTTCCCTTACTATCTTTCAACCAAGTTTGTTTTTCAACAATAATTACGCCAGTTACTTTTCGGATGGCTGCAAATGATGGACTCTAGCTATAACTTATGCCACCTAAAATGATTGTGCAAGTTAGGCCATAATTTACTGTGCAACTTGCGCACTATCAGACATTCGTGAAATGTGTCATCAGTCAAATGTTGCGCTGCGTGAAATGTTGCGCAGCTTACGCAATAAATTGTGGCACGGGCAGAGTTGCGCCACTGCATAAAGTCTCATGAAATCGGCTGCTGGAGTAGTACACACCCTCAACGTCGTCGAGTATTATAAGGTGCTCGCATTTATTAAATTCATCCGTTGCTGGTGGCGTCTGAATTTTATCTGGTAGTTTACCAAATATCTCAATGTACTGCTTCGAAAAAAAAATCCATCATTTTATATAGTAATTAAAATAACTAGAGATCGCTTCAAAATTAATATATGTGATGACCTTAATGCAGACAAGACCTGTGTGCGAAAACAAATTGATTACATCATCAGACCGGAAGTTGGAATAAAAAGACCTCTTTGCCTTTGAAAATATCTGGAAAATCAACCCTGAGAGATTTAATCTTGATTTGTGCTTTAAATGGCAATTGAATAGTAGGTCTAAAACTTCCCCATATGTTTCGTTTACATAAGTAAACTTGGAGATGCCCTGCAGCCCCCTTGAAATTTGAAGTTGACCACACCTACGCATTAAAATGTTCATTGAATGCCAAGTACATTGTATCGTATTGTATTGTATTGCGTGTGTACAGTAAATGGGGATCATTGCGTGCAAAAGGGGTTTTCCCCACTAAACAGCGTGCTCACCTCTTGCGTGTCTGGTTTTACGACTGTTTTATGTTAACTATTGAGGCACATGTAATGGCTGTTTGATGTACCAATGTATTCTTAAGTGTTTACCAGTGTTTTGTACGAGTTTATATGACAACTTCTTAATGCAAGCACATTTTTTACTTTTGATAATGTCATATGAGACTCAAAAGTTAGGCACTTTTTTGCAAAAACATGCACATTGGGGCAAAGAGTGTATGGCGAGCAATATTTTGTATTACGCTAATGGTGTGCAACCTTTACTTTTAGAAATATGAGCTATTTAATGGGTTTTTGTAAAGACTGTACTTGATAAGTAAACATTACAGCAGCATATGTTGAGACCACGTGATTAATCTTTGAAGATCAATATAAAGTCAACTGTGAGAGATCTGATTTTGCTTTTTATGGGCATCGACTTGACTTTGACAATTTTCTAACTGTCATTCTAGACTGTCAGTGTTTTTAGCAAACTTTTGTTAAATTTCTTGCCATCAACACAAACATGATAGCCCAACAGTGTGGTTGTTCCCACAACTTCTAGTTTTATTCTATTATTTACACTTGATTAAAGACCAACAATAGCGAGCCGCGTCGAGCGTAAAAGGGGATTTCCCTTCTTTTGTTGAGCAAATTTTTCAAGGTCACTAGCAGCAGCGAGACCGTAGCACGGCAAGGCCGGACACGTCGCAGGGGTGGATCCAGGATTTTCCAAAAGGGGGGGGGGGAGGGGGGCGTGAAATTTGTTCAAACCCGTACGGGAAGTTTTGTTGTGACACATTAACTCGGCGTGGGGTTTGAGGCCCGTCTAAGGGCCCAAAAAAAAATTTGGAACTTTAGAAGCTCTCTGGTGCATTTTAGAGCAAATCTGGGGGGTCTCTGCGGCAGATTTTTCCTCAAAATTCAGAGGAGTTTTATAATATTGTTTAAACCAAATATTGAATAATCATTTCACAAACATTACAACTTCCTAAACTGAAAAAGTAAGTTTCAAGTTGAGAAATAAGTCGGAAGAACAAAAAAAATCTGATTCCTATCACATTCCTATTGCACCACGAAAGTTATCGAGACAGTCCATCAAAACTTTTTGATAAAAATTTGCCTTACCTAATATTATAATATATGAAAATATATTTAAGGTGGGTTATTCTTTTAAAAAGTGGAAAATTTAAGTCGTCCACGCCACTATGCTCAAACAATGACAATGTTAGTTACCGTCAGCCGCCAGCCAGCACTGGCCGCACACGGCGCACTTTCGGAGTGCATATATCAGCACTTTGTATTGCGTAGCGGACCCAGAAATGAACCCATGTGCTGTGGCCGAAAAGTTTGCAGAAAACACACTTTGATGTATCACGTACGAGCGGAACAATCTCGTTATAAATATTTATTTTAATGGAAAATACAAATGTACATACACAGAAAATTCTGGAAATTAATTTGAAGAAATTTTCTTTCTCCATCGATGTTCGTTTGGTATTTTCTATGATCCAAATTCAACGCAACGCATGTAACCCGTATTCACTGGTTCCGGTCCTGCATCATAGCTTTGATTCTGTTGGGAACGCGTAGGGAACCAGTGAATGAGGATGGCACTGCACTGCATTGCCGCATGCCGCACGGAACATCGTACAGCGGCATGGCTTCGATGTCGTGAATGTGCATTTTGATGGCACATGCGTCAGAAATACAGGCTTTTCCCGTCAAGATTTAGCATGTCCAGGTGAAATTAAGAATATCGTGTGTAACAGTTTTTTTTCTGAAGAAAAAGGAGGCGTCGCCCCGGATCCGCCCCTGCATCGAGTCCCGCGCAGGGGATTTCCCTTCTTTTGTTGAACAAATTTTAAGAATTTTTGAGGTACTGGCCCAGACTGATAGCCTTTGTTCTTGAAGCGGTAGTCTCCCCCTACTTACCTGATAATCTGTAAGCTTGAAGGAATTCCAAAGTCTTGAGTCTTTTGGCGAATGCTATTGAGCTGGTAATGGCAGCATGTTGGGCCTCAGAAGTGACTTCAATATCTGCATCTTCATCTCTCAAGAGGTTACTTAGTACCTACAATCATGTGCAAACCATCAACTGTATGTGTTTAACACTGTAATTCTGCCTTATAAATGCCACAACGCTTGAAACTCAAAACAGGGTTCAACAGAATACATGTACCTGGTTTAAGGCCGTTTGCAGCCCATTCATCAAAAAGTGTATAGCTTCGTGTGTAGCTTTGATTTCAAGGACACTTTTTTGAAATTTTAAAGACTTGGATGATAAGGGTTCATTGATTACGGTCACAAAACAGTCCTTGATTTATATTTACATGCACTTCAGCCTACCATAGTTGGCTGTTTCGGCAACCAGCCTTTGTTTTCGTTAAAGTTTTTGTTTTTTTCTTTTTTTCTTCTTTTTCAGCCATTCCCCATAGCATTTGTACATGTTTTCATCGTGGAAGGCACTTTTGGCACTAATCCGATTTACTTTATACTCGGCACACACTTAGACCAGCATCTAAACATGTGCGCCAAACAATGATGTCATCGTGACGTCATCAAGTGACCCGTGACGTCACAATATAAGTGCATATTTTGAAGGCCTATATCTCCATAACTACAGGTCCGATTTGGTTTAAACTTGGTATGTACCTAAACCAGGATGTGTTACAGATGAAAATTTAAGTGACGTCACAATGACGTCATCACGTGACAGGTGACGTCATATTAAATGTGCATATTTAAAAGGCCAATATCTACAGAACTACGTACAGGTCCGATTGGGTTAAAACTTGGTATGTACCTAAATCCCCCCCCCCCCCCCACAGTAGTGTGGTTGGGGTCTACGAGCGAATACTTACCTGTAGAGTGAATACTACTTACGCATTGTTCCCTATGCCGGCAGGCAATTTGCTAAGAGTTTTACACAAAATAGCGCCCTCACGTGTCCTACCCACGACGCCCTGTGACATGCGCACTACGTTAGCGTCCTCTTTTTCTCAAGCGTTACCTGCATAAGCACTCAAGGAATCGAGTATAGTGGGGAAGGAGGGAGAAGTGCTCTACAGGTAAGTATTCGCTCGTAGACCCCAACCACACTACTGTGGGGGGGGGGGGAGTCTACATCACTCTACTTACCTGTAGAGTGAATACTACTTATGCATAGACTCGCACCGAGTAAGGCGGTGGGTATACGCAAATTACCGTATGTCTACAGGGGTGTAGGACATGAAGGGTGTCCAAAGGCAAACAACACCAAACAAAAAACCAAACACCCCAGACGCTCTAGGCTTCACCTTGTAAGTGGAACCCAAAAAGCTCGTGCGCAAAAAGGTCAGGGGGTGTCACCATTATGGGGATGAACACATCATAGGTACACCTCATTAGACTTAATGCCCATAGCAATATATATATTTATATGCTCACCCGTAAGTGCTTCCACGAGGCTCGACTGGCAGCCATCAGCACTTCTCTTCCAGCCTTGCCATCTGCCTGGAGGACATCCTTCAGGTAGCATTTGGAGAACGTGTTAGGGTTCTTCCAGCAGGCTGCTTTGACGATGTCACCTAGGGGGACACCCTTAAAAAAGGCCCACGAGGTGGACACTCCCCTGACCTCATGCGCTCGAATGGGTCCCTGGGTCGCTGGCCAGCCGCCCGGTATGGAACGGATAGCTGTCACGATCCAGCGAGTGATTGTATCGCAGGACGCCGGCCCATAGGGCGGGGTCGTTGTGATGAACAATTTTCCGTGTCCCATACGAAGTGACTTCGTACGGTTGACATACCACTTAAGTGCTCGAACTGGGCACCAAAGTTTGTCGTTTGTCTCGTTCGAAAAAGACTTGATGTCCGGGACAAAGATGTCTGGGGGCGTAAAGGCCTCCCACTGGTTCTTTGCGAGAAAACCGGCCATAGGGATCAGGCGGACACCCCCCAGTTCCCACTGGATGTGTCCTGTCTGCATCGATAATGAGTGTAGTTTGCTGCGTCGTCGGGACGTAGCGACAGCCAACAGAAAAGCTACTTTGATGGAGTGTTGTAACAAAGTTGAGCAATTCATTGGTTCAAAAGGAGCCTTCGCCAGTGTGGATAGTACACTGAAGAGGTCCCAAGATGGGATTAATGTGCGTAATGGGGGACGGGTATTAAACATCCCCTTGATCATTTGGCTAATTGCAGGGTTGCCGGAAACGGAAGAACCGTCCGGAAATCCCTGATGGATCGCGGCAACGGCTGATTGATAATTTTTCACCATGGCTGTCGTGAGCCCACTGTTAAAAAGGTATAGGAGGAAGTCCCCCACTTCCCCTACAGAAGTATTGGGGGGATGAATGGATTGCTCTCTAAACCATTTAAAGAAATGGCGTAGTCGGCTATCGTACACCTTCCTGGTTGAGGCTCTACGGGACTGGGCTGCAATTGTTGCAGCTCGTCGCGAAAGGCCTGCTGAGCAGAGGGATCGCGTGACAATACCCAGAACGTCAGGTGAAGATCCCCCGGAGCCTTGTGACTGATTCCCGAGCTTGGCTGATAAAGGAGATCGGCCCTCCTCGGTAGAATTACCGGGCGGTGAACCAAGAGTCGGATGAGTCGGGGCCAGAACTGGGCTATGAGGAGGATTCGGCAATCCTCCTGCTCGATCTTGGTCAGCACTCGAGAAACGAGGGAGATGGGTGGGAAGGCGTAGGCCAGTAGGCCGTCCCACCGCACCGACAGTGTATCAGTCTGCCACGCGTTGGGATCTGGGCCCCTCGTGCAGTAGATCGGTAGCTGATTGTTCATTCGCGACGCAATAAGGTCCACATGCGGCCAGTCGATTAGTCGGAAGATCGACTGAGCCACCTGTGGGAGCAGCGACCACTCTGTTGGGGTGATCCAGCCTCTGGAGAGAGCGTCGGCTGTGACGTTCTCTTCGCCCGAGATATAGACCCGGGATGTGGACTGCCGACAGTGCTTTCCCGTGATGTATACACCAGAGGGTGAGATCCCACGTTAGTGCACACAGATGGCCTGACCGAGTGCCCCCCTGGTGATTGATGTATGCCACCACTGTGGCGTTGCCCCATATGCCCGCCACCTGTCGCAGGTGGAGGGTAGCCCCCCAGCCGTACCCTGAGGCGTCGGTCGTGATAAGTACCGACGGGCGGGGCGGGCGGAAAACGCAGCCCTGCGTTATATTGGCCTTGACTAGCCACCAACGAAGGTGGGGGACTAGCCAAGACGTAGTGGGCACCGGATGGTCGATCGGGTGCCTCGCGGGGTCTGTAGAAAGAAAGCAGGTGAAGTTGAATTGGCCTCATCCTCAACCTGCAAAAATCCACTAAGTCCACCAGACTGGCCATAAGGCCCAACAGCCTGAGCCAGGCTCGGGCCGGAGCCACTACCGTCGGGAGGAAGAGGGACATGCACTGCCGAAGGTTCAGCAGGCGGTCCTCCGATGGACGGGCCAGTCCCCTGCGAAGATCGAGGGATGCACCTAGAAAGGTGGGAACCTGAGAGGGGACTGGATGGGATTTCTTGGTGTTGATGAGAAATCCAAGGTCGGAAGCAAGGTGCCACGTTAGTTGGAGCGCCGCTTCCGTCTCCCCCCGAGAACGACCCACTCCTAGCCAATCGTCGAGGTACATGAATATCATGATCCCTCCTTGCCGCAGTGCCACCCCGATCGTCTTCACGATCCGGGTGAACACCCACGGAGAAGTGGACAGCCCGAACGGGAGCACCACAAATTCATACAGTATATTTTTGTATTGGAAACGTAGGAATTTGCGGTGCTCCGGCCTGATCGGTACGTGGAAGTACGCGTCTTTCAAGTCTATACTGTCCGTCCACACTGGCGTTTCGAGAATGGTCCGTAACATTTCCATGCGGAAACGTTTTGGACGTATGAACTTGTTGAGGTTTTTTAAGTTCAGTATTGGACGCCGCACGCCGGTCTCCTTCTTAGGGGCCAAGAAGAAGGTTGACATGAAACCTGCCCGGGTCCCCCCTTGGGGGACAACACGAACTGCTCTCTTTAGAAGGAGGGCGTCGATTTCCCCCTCGAGGGAGAAGCGGTTTGCTATGTCGGGCGGTACGGGCGTTGTCCGAATAAGCATGTCCCACGGGGGCGGTATGTGGTTGTGAATAACGCGGGCCGACTGTTTTATCGGCGTGCCCACGGAATCCACCACGGGCCGCTCTGACCGGGGGGGCGGCGCCGGGGAATGACAAAAGAGGGCTGTTTTTTTGTCTTGTCCGCAGTTTTCGGCTCCGCAAGTTTCTTGAGATTAATTTCCTCAGTGGCCTTGAGGCGCTTTGCTTGGGCCTCCATGGCCTCCTGGAACTTACCAGAAAATAAGTCCGGGCCTGAAAGCGGAAGTTCGTCAAGACGCTTACGTGCTCCAGGTGACGGGAGAAAAAGCGCATCTAGCACATTGACGCGGCGTGACCAGGTTGCCAAGGTCGACACTCTAGCGAACTGGTCGAAAGTGGAGCATAGGCCGCGATCGAGGCAATGGAGAGCTGCCACCATCATGTCGGCTGGTATCACCGAGTCTTCTTCATACCCCAGGGCCAGGTACTCGGACAGGAGAAGAAGAAAGGACGTCGCACGCATACCCATGCGTGCCGCCGAGTCCATTCTACGGGTGACATCCTCTAACTTTCCACGGGTCTTGTCCGTAAAGGGAACCTTGGAGGAAGCCGTCCCTCGGTCAGCGGCGAGTTTGTCAATGGCCGAGTCCTGCAGGACTGGAGTTGAGAAATATTTCTCAAAATCCCCTGGGGGGAAATGATAATAAGAGCCTACATGCTTAGCGTAGGCACTCCATGTCTTTGTGTGCATTATCCCGTCGATGTGGTCAACGCACACGCGGTCCAGCGGCATTGTGGGAAAAGCCCGGACCGGTTCTGCTGTCGGTCCCGATCTCATCTTGAATGACTGACGCTCAGGAGGAGGTGGTTTGGTATAGCAGGGAGATTCAGAACCCTGATCATATCCCGTTGAACCAAGCGGAGTTCGGTCTCAGCCATCGATAGGCGTTGCATGGTGCGGGTCAGCTCGCTCTCGTCCGCCGAGTTGTCAGAGTACGGGGGCGAGTTGTCACCGGGGAATGGGAACAAGGCCTCGGGGGCAAAGCAGCGCCGTCACGGTGTCCCGGTATCGAGCCCCGCTCGGACTCCAGTGACACCGATGGGTGTAAACTAATACCGCGCGGGGACACCCGTGCACAGCTCTCCGTGTACGGCATTGTCCGCTGGTCTATAGTCACCCCAACCCGGCCGTGATGACTGGCGGGTGGGGGTTGTAATTCTGGAGGGGACTTTGGCGCACGGCTAACCGTGTGCGGTATGTCCCTTTGGCCCGGAGTCATCCCGCTGTGACCGTAGTCTCCCTGTCGGCCCGACAATGAGGCCGTGAGGGAGTGAAAAGCCTCCAAAAAATCATCGCGTGAAATCGGGTCGCCACCCTTGTGGCGTTTCCCACGGTGTGATCGACCGGATGACCCGCTAGAACTCGTCGAAGAATGGCGGGAACGGCGGCTCTTTATCGATTTTTTCTTTTTTGAAGATCAACATTGAGTAGTTGCCGAGGATTGCGGGGACACGGGGATGCCCGAACAACGAATAAAATCCGATGTAGAGGCATGGCCCTCAGAGCGTAGCGTTAACACTCCGGGCGTTAACGCTCCGGGGGAATCCCAGGGATTTGGCTCTACGCGATCAATAGCCCGGGCGGCCGACAGCGCCCCCACGCCGGTAACATAGGCAGGTGCTGCACGGTCGAGACGGCCATATAACAGCCCATCCCCAGGCATCGTGGTAATCACGGGGCTGGGTGGGCCTGGGTGCACTGAGCCATGGAGGAGTACTTCCTCCGGCTGCGTGTGCCCCGTAGACAGGCCAGGGACGGGCACGGTGCGCCCCGTAGTGGAGCCACCTTTTGCCGCACGTCCCTTTTTGGGTACTGCCCCGGCTTCAGACAATTTCCTTGTCTTGCCGGTGCGTTTCCCCTTCAGCTGGGCGGACCCATGAATATTGACCGAAGACGGTGGGGTTGTACGACCCCTGCTTGGGTCCGTCAGCTCCGACAGCCGGCACTGGCTGAAGGGGCTGACTAGGGGACTGCTGCCATCACCGGTGCAGTCCCCCGAGAACTCGGGCTTGTCTGGTGGGATGTACGTCCCTCCATTATCGACACACCCAGTCCTCCCCAACTTCCTAGATATACTCATTTCTACTTCACTTTCACTCAAATAATTCACTAGAACAACTCTACAATAAACACTTTCTCTTTTATTTCTTATAAATAGCTTTCTCCCAGCAAAGAGGCACAAATAAAACAGTGAAATTCAGGTCGATTGAAATTCCACGATATACCTCGCCTGCGGCTAAGAGAAAAAGAGGAGGCTAACGTAGTGCGCATGTCACAGGGCGTCGTGGGTAGGACATGTGAGGGCGCTATTGTGTGTAAAACTCTTAGCAAATTGCCTGCCGGCATAGGGAACAATGCATAAGTAGTATTCGCTCTACAGGTAAGTAGAGTGATGTAAACCTGGAATGTGTTATAGATAAACATTGAAGTGACGTCACGATGATGTCATCACGTGACATGTGACGTCACATTAAAATTGCACATTTTGAAGGCCAATATCTACAGAACTACAAGTGTGATTGAGTTTAAACTAAGAACGTACCTAGACCGGAATGTGTTATAGATGTAAATTGATGTGACATCATCATGACGTCATCATGTGACATGTGACGTCATAATTCAAAGCCCTTTGAGAATGTAATCACATATTATATGCCACCATTTATTATAAACAGAACTCCTTCCTTGATGGAACGTTTACTTGAAACTTTACTTGTCACATGTCACAAAAAGCTACCGAAACAGCCCTATGTTTGTCCACAAACATACTTGACATAAATCTAGTTTAGTTTTGTTTCTTTGAAATCTGGTAGTAACTCTCTAAATTCGCTCACAGGTAAAAGAACATTTCATTTATGATCTGAAAACACGTGTGAATTTCTTAAAATCATGCTTAGTCAAACTGGCCAGTATATGTACACAATAACTAGTGCCACCTAAAACAAATTCCTAAGTTGTAACATTTTGGCCGTCATGCGTTTGTCTCACAGCAAACAATTTGTGCAAGCAAAGTTAGAATAGTTTCATTCAAATGTTTGATACAAAAGGTTCAAGATGAACATGTATTCGTACCTTAGAGGGACCATGTTGTAGTTTATATGTGAGTCTGTCCTGCTGTTGTACTAGTTGTTGCAGCGATTTCTGTAAGGTTGATAGTTGATGTTGTTGCTTTGCCATACTTTCCTTCTCATCAGCTGCATTATGTGTCATGTCCTCAAGTTTCTGTAGACTGTGGAGTGTACCTGCATGAACCCATACAATATTTAAACATCTGATTTCTTATCACTAAAAACACTGTACCTTATTAAATAGTTGTTACAAAATGTACTTCTAAAATTGTTGTTTGCTTTTACAATTAGTGTGCGATCAATAACTTTCAGTACTGGACTCGTTCATTCGTTTTTCGATTCCCAAGTAAACCTCATTAAAAAGTTGTAAAGTAGCAATCAAACTAACACATACACTGTAAGTACCCCACTTTGAATGAGTAGATATCTGAGAGTTTGCACAGACAACTTGTGTAAACAAAGTACAATCAATTCAAAAAGACCTTGGACTCGAGTCCGAGTCATTTTGAAAGTCCTTGGTTATTTTCAGTATACAATACTCGGATTCTTCTTTTTTATCAAAAGCATGAATACTCGGGCCGTGCTGGTTTGTTACCACTACCTGTATTTATTTATTTATTTGTTTACTTATTTATTTATTTATTTATTTGTTCCATTTCGTTACCCGTGGTATCCCCAAACAGTTTAATACTGGTTTCCATTGGGGCCCTGCATGCAAAACAAATTATGAAATACATGTATCTCTACTACACAAAATATAGGGTTTTCTTCCACAGATAAAGTCCATCTCAAAAGAACAATTCAGTCTCTTTCACAATTGATACTCAGTGGCCTGAGTACTAGTAGGCCCCGATCATAGAGGGTACTGCTACTCACCATGTGTCAATCGTTTAAAACCTTTTCCACCATCCATTTCAGCAAAAATTGAAGACTTGATGCACAACAGGAAGTTATCTTTTAATATCAGGTTCCGAGTATTGGCGTCTTCAAGGCTTTGTAACAATCTGTAAAACATCAATTCAAACATGACAAAACCAACTTTTAATTCACACCTTCTGATGCAGCTCTTCTATCCTTTTACAGAGCTAATCCCCTACTGTTATAAACAATAAGAAACAACCCCGGCTATCCACAATTCCACACATCTTGTTGAGCATGTATAATGAATGTGCCTCACTTCTCTTAAGTTACACAAAGACACTATGGGTTTGTATCAACTTCATAATAAAATAAGTCATGCGTGCTTCATGCAATACACATGTGAACCAATACTAGGCCTCTGCCAAATGCATGATCGAATATTCAACAATAGCATTTTTCCAATTCAATTCTTCACAAATGTGACCAGTCTCGAGAAGAAGAAGAGAAATGCTTGTGATGTCATTTTAATCATGTAAGTTTCCATCTTTAAAAACTTTCAAGTATTAGCTACTAAGTCAGCTATTAAGTACATAAAAGAAATCTTAGTACGTTCGTAAGATCATTGCATGCAAATCCTGATGTGCGGATCATTTAATTCCCCCTCTGATGCACACAATAAGGTGTTTCATATGCGCCATATTGCCGACGGGGCAATTTCACATGCGTTGCTGTGTATGCATCGTCAATGGAAAACTTTAGTGCTTCCAAGTCATCATGCGTTCATTCCAAAATGCGCCCGCGTCTAGCACGCATGTTCTTTTTGCCCCGTGAACAAGATGGCGCATATTACCATGAAACACCTTATTTCAACCAGAGAAGCACATGCTCTTCCCATGCTCTTCCTGACTGGCATTGCAACTTCCGACTGCCACACGATGGAGTATGACAATGAAAAGTCGAGTACTTTGCATCTCGATTACAAGTACCATGAATTCGAGTCAGAGTACTTTGATATTCGAGGGCGAGTACGAGTAATCTCAAGAAGTACTCAAGTAAATGGTCGAGCCAAATGTAGAGTTGACCTGCTGAGGTAACCTCACGATTAGCGCACGCGAAACACACACACACACACACCCACGTGTGTAAATGCCGGCAATCATGGACGCCCCATTGTCCCTAATCCTCTTTCCTTTGTTTGTACTCTAACCTTTTTAGCGACAGCTCTCATTGGTTTTGTACACGATTTGAGATCGTTGACGTTCGGTCGATCGTGGACGTATTGTTTGCGCCCCAATTCTTTTGTCCTACGTCCACGATTGCCGGTGTTTACACATGCATGTACACACACATGAAGTGTATTCGTCGGATTGGAAATGAGAGGCTGGTGAGTAAAAACTCAGATTTTTCCAAAAAAAAATTGTCCCATGATCCAAACACCAATGGTTCTGGATTTTTAGAGAGTTATGGATCAACCAGGGCAACTTTTTGGGTTGATTTGTGTTTCAGAAAGTGGAATTCCTGACACAGGTATTTCGTCAATCAAACTGAATTTCAAATTGCCATAGCGCATTGACCATCCGAAAAGAACGAGATAGCCCCATTCTGTGGCAACATTTAACCATTTGGAAAGAATTCCATACATGGCCTCCACTCAGACCTCCTGCACAATGTCTATGGGCCATGACAGCACGAAGTATTATCACAGAATTTTTGCACTCCTAAAGTAGTGTTTCTTCATTATATTAACAACTTTTGGTACTTTTTGAGGTCATATTAAGGATTATGAGTGGGAGTCGTGTATGGAATTCTTTCTGTCAGTCATTGCTAAAATGATGATAAGACATGAATCTGGGACTGAGAAACATTTCCAATTTTCTTGACTCTCCATAGACTTTGTACACAACCGCTGAAGTAGCGTCAGGTTGCAACATTCTTTCCATAAAGAGGCCTTAATTAAAACAGTTTAATACTGAACAGAGTCTTGGACTCCCTCCGTAAAGGAGCATGCTACGACACTAGCCCCTGACTAGTGTGGCAACGTACATGTACATGTACTATTGCTGCGCTACGACACTATAGACCTTTCTACGCGTAGTTGGCAAACTGCACATTTTTGCCAACCACAGGTTGCAAAACTATGGAAGGCCCAACACTGAAAAAATGAAGAAGAGTTATTACAGATAACCAAAATATTATCTGATTGTTGGAAATACTTGACATTGGCAACAAAGCTTCAACATAATTTCTGCACATGCCTTTTTAGTACGTATTAAGGGTGTTATGAGGACCTTTTTTTGGAAAAATATGTTACAAAACATGGCTTCAATTTATGCGCTTGCAGCAGCCCATATAAAATGGCGCCAATGTTTACAAACAATAGAAAGGTCTGTTGCCTATTGACCTATTGCGGTAGAATCACGTTACACTTACACTTACACTTAGTTTGATGGGCAATTATCAGGCTTAAGCCTTTAAGACCCCAAATCCTTTTTCCTTCCAATACTTATCCAGCTGCATCTTGAACTGGTTTGTGTTCTTAGCTTCTATGACGCTTGCAGGGAGACTATTCCACTCTAAAAAAAATATTTTCTACAGTTCAGCCCCTTTTTGAGAGCTGGCTTATACAGCTTGTTACTGTGTCCTCTGCCTCTGTCAGTGTGTGGATTGGTTGATAAGAGTTTGGACTTCTCTATACCTTCCAATCATTTCATGATCTTGAAGGTCTCTATCAGTTCCCCTCTTGTTCTCCTAAGCTCTAGACTGTATACCTTTATTTCTTGCAATCTTTCTGGGTAGCTCAGATGTTTGACGCCTGGGATGAGGTTTGTGGCTCTTCGTTGTACTTTTTCTAGCATGGTGATATCTTTCTTAAGGTATGGACACCAGGCTTGGACGGAATATTCCAGATGGTGACAGATGTAAGTATTGTAGAGCATTGTGAAGCATTTCTTGTCGTAGTGCTTGAAGGTGCGCTTTATGATTCTGAGTTTAGTCATGGCCTTATTTGCTGCTGCTGCACATTGTCTACTAGTCTTCCCATCTTCAGTGATTATCACTCCCAGATCCTTTTCCTCTAATGTGGGATTACCTTCTCCACCAAGATTGTATTCAGTTTCCTGATTGGTGTTTCCCATGTGCATCCTTTCACACTTAGTGGCATTGAAGCGGAGTAGCCATGTCTCGGACCACTTTTGGAGCGAGTCAAGGTCTTGCTACATTTTCAGTTGGTCGTAATCTCCCCTCATCTGTTTATACACTTTGGTATCATCCGCAAACATCTTGACTTTTGACTCCACATTCTCCGGCAGGTCATTGATATAGATGACAAACAATATGGGACCGAGACTGAGCCCTGGGGCACTCCACTGATGACATCTGTCCAGTCTGACTCTGCATCTCCTACTTAACTTGCTGCTTTCTACCGATGAGAAAGTCACTATCCCATAAGCGTGAAGTTTTCCTATTACTCTTATGTGTGGAACTGAATCAAAAGCTTTTGCATAGTCCAGGTACTACCATCCTTGTTACATCTTCAAGAGTCTCCAGCAGGTTGGTGAGACACGATCTCTCTTTCATGAAACCATGCTGTTCCTTTGATAGTAGATCATGGGTCTCCAGATGCCCCGACATCTTCTTCCTTATGATGGATTCCAGAACCTTGCATAGCACTATTCGTTAGACTCACAGGTCTGTAGTTGCCTGGTGACTTTTTAGCTCCCTTCTTGTATATTGGTACTACCCTGGCAGTTTTCCACTCTTTTGGTAGGCATTCTTCATCTAAGGTCTGCTAGCAGACTTATCTGATCATTTCCCGATATTCACCTCTTTTCCATTTACTAAAAAACTCAAATCCTGGAAACACTTTTGTAAGAGATTACTCACATGAAAATCTACTGAATTTAAATCTACAACTTAATTCCAGCGATGTAGCTAATTGTGAACTTCGTAAGGTCTCTACATGGATTGAAGCAAATAAATTAACTGTCAATATAAGGAAAACAAATTTTATGATATTTAGCAAAAAGAAATACAGAATAACCCCTGACATATTTATCGACAACATTCAAATCAGCCAGACTGACTCAGTCAAGTTTTTGGGACTTCATATCGATAATAATCTCTCTTGGAAAACACATATTAACCATATTTGTTCTATTATATCTAAGAACATTGACATTATTTGCAAATTGAGAGCTTTTTTCCATTTGACATTTTAATGACTTTATATAATACATTAGTTTTACCTTTCTTAACGTATGGCATACTTGCATGGGGTCATTGCGGTACTGGTCTGATGAATAGGATACATGTACTTAGACTTCAAAAAAAGGCTTTGAGAATAATCAACTCCACGAAAAAATTTTGAAATGTTGATGCTCTGTGGTGCATTTTAAAGCCTCCTGGCATGCCTGGGCCAAGTATTGGTCGAAAATGTTTTCCAATTTATGCATGTTTTTAACTTAACTTTTCCTTCATATTGGCTTGAAACTGCCTAAATGGTCAACTTGTATATGAAAACTGGGAAATTCGACCACGTTTTCCATATTTTAACTCCTTAGGCCAAAAAAAAAAAGTCTCCGGTTTCTGGTATGCGCGCGCGTCGCCGTAGCCATGCGCGTCGGCAAAATGAAAAAGTTTTTTTTTCAATACAAGATGATCTTTCAAAACCGCCAAACTCACTGGTTTGACTGGAATTCTGCTGCTGCACAATTTTAACGTGTTTTTAGAAGGGGTTATGATCGAGAATAAGATTTATGTGGCCTCTCTGGACTCACATATAATTGCACTAAGTTTAGTCGGGCACCATTTGCAGTCATCAGCCGACATTTGAAGCCAAAAAAAAAAAAAAAAAATTAAAAAAAAAAAAGCTGCGTCGCCGCACCACTTTTGGGGCAAGCTCCATACCAGAAACCGGAGACTTTTTTTTTTTGGCCTTACTGCAGATGATACACATCGTCATTGCGTGTCCCGGCTTCTGATCAAGTCGCCTAATTTCTGCCCATTAACCATGTGTTCCATCCAAATCCATTTCCACGGATTCGTAACCTGAGGATCGGTCTTGTCAATGTCTGTATCAAACTCAGAACCTCTTTGGATAATAACACATTTGTGTTGCACTGACATCTTGCGGAATTAATAATGTCAAAATACGTTCAAGACATTTGAAACACACTAACGTACACGTACATGTACGTATCAGCATGCAGCAGAATACGCAGCAGGATGCGTGCATGCAATGAAATGCACACATGAACTTTGCCCCGCATGATGCCCTCTACCGGCGCAGCACGGCACGGCGACAATTTACTAGTCTTATTTCAAGGTTTTATATTTGCAACAAGATGATGTTTACAGCGAGTTATTGTGGAGATCATAGCGTGTCACTACATGCATAGACACAAGAACAGCCGCAAAGAGTCCCAACGCGCTTCATGGCGCATGTGTGAATATTCATATTTATCTGCAGCCAATCACAGCGCAATGACTGTTGGTTCCCCGGATGCTGTTTACACGTTGTGTACACACGCGGCTTCGAGCTGAAAAATGCATGCACATGGCATCGTACAGTACATGTACACACGTACGTATGTACACACGTACGTATGTACATGTACATGTACAATGTACTGTACATACATGTACAGTGGACTCTCGTTAGTACAAACTCTGTTAATACAAAATTCTGGTTATAACAAACATAAAGCCTTGGTCCAGACTGTGCATTTATGTGCACAATGAATGGGACTGATGTTCCTCTTAATACAAAATTCTGATATAACAAACAATTTGGCTAGGTCCAAACAAGTTTGTTATAACGAGACTCGACTGTACATTGAATGCTCGCTTGAACCATGGAGGAATAAGAATGCACACCATCCCATAGCTACATGTATGTTGTAGAGAGCGTATCGCGTGCGTTCGGCGGCGACGGAAAATAAAATTAATGCTTACGCGCGGGGAACAAAAGCGGGGGGAAATCTGGACCATCGGAAGAAAAAAAGCGGAAACAAAATGTGGCACGCTGAACAAAAAAGCGGAAATCCGCTAAATAGCGGAGATTTCACACCCCTATACTATGTCGCCCGGGCGGATTACTAATTCGGCCAGGCGAATTAGCAATCTGCCCTGGCAAATTAGTAGTCTGCCCGGGCGAATTAGTAATCCGCTGGGCTTGCCTGACGGAATAGTAATCCGCCCGGGCGAAATGCTAATCCGCCCGGGCGAAATACTAATCCGCCCGGGCGAAATAGTAATCCCCCCGGGCGAAATAGTAATCCGCCCGGGCGAAATAGTAATCCGCCCGGGCGAAATAGTAATCCGCCCGGGCGAAATAGTAATCCGCCCGGGCGAAATAGTTATCCGCCCGGGCGAAATAGTAATCCGCCCGGGCGAAGTAGTGGCCTAAAAAATATTTTCGGTCATGTCCTAAATACGCTTCCGTAGATATTAGAGGTGAAAATGAACAATTTTGGAGAGGCCATTTTTTTAGGGTCTCTTGCTACCACATTCTAACGAACAGGTTTTGCCTCCAGCGCTTACATGTGAATGAATATATTCATTATGAGCATGTCAGCTGGAGTTACTCAAGCTAGGAGTGACCAACTCGGAGTCGGACTAAGCAAGGACAAGGTTAGCCCCATAAATGTGGCCTATTTACTGGACTGCCTCCGTAAACATAGGCCACACATCCCCATTAGCCCAGGTTGGACGAAATCTTCATTGCATTACGACTAACGTCCAGGATGAGAATTCTCTACATAAGACCACCCAAAATTTTGACCAGATTTTTGTTACGTTTTACCTCATTACAGAAGCTAATTTCACGCCTACATTTTCTATGTGTCCTTACCTATTGGGCCGCTGGGTTCAGGAATTCCATATGTGATGCTGACCGACATTAATCAGGAAACTAAACTCTAAAGCAGCGTTAAAGGGAATGTACATCATTGGCTTATGCTTTAATTTTCAGAAATGAACTATTTGAGGGGTTAGTATAACAGATCAAATTATTGTTACACTGACATGTTTGAAGTTTTGTTTTCGAAAATGCTGGAAAAACCAAGAAAGACACAAATCTTCAAGTAGTCTGTTTGCATGACTCCACTGAAAATGAAATGGATCAATTTACAGATGCCGGACAATTGTACGCTAAGGGAACCAGTCTAGCTGACCTGCACCTATTCATGAACATAAAATCAATTAGCAAACAAAATTGGACTGAAAAAATGGTAAATTTGGAGCAGTAGTGAAAAATAGTTAGGAAATGTAAACAAAAATACAATTTTCTTGAAAATGACTTCACACCAGGTGCCATAATTTTACAGGATGCTTTAGACTGTCATTTTACCAACATCCTGTTAGGTACAAAATGTATTTCGTAAAAACTTGGTCATTTTATTTTTCGATGTTTGCAAATGTTGTATTTTCCCTTTAAACTTGTACGTGTTTGTAGTCTCTTTTCATCAGTTTATTCCCAGAGTCGTACGTCATGTACAATGTATGCACGTCTGGCCGCACGCACGCTAGCGCCCTCATTTGTTTAGTTTTGGTTGGAACCGTGATGTCACTCCAGCCAAACGATGTCACAAAAACGCTCAGCCAATGACCACAGCCGAAACGTGTTTCTGGCGCGCAAACACGCTCGGTCATTGGATTAGCGACCGCGCCTTCAAGTTAGTGCGCGTGCGTATGAGTGTGGTTACTAAGCAAATCGCGCGTGCGCACTGCATATTCATGCTGCATAGTCTGGCCCCCGGACCAGACGTGATATGAGCGTCGAGAATAATTGTCCGGTCTAGGGAACCAGACTACACGCAACACACAGACGTACAACATGTACGACTAAGCTGTGAGAAACTGATAAAAAGAGTCTACAAACACGTACAAGTTTAACGCTGCTTTCGAGTTTATTTTCCAGATTAAGGTCGGTCAGCATCGCATATGGAATTTCTGAACCCAGCGGCCCAATAGATAAGGCTACATAGAATACTACGACGTAAAAATTAGCTTCTCCAACAAGGTAAAAATATTGAAAATACTGGTCATAAATTTTTTCGCCCGGTTTTGAGCACTTTGTACCCTGGACTCCCTCCGTTACGTAGAGAGGAAAGGGGGTCCACCTGGGCATGGAGCTCCTTTTTATAGCTCCATGACCTGGGCTAACATCCCCATGTACAAAAACGTGTCGCACTTTGCCAAATTTTGATTTTCACATTTAAGCTTAGTTTGCAGGGTTTTTTTGCTTTAGAAGCATACTCACCTTCTTTATAGGCTAAGGCCGAACAAAAAAAATGGTGTGTTTACGGTAACCCGACCGACCTGGAATTTTTTCGGCCAAATTGCCGACCTCAAACTTTTTATTGCCATTTTGAAGGTTGATAATTGACAAATTTCAAACATTTCAAGTACTTTTAATTATTTGCCACAAACAAAAAACATTTTCCACACTTGAATCTGACCATGATTTGACACAAACATACCTGTGTTAAACGGGCGAAAATCGCGACGATCTCAAAACTTGAACTCTCAAAATACGAAGTACGATTATTTTTGCACAAACGCATCGGGGTACGCCTGGCTGGCCGACGGACGGCATGGTTCTCCCCACGTACAAACGTGCGTATCTGCCCGATACGCCGACAAAAGAAATGCCGATCACATTTTTTAGCCCCTGATACGCACAATATAATTATCATACACGTCATTAAAATGCACAATTTGATCGTTACATACGCCATTATTTCAAAATCTTGACCAAAATCCTGTTTTTCCGATGCATGTGTGATCAAAATGCACACAATGACGTGTTCTGTCGACCACCAGCAGCTAGCTAACATACAGCATGATACACTGGTTCCCTTCGCCAGCTAACGGAATCAATGCTATGATGAAGGACCGGAACCAGTGACTACTGCCGCTCTCCGGTCCATACTTCGTATCATACAGCATGATGATGTAGTGGGCCGAAGTTGGATTGTAAAAAATATTACCAAACAAACATCGCAGGAGAAAGAGAATTTCTGCGAATTAATTCACAGATCGTGATCTTTACTTTCTGTGTATGTGTTTTCCATTAAAAAGACGAGATTGCAAACCTCGAACTTGTGGCGAAACATCGTAGCGTGTTTCTGCAGTAGTGCAAGATTTTCGGCCACGTGGGCCGTGAGCACGGCGCCATGTTCAGCCAGCCAGGTGGAATGTTGGTGGTGCCAGCGGCCGTGATGTATGTCAAGTATAAAGTGGAATCACCGACCTCAAATATATTTTTAATTAGGTGAGGCAAGTTTTAATCACTTCTGATAGCCAGTCTTGATAATTTTGGTGGCGCAAATGAAAATAATCCAGGCACAAAATGAACATGATTCCTTGCTCTATGATTAGTACGAACATGGAGGAAGGAATTCCTTCCTCCATGGTACGAATGATGCTCCATTAATCAGCACCCCAAAAAATTGGCGAAATAATTTTTCGACCTACTGACGCTATTTTGAAAGGCATGAAATCGGAAGCAAAAGTTTTTTTTTTCCCACCTTAATTTCTTAATTTGAAACTTACATGTAAATGTATTGCATACTTTTCTAGTTAGGAAGCAATGAAACACAGGTTGTGAAATGTTAATTTTTTTTAAGTTAACAATTTTGATTTTTTTTATTTAATTACAAAAATATTAATAACCTACAAGATCTCCTCTGAATTTCAAGGACAAATCTTAAGATAAAGACCCCAAGATTTGCTCTAAAATGCACCAGAGAGCTTCTAAAGTTCAAACATTTTCGGGTTGTTGAATCACAGAAAATCTCCCCCCACATGTTTGAAAAAATCCTGGGGAGAACCCTGGCCGACGATACAAATTAATTTGGATTGAAATGTATCGATTGAATATCTTCAATGCTTGAATAGTGGTTTTATACAATTTTTTGCGAAAGAACACGCATGGGCATGCAGAACTGAAATGAAAAAAAAAAATTACAAAATAAAATTATCCCTACCTACCTACCTGGATTTTTTTCAGGCCGTTACCGTAAACACACCATTTTTTTTGTTTGGCCTAATTAGAAAGTTCTGCCTTTTTCAGATGTCTATTTTTCGTGAAATTTCCAGATTTGTTTGCACACGTTTGCGTAGCCCCACTAGTGTGGCCGTCAGTATGCTGCGCTGAACCAAAGGCCACACACCGTGGTCCGCGCGCTACTGAGGACGGTTTCATAAAATCTGCGGTCCGTTTCTTACATATGGTTGTATTCTATGATGTCCCATCTATCACTTCTGGGATGCTTAGGAGTAATGATGTTCAATTTTGCGAGACATTCTTGAATCTTTCTGGAGCCCATATGCACTCGTGAAACGTCTGGTGATGGCAGCCATTTTGAATGTGACAAGAGATGACCTCAAGCTGTGACGTCGTGTTTATGCAAATTGCTTGTCGAGTGAGGCGCGAGTTGCAAATGCGACGGCTGTTCCCTGTGCCGTGGATCCTGAATAGAGATCAGTGCACGTGGCCCCAGACGATAAATGCATGGTACAGGAAACAGCCGTCGCATTTGCAACTCGCGCCCTCGCTCGACAAACAATTTGCATAAACGCGACGTCACAGCTTGAGGTCATCTCTTGTCACATTCAAAATGGTTGCCATCACCACCAGACGTTTTGACGAGTGCATATTGATATGGGCTCCAGAAAGATTGAAGAATATCTCAGAAAATTGAAGGCAGTGGATATTTTGCCGGAGACGGCAAACCTTCAGTAAACGTTAGTTTGCCGGATATGCACTGAACATGCGCAGTTACTGTTTTTTTGTACTTAAAACATTTTCCGGTGACAAATTTTAGTCTGGCTCCATGCCAATATTATCGTTGTATTTTTGTATCAACAAGATGGGAATCAGACCATTTTATAATTTCGGACTTTATTTCCCTTTAAAAAAAATCCTCCAGAGCCACAAATCTGAAAAAGAAAAAGTAATACTCTGCAATAAAATGTTTGAGACATATTAAATAATAAAAGAAGAATATTCTTATTTATTTGGGGATGGGGAAAAAAAAAAACTTAAAATTGTGGCGGGGGTCAGGATTCGAACTCGGGACATCCCACTCACTAGAGCTATTGCTTAACCACTGCACCGACTGTACTACACAACTTTAGTGGGAATTTAATACATGTTATAATTCAGCCCTATCTTAAAGAGTACAGCGCCCTCTGTTGATATGGATTGCCGCCGGCAAACCTTTAGTAAACGTTAGTTTGCCGGCGTTTCCTCCGGCAAAATATACACTACCAAAATTGAACATCATTACAAGTGTCGAGCGCAATCTGAGTCACACGCGCAAGTTTAAACCTGCGCGCGCAAGTTTAAACTTGCGCGAGTGACTCTCGAAGCACGCAAACTACACCGCGCCATTTTAATTTGCGCGCGCACGTTACAACTTGCGCAAAGGCGATCGCAATTTAAGACCCTTGCGCAAGTTTAAACTTGTGTGCGCAAGGTAAAGTGTACGTACAATGTTAGCAAATGGCAATCGCGGGCTTACGAAATTGTGACGGCGTTATCTAGTTTGCATGGCCTTTTTTTTTTTCACCACAAACTTTCCATGACTAAGGGAGTTGAATTATGGACTAGGGTTTAACTATTAAGTATCTTGCACTCTCCCGAGTATTTGAGTGGGGGGGGGGGATCTTAGTTCCATGGTTTCACTATCCTATTGTTTTTGTATGTACCGGTAATGTTGATTAATATGATTTTTTTTCAACATTCTTTTAAAAATACAAAACCTTTATTCAGATAATCCCTCACAAAATGAAGGGATGTTGCTTTGTATAAGGGTGCGTGTTATTTCTGTGCGGCAACCAAGATGGACCTTATATGTTTTAATTTGCAACTGGGTGTAATTAACATTAACTTTTTTTTTAATAAAAAAAGACATTGAGTGCTCTACAAGTAAATGTTTGAACTTAGCTATACAGAATGTCCATGTTTAAATAAAACCCTGCCACATGATTTGCGATAATGTACACCCAAAATTTCTGTTTTCCTTTTCTTATTTCAATTTTAGTTATCATTGAAATAAAGTTCACTCTTTTTGCCCGGCTTTGTGGATTTCTTGAGGATTTTGTAATTAATAATAACAATCATAATAATTGTTTTAATAAATATTTAAGAACGCTCTTCATAGTAAACTAAATCACAGCGCTTACAGTATTATTATTACCCCTGATCACTGGGCCAATTAAACATTCCAAATAAGAGCTCAAGTCAATTCCAAAAACAACACAAAACTAACAGAGGAAGTAAAAAAGGTATAAATCATGAAACCTCACTGAATTCATGCAATGCTCTCATTATTTTAATGCCAAGACTTTGCTTTGTACAGTGTTTTTCTATTTTCAATGGCACACATGGGAAGTAAAAAAAGAGGAAATCAGCTGATCCGAGGAAAAGTTGCATGCCTGGTTAATGTTTACATTTCTGTTTAATGCATGTCTAGTCTCCATTATTAAAATAATTCAAAATATTTAAAGTATATTAAATAAAAGGATTTTTAAAATTCAGTTCAAGTCTGGCCATAGTTTTATACTTCACAGACATGACAGAGTTCTTCATTATGTCACATATTGTAGATTCCAAGGTCTGCATCGTCATCAGTAGGAACGACAATCAAAACATCTCCATTTACAGCAACAGCTGCAAAAAAAATGGAAAAAGAAATGAAGCAAGATTAAAAACAATGCAAAACGCAACATTAAAATGTCTAAAAAATATATGACACAAAAATACATTGGAAGAAAGAATAGCCAAGTCATAATCACAAAATTTAATTTGAAATTGAACCAGTTTTCACATTTACTGCACAAAACCAAATCCCTGTTTACCCGCATATTACACCCAAAACTCGACTCCAAAGCGGTGCCTGTCACAAGCGATGTTTGTGGTGGGGTTTCGAGCTCGAACTCCCGGCACGGCTGGCCGGCGACGACCGCATGATGCCACCATGCCACCGAATGGTGTCAGATTTCTTCCCACGAGCATGCATGACGAGTGCGGGCATGCAATGCCTGCCATGTCCTTTATAACGTGGTGTGAATGGAGATCGGAGGTTTCTTGACTTCGACGAGACATAAGCAGTACATAATCTTCTATTTTGCTGCAAGATTCAGCATAGTTTTGGAACTCGTTTAGCAGCTTCCCAGTGTGCATTTCCTGATGCTCAACGCGTGTCACATGCGTTTTCAAGTCGAAATGTCGCCAAAAATGTGATATTCAAGGACGAAAATTCACGAAAAAAAAAAATTAGCTCGGTTCCCACAATGAAGATTGCACCCTCGTTCACTTCTTTTCAGAAGTTAAAATTCCGTAAAAAAAACGACTGGCTTCGGCTTAGGAGATTTTAGGCCACAACTTCTGGAACTCCAGCTACATTGTGGTGCCTGTTATGCTTCAGGAACATTCAATCGGTTGATGTGAAGCCAAAAATTGGAATATTTTTGTTTAGTTTGCGCCTCTCAGTGATTCAGAAGTCGAAGGCAAAGCAAAGATTTCGAAAACCCCCTTAGTTTAAACTTGCGCGCACAATTTGAAGCAAGTAAATTCCTGCACGCGCAAGTTTAAACTTGCGCGCGCAATTTGAAGCAAGTAAATTCCTGCACGCGCAGGTTTAAACTTACGCGCGCGCAGGTTCAAACCTGCGCGCGCAAGTTTAAACCTGCGCGCGCAGGTTTAAACTTGCGCGTGGGACTCAGATTGCGCTCGACACATCTAAGCATCCCAGAAGTGATAGGTGAGACATCATAGAATACAACCATAAGAAAGTAAGAAACTGAAAATGTAAGAAACGGACCGCAGATTTTATGAAAACTTCGTCCTCAGTAGTGCGCGGTACCACGGTGTGTGGCATTTGGTTCAGCGCAGCATACCGACGGCCACACTAGTCATGCTAGTGGGGCTAACGTTTGCGTATCAAAATTTCAACATGAAATTTCACTAAAAATTAGCCATCTGAAAAGGCAGCACTTTCTGATTAGCCTATAAAGAGGGTGAGTATGCTTCTAAAGCAAAAAAAAAACCTGCAAACTAAGCCTAAATGTGAAAATCAAAATTTGGCAAAGTGCGATTTTTGTACATGTATGTGGATGTGTGGCCTATGTTTACGGAGGCAGTCCAGTAAATAGGCCACATTTATGAGGCTAGGACAAGGTGGAACAAACATACAACTTACAAAGCACAGCTTACCGTAGTCCGAGTAACTTGGACCCAACTTATCGCCTTTTTTAACATTTGGACATGGTCTGGCGATAGTTACTATCGCCAGACCATGTCCAAATGTTAAAAAAGGCAATAAGTTGGGTCCAAGTTACTCGGACTAAGCTTACCGGAGAAAATCAAGTGAGGCCTAGATTTCGCACTAAAGGTTGGTGCATGATGACTTACGAATGTTGCTTAGGAATGTCGATCTTTGCCGATAAAATGAAACGTGTATCGATATAAATAATCAAAACCGCGAGAGAAAGGAGTCGCCGCGTTTATTTCGTACACAATTAGTGAAGTGCGCACTCAAGAGTTAAGTTACAGGCGCGACTTGCCTAGATCGGACATTCCGCTGTAAAAAAAAAATTGAAACGGGAAGTATTGACGAGGAAGGGCGCTCCTAGTGTCAGGTAGGTTTGCTCCATGCAACGCGCGTGATAACTTGGGTAGCGCCAGTATCACAACTCCAGCAGTACACTTATGATAATTTATGCTTACGTCACCACAAGTCGGGTACGTCGCGTCCATTGATCTGTGTATATGGAGATCAATGGTCGCGTCACAGGACTTAGAATATGCAGTATCGATGGCGATCAGTGGCGGAGCTCCATAGTGGGAGGTTTCGCATCGAATGATCGGTCAACTTTCGGAATGTAACCTGTGTTTGAGCAGAGCCAGCTGTGACATGTCATCCTTCCCATCCCAAACTAACTAGTGCAAACAATTACAATAGCATTCGGTTGTGCCAAGGAGGTAGAATTACTTGTACTTGGGCTAACTGATCTGTAATTCGTCAAGGTTAGAGTGCCTATTATCTGTGTACAAAACGAAAACGGATTGTGCTCGGCGGATACTATTTTACACAGTGTCGGCATTTTAGTCGATCAACGTGCGCTTGAAAATTATACGAATACATGTAGATAAGGGGATCCTTCGTTTTTGAAATGACCAATGTTAGATTAACCGGCTTGGGCAGATGATTCGGGTCCCATGCATATTCTTCCATGATTTATTATTACATTTAGCATTCAAAAAGTAGGTAGGCATACTTTATCGTGAACGCTTGCATTAATTGTTAGTTTGTTTAGTTTTACTCTTTTACTTTTGACAACCATACAACTTTAATACCATACTTACAAAAAAAACTTGTTAATATTTTACTAAAAGCTATTGAATAAAGAATTTATTTTGAATTAATGGATTTAAATCTGTAATATCAAAATCTTATTTCTGTCGTTGAATTGAACAAAAAAATGTCCCCTTACGAAAAATATCCGTGGTTTTCAATTACTTCCGTGTGCATCCGTGGACTGCGTAACGCCATAACCACAGAAATCTTTGGAGATGTATGCTAGTGATTTATCCTTTACCCTAGTGTATGGGATGGTTGACCTAGCTTGTCTCAATATTTTTCACAGGGAACAATAGATTAAATGTGAAGCTGACACTTTCCCTGCATGCAGAAAAAGTTTGTGTAATGATTTTTGTGCCAAAGAGGGCTGGTGGTTTTATTCCTCCATGGTTTTACCAAGAAAATACCATACTTTTTATTTAATCTAGGAAAACGTATATGGGCCCACCATGCAAGCTTAAACGGTGCATTAGGAGAAGCGCATATGGTCGCAAACAGCATGGCGAATCTCCCAAATTTTGGTGTTTGCATTAGGCCCAATTTTGGGTATGTATATACAACCTCCAAGCGGCGTTAGATCTCAAGCAACACCATGAGCTGACGAGTGGATCAAGTTTCATCGTTCTTCCTAATTTTTTGAGTACATGTATATTGTTTTGTCTTACAAAATTTCAAATTGGGTTTTGTGCTTTAACGGAAAAAATATTGGGCCTGTTTTGTTGTTGCTTTTGCCGGTGCCTCCCTTTTTGTTTACTTGTCAACATCACCGAACAAAGTTTGATTTGATTTAATTAATTTGAAATTTCCTACAATGATAAAGATAACGGGGCATAGTTCTCGTTTAACTTGCTCTGTGTTTTAACCATTGATCTCCATTACATTGATCTCCATTAAGACTTTACTTAGTGGAGATCAATAGTTTTAACCCATGCAGCTATAAAACAAGTAATAGATACAGTACCGCACCGATTGGAGGAGGAGGGGGTATCGAAGGTCGCGTGTACGGCGCAGTTGCCCCCCCCCCCCCCCACTTTTGAATAGGTAGTTATTTTGCCCCCCACTTTTTACCAGGAACGATTTTTAAAAACGAGGTTAATTAAAATGATACAAGAGGTAAAAAAAGATTTTTGAACACGTGTCTCATTTACAGGGCCCTATTAATAGTATTATGTACTACAATGTATCTTTTGCTCAGAAAATATTGGTTAAAGTGGTCAGAAATTGCCTCAGATCGCACCACAGAGCATCTAGAATCCATTTTTTTTTTCGGGGCCCTTAAGCGGGCCCCGAACCCCACGCCTCAAGGGCTTCGCGTTTCACGCTCGCATCAGTTTTGATCAAGGTATGTTCCCCCACTTTTGAAAAGCGATTAACACTCCTGGTTGGGGTTCAAATTTGACAATAGGCCTTATACCTAAGTGAGTATGGCGACACAAAATTAGAAAAATGATACGAAAAATAGGGATATACCGGTAGAAATAGTCCACATGCATAGGTTAGCAGACATTACGTAGGTCAAACTTTCGTTTTCGGACCAACTTCACACTTTTCCCATTTGCTTTGATTTTGCTTTAATCCTGCTCCGGGAACAGTAACTTGACCTTGACTCAGAGAACAAACTGCATGATTTTACCGTGGAGGTAGAATTAGAGCGGCTTCGCACAAGTTATTGGTAGCGCCAGTATCACAACTCCAGCAGTACACTTATCATAATTTATGCCGTGAACAGTACAGCGTCATCAAACTTATGAATTATGTACATCGTCGGTCCGCGTGTGATCGTCGTGTGCATGTCCTATATATGGAATTCCATCTCTGCCAAGTTACACGGCGCATGTTTGGGAGATCCAAGCAAGAATCCCAAACATGCGCCGTCGACGGCGCATTGTCGCGTCGTGCCGTCGCATAGTCGCGTCGTGCCGTCGCATAGTCGCGTCGTGCCGTCGCATTGTCGCGTCGTGCCGTCGCATAGTCGCGTCGTGCCGTCGCATTGTCGCATTGTCGCATTGTCGCATTTTATAGGGGCCTATCTTGAGTTTCGTCAAATGAGGGCGCGCTCGGCCTTGGTGTTTTTCTCTGCTCGCTAGCCTGAGCTGAGGCTCTGCTTCAATCATGGACGATATTTTACGTCAATGTGTTTAATAGGAAGGGGCGTAATCATACATGTCGCCACTACATTTTAAGTTAAATGGAATGGAGTTTGGCCGCCATTATGCATTTAAGTTTTTATCAGACTTGTCTTTTCTTAAAAAGAAGTGGTTTTCTGGCTAGGAAAATAGCAAGGAAGAACCGGTTTTGGTTGCAAGCAAAATTCAGGGAACAATCTGTTGATACTAATAACTTGTTGGAAAGTTCCAAAGTCATTCCAAGAAAGTTGCCGCCGTGAATTAGGGTTTAAAACAAGGGAGGAGGATGGGATTTGCTATCAGCATCAGCAGGGCCGTTCCTCATTCCATTCTTTTTATGGGATGTATGATAAAATTGGAGTACGAGGGGCTTTGCGAGCTGATGATTTTTTTTTGAAAACATTGTATTTGCAACCAGCTAGAGAAGATTTCCGTTTATTTAAGACTTAGAAGCACTGGTATGTGGAGGAATTATCCAAGTTGGAAATAAAAAATGTAAAATCTAACATATCACAAGCGGAACGCATCGCTCTGATCGGCCTTAAGCAAAGACGAGCCATAGTCATTAAACCATACGATAAAGGCCGCGGTGTATGTGTTTTGAACAGACAAGACTATACACATGAGGGGCTACGACAATTATCAGGCCCACATTATGAAGAAATTGATAGGGATCTGACTGGGAAACCGCGCAACAGGTCGCTCAAGCCATACGCAAACTTCACATTGATGGAGTAATATCCAAAAAAACACATTGAGTTTCTCAACCATGACAACCATGACATCAAAACTCCTTGCCTCTACCTCTTACCGAAAGTTCACAAAGAAGCACCCAAAGAAACGCGGTTTGTGGGGAAGCCTATTATTAGTGGTTGCGGAGGTCCGACTCAATAAATTTCAAAATACATAGACTATTTTCTGCTTCCGATTGTCAAACAACAAAGAACATATACACGCGATTCCAGGCATGTGCTTAAAAAACTAAACAACGTGACATTGAAGCAAGATAGCCTATTGATCACATTGGATATTGTGTTCATGTATACGAACTGCCCACAATATGAGGCAATTGAATCAGTTTGCGATGCACTTGAAGTTGCCGATAGCAGTCTGTGTGCAATACCCAAACCTACAAGAGAACACGCTCGCTGTCTCCTGTAACTTATCATGCATCGAAACATATTTGAATTCAATGGAAAGTTCTTCTGTCAGACAGAAAATTGGCGTGGCCATGGGAAGCGAATGCAGTCCAGAAATATGCGATATAACCCTGTTCAAATATGAAAAAGAAATTATTCTCCCACACAATCCTTCAATTGTGAGTTACATGAGATACAGGGACGACGTCTTAATAATATTTAACGGTAACGAAGACCAAGCAGGTGACCTCGTCCATACTCTAAACCAAATTCATCCCACGCTCAAGTTCATGTCAGAGATTTCAAACAGTCAAGTAACCTTCATCGACCTCGTCATCTACAAAGGCGAACGGTTCAAAAAAGAAGGGAAACTGGATACTCGAGTAGCAACCAAAAAACTGATACCTTTCAGTATCTTGCTCGAGATTCAGCCCACCCTGAGTCAGTGTTTGGCGGTTTGATTAAGGGAGAAATAATGAGATATGACCGTATATGCACACACCCAAAAGAATTTGTGGAGAAGGTTGAATTCTTCAAACTACAACAACGCGGATACAACCAAGAAGATTTAGCCCTTCTTCCCCAAAAAGGCGAAACTCGCGTGAACTCTAAAAAGCGTGCAAAAACCGAAAAGAATATCCCGCTGGTCTTTGTTTTACCCTACCACCCACAAATTAAACACCCAGCTCTTAAGCAGGCCCTCCTGAATCACTGGATTCTGATCAGCGATAATGATTTCCTCAGTGCACTCTTTGCGACCCAACCCATCCTGGCATACAAACGACAAAAAACACATAAAAGATGGCCTGGTCCGATCAAGGATTAACCCATCTCAACCATCCAACCATGGTCCAACCAAGAAAAAAAACTTGGATGAGGAGAACGTACAAGTCCTATTGGAACTTCTTGAAGAACAGAACTAACATAATGGTCATTTAGGCATGGATTTCGAAATAAAAATAAAAAATAAGGAATCCACTTAGTCTGATCATTACAAGAAATGCTATAACGCGTAAAATATTCTTTACCATCATTAGCAATAAAGTAAATACGTATAAAAGAATTAAACAAAGGGTGACTGATGAAGTGCGTAAAAAGGGCACAGAAAATATGCACTGTTTCCTCCGACACACACAAAAGAAAAACAGGTGGGACGGCATATTATCACCGGTATAAATCAAATCATTAAGTGAACTAGAAACAAAAACCACATGTACACAAACCAGTCCCTGCGTCGCCTAAACGCGGATGAGTTTTTTTTTTATCTCCGGTTATCACCAATCTAATGGGCCCGCTGGCGAGGTATGTGTTGACAAGTTATAACCCACCCATCACCGCAACCCAGCAGTGGAACTGATTTTACTCCCTATATGCGTATTGAATTTCCAAAAAAGAAACAAACCTTAACAAATACGCTCTAGGCAGTTTAGTCATACACTTACACAGGTATCCATACCAGTGCTTCTAAGTCTTAAATAAACGGAAATCTTCCCTAGCTGGTTGCAAGTACAATGTTTTCAAAAAAAATCATCAGCTCGCAAAGCCCCTCGTACTCCAATTTTATCATACATCCCATAAAAAGAATGGAATGAGGATGATGCTGATAGCAAATCCCATCCTCCTCCCTTGTTTTAAACCCTAATTCACGGCGGCAACTTTCTTGGAATGACTTTGGAACTTTCCAACAAGTTATTAGTATCAACAGATTGTTCCCTGAATTTTGCTTGCAACCAAAACCGGTTCTTCCTTGCTATTTTCCTAGCCAGAAAACCACTTCTTTTTAAGAAAAGACAAGTCTGATAAAAACTTAAATGCATGGTGGCGGCCAAACTCCATTCCATTTAACTTAAAATGTAGTGGCGACATGTATGATTACGCCCCTTCCTATTAAACAAATTGACGTAAAATATCGTCCATGATTGAAGCAGAGCCTCAGCTCAGGCTAGCGAGCAGAGAAAAACACCAAGGCCGAGCGCGCCCTCATTTGACGAAACTCAAGATAGGCCCCTATAAAATGCGACAATGCGACAATGTGACAATGCGACGGCACGACGCGACTATGCGACGGCACGACGCGACAATGCGACAGCCCTATACAAACAGTACAAAACAATGCGACGGCACGACGCGACGGCACGACGCGACAATGCGACGGCACGACGCGACAATGCGACGGCACGACGCGACAATGCGACGGCACGACGCGACTATGCGACGGCACGACGCGACTATGCGCCGTCGACGGCGCATGTTTGGGATTCTTGCTTGGATCTCCCAAACATGCGCCGTGTAACTTGGCAGAGATGGAATTCCATATATAGGACATGCACACGACGATCACACGCGGACCGACGATGTACATAATTCATAAGTTTGATGACGCTGTACTGTTCACGGCATAAATTATGATAAGTGTACTGCTGGAGTTGTGATACTGGCGCTACCAATAACTTGTGCGAAGCCGCTCTAATTCTACCTCCACGGTAAAATCATGCAGTTTGTTCGCTGAGTAACTAATGATAGCACCACTCATGTGCTTCACCGGGGAATTCCTAAAAAGTGCCAAAAAATTGACATTGTACAGTATTATGCTAATGAGGTGACTGTATTGCAGGACATTTCAGAGTTCGCTCGTACCCCCCGCCTCACTTTTCCTAAGAGGGTTAGGGGCGATGTCATGAATAATTCAGTTTTTCCTTTGAATCATTGCAAGACTTAGTTTCTCGTTATATTTTCCCCTTAATTTAAAATTATCTCAGTGATAAATTTGGAGAAGAAAAATAGCTGATGAACATGAGCAGCGACGACGTGGATTCGAACTAGGGATCTTTGTATCCATAGCTCATCTCGCTATCCACTAGGCTACTGTGTGGTAGCTCGACGACAACCGTTCTTTAAAATGCTTTAATATATTGTAACTAGTTGAGTAACTAACAACAATGCTGTTGATGTCATTGTCCGTTCTCATGGATAAACATGAATTATTCATGACATTCATTGCCCTAACCCTCCTAGGAATAAAAATTACGCACGCGGGCCGACCCAACTGCCGCACTAAACGCGTTTACCTACCTAATGCTTGGGGCGCCCTTTCCCACAGCCCAATTTAATGACGTCATCATGTTTCTACAGGTGCGGTACCCCAGGGTCCAACCTCGTCCCCAAGGTGTCGAGCAGTACGCGCCCACCACTATTGGAAACGCGGTTGGAAATAAAGTAAGCACTGGGGACGAGATTGCCCAGGGTCTGATCTTCCCACACCTGGACTCGTACTCGTACCCATAATACGATCTTTCCTTACGTAATAAATGACGGGATTTGTGCAGTACGTCGTTGTCCGAGGCGATCTTTTACACATTTTGAAGTGGCCCACTGGTGCCGTAATTGCACAGGTACGGGTAGGCATATGTGGGTAATCCTTTCCGTTACTTAGGACACCTCTATTTTTTACGAGTTCTGTTCAAAACTTCTTTTGCAGATGACTGTCCAGTAGCTCTACTCCTAGAACTATGAGGCTCTGCTCACGCGGAGCCTCATAGTTCTAGGAGTACAGTAGCTCTACTGAGTGGAGCGTTGAATTACGGGTTTGTATGGAGGGGTATACATGTAGCCCCACTAGTGTGGTGAACCTCTGGCCACAAACAATGGTACCGCGCGCTACTGTGGACGAAGTTTTCAAAAAAATTACTCTCAGTTTCTTACATTCTCAGTTTCTTACTTTCTTATCGTTGTATTCAATGATGTTGTCACGCCCCAACTATCGCATCGGTCCCAACTATAGTTGGGCCTGTCCCAACTGTAGTTCCACAGTTGGGCTGGCCCAACTATAGTTGGGCCTGTCCCAACTATAGTTGGGACGGTCCCAACTATAAGTTCCATTGTTGGGCTGGCCCATCTGTAGTTGGGCCACTCCGATCTTGTTATTTTGCGGTGTCCCAAGTCCCAACTATAGTTTACATTAATGTACAACCATAAAACGTTCCCTACAGCTCTGATACACGTCTGACTTTACTGGGGACCACTGAAATTAGCTATTGATGGGGGCGAATCTATAGTTGGGCCACCCCAATCTTTTTATTTTGCGGTCCCAACTATAGTGTACATTGTTGTACCATGGAGGAATAAGAAAACATTCCCTACAACTCTAATACACATCTGACTTTACTGGGGACCAATGAAATGATCTATGGGTGGGGACCATCTGTAGTTGGTCCACCGCAATATTTTTATTTGGCGGTCCCAACTATAGTTTACATTGATGTACGACTATAAAACATTCCCTACAGCTCTGTTACATGTCCGACTTTACTTGGGACCTTTGACATTAGCTATGGGTGGGGCCCATCTATAGTTGGCCGGCCATGGCAATCTTTGAATTTTGCAAAATGTTGCCGGATAATAAAACCCAGCAGATGGACAACTCATCCAACTAGGCAGTAACCACGTGACCGGCCAGCCTTGCGGCATGCATGCACGACGAATACACGGTGCCAGCGCCGCGGAACATTTAATCCAACAAGATCTATCAAGCATGAAGCATCCGGCGCAACTCCAGTCCTAACTATAGTTGGGCCGACCCAACTGCCGCACTATAGTTGGGACAGTCCCAACTATAGTTGGGACCGATGCGATAGTTGGGGCGTGACAATGTCTCATCTATCACTTCTGGGATGCTTAGGTGTAATCATGTTCAATTTTCTGAGATATTCTTGAATTTTTCTGGAGCCCATATGCACTCGTAAAACGTCCGGTGATGGCAGCCATTTTGAATGTGTCAAGAGATGACCTCAAGCTGTGATGTCGCGTTTATGCAAGTTGCTTGTCGAGCGAGTTGCAAATACGATTGCTGTTTCCTTTGCCGTGGATCCTGAATAGAGATCAGTGCACGTGGCCCCCTGACGATAAATGCATGGTACGAGAAACAGCCATTGTATTTGCAACTCGCTTGACAAGCAAGTTGCATAAACGCGACGTCACAGCTTGAGGTCATCTCTTGACACATTCAAAATGGCTGCCATCACCGGACGTTTTACGAGTGCATATTGGCTCCAGAAAAATTCAAGAATATCTCGGAAAATTGAACATCATTACACCTAAGCATCCCAGAAGTGATAGATGAGACATCATTGAATACAACGATAAGAAAGTAAGAAACTGAGAATGTAAGATACTGAGCATAATTTTTTTGCAACCTTCGTCCTCAGTAGCGCGCGGTACCACGGTGTGTGGCCAGAGGTTCAGCGCAGCATACCGACGGCCACTCTAGTGGGGCTAGGAGGGGTAGGCCCTACCCGTAATTCACAAATGATGGTTGGACATGTACCAGTCTAGTCGATAGCCTCATTTTTTAATCACTTGACTTTCCTCTCATGTGCAAAACAATGAAGAAAGTCTCCTTAAAAATCGAGATGAGTCTTCCAACTTGGTTGGTGAAATACTGAGGACCTTTTCTTTGCCCAATGAACATTTTGGAGAAATTTGCTGGCTAAAATAAAGAGTGAGTAAAGTTGGTTTTAAGTTTTGCATGTTTCACAACAGTCCAAGTCCCTTGCTGCGCTGTATCCTTTGCAAACCAACCTACTGAGGAGAGAGAGTCATTTTTTGCCGCACAAAGCTGCACTTACATGTATGGTTATATTCTATGATGTCTCAGCTTTTGCCCTCTGGGTTGATTAGGTTATACTTGTATCAAATTTTTCGAGAAAGTTAGGCACCTTTCTGGAGTCTATATGCACACGTAAAACATTTGTTGATGGCAGCCATTTTGAATGTAAGAAGCGATGACCCCTAAGCTGCGACATCATGTTTATGCAAATCGATCTTGTCGTTCAGGCACGCAAGTTGCAATGCAACGGCTGTTTCTGATCTCTCAACCGATTGTAGGGCGCATCCATACAGTCTAGGCGTATCTATGGAAAAGAAACAGCCGTTGCACTGCAACTTGCGTGAAACACCCCTCTAGCTGTATAATGGAATGTCCAGCTCACGAGTAAGACGTAAACAACTCCTTTTATGGAGATTGGCATGACATCGCGTGACATCGCACATACTGCGCGATGTCACGCAGGAGCAACTGTGACGATTGCATTGTGAATTTAGGACCATGAAATACTGACTCACTGGTAGTATTGTGCATGCCTATGTGAGGATTGTAAACGTTCAACCAATAAAATGATAAAAGGCACTGGATTTCATAGGAGTCCAAATTTCATGTGACACTGGAAGAGTGTTTAAGACCAGCCAGCCATTTCTTTATCATCCGTTCAAGACGCCACTTGACAGGCTCTCGACCAATGGGAATGGGTAAACTGTCTTAGGTATTTATAAATGAATAATAAACATTAAATATCGGAGCCCCTTTTTAAAGTGGATTAGTTTGAAATATATTGAAGGTGACATACTTGACTGAAGCCATTCTGCTTCAGAAACATTATTAACAATCACATACGGTATGTTCAAATTTCTACCCATTGTCCAGAGTAATTTGGATACAAGTTTTCGTTTTTGCACTTCCGACCGCTGGCACATCGCTGGTCATGGCAGCCATGTTTTAGCATGGCCTTATGGGATACTTGCCCAAGTAACCAGCTGGAGTAAGTGCGAGAAGTCACGTGAGAGTTCAATTGAATGCAGTTACGTTTGCATGAGTATTCGAACACGCTCACTGTAGTCTTCATTTCCTGTGCTTGGATACAGTTTGTTACCAACCTGCTGTTGATAAAGGGTCACATCTAGTTTTCCATCAAAGTAAGCACTACTGACATTCTCCCAGTTGGATTTCTCTGTTTGTTGCTTGTACTGCCATCTGATACCAGCTTGAAGTCAATGAATGTTGTAGTAGCAGCAGTGGCTCCAGCTTCCAGCTCTTACTTAGTCTGTAGTGATCACAAACAAGTACTGATGCATATATGAAGGTGACTTCAAGTCGCAGAACCATGTAACATGAATTACCGAAACATCAAATTTTCTTATCCTACATTACTCGGTTGAGTTCAGGTGGTGGGCTTTATATTTATTTCAAAATCTCAGATATGCTGATAATAAAACTATAATACCAAATGTGAGGTAAACCATAACAAGCAAATTTTGAAAGCTATGAACTTACCAGGTACATGTAAGCAAAGTTTGGCTCCAGTTGAGAATGGCTGTTATTATTGCCACAACTTTGGATTATTACCTGTAATATGGCAAAAAAATAACCCAATATTAAAATAAAAATTTGCGGAAATGGTGAAAATGGCTTTAAAATCTATTGCCTTACTACAATGCCCAACAGTTGATCATGTGACCACTTTTGTTCAACAGTGAATACTGTACTTGATATCCCTTGGCAGAAACATTATGTTTTTTTACTAGTAAAATTTGTTTTTGATGATTTGTGAAAACTGAGTTTTTCAATCACTTGCCGCAGCAACCAGCAGCATCATCATTTCTGAAGTTAGGCCAAAAAAAATAATAAGTTGGTCTCTGGTCAGCGCGCGCGTCGATTTTAACCATGCGCGTCGATCTTTTTTTTTCCAAAATGTTCCACGGTAGCTCCTCTATTTCTGCACCTCCTCAATTTTTTTTACCAAAGAGCACCAAGGAATGGGAAATTGCACCAAGGCAAATTATTGAAAGCACCAAGGCAAATTATGGAGGACACCAATGTACATGAGGACACCAAAAAAGCAAAATAGTACCCACCTTGTCTGTACAATCCAAGCTTGAAGAAAAAAAGAAAAAGAAAAAAAACAAAAACAAAAAAACAAAACAAAAACGTGGCCACGTCCATTCCGGAACTTTGGTCTGACCAGAGACCGACTATTTTTTTTATGTGGCCTTATCTTCACTTTTTGATATCTGAATCATGGAGAAATACTATTTTGAGAGTCAAATTTGTGTTATAATCATGAATTTGCTGTCTTGAGTTTCTTTCCCCTTAAAATGTTGATATCAACACATTACATTACATTGTGCAAGCCCGGTTATCAGAAAAATGGAATTTCCAGAAGGGACCATTTGTAAATGGCGGCCAAGATGACCTTACAGAAATGCAAGCATATAGTTTTGGGGTCAGTAGATCCAAAAGTTTTTAGCCCTAACTCCCTAGGCCTTTTTGCTAGGATGTAGCCTCAATCCTGCAAAATCCTCCAATTGGCCTCATGGAAAAATAGCATATAGCCTCAATCCTGCAAATTCCTTCGTTGTTTCTTGAATATGGTCCATGGAGGAGTGACCACTGCCTGAATCCTGCAAAATCCTCCGGCTATGACTGTCAATAGGCTGAGGCAGAGGCAGTGACATCCTGGAGCAGTGCGGAGGATGTCAAGTATAATCAAGGACTAAATGTAGGCACGGCTGAGCATAAACAACACAAGGTCCGGCCCAAGACCTTGACACAGTGCGTACTCCGAAATCAGCAATGCACTTTGGCCATGTAACCTCAATCCTGCAAATTCCTCCAATTTGCAAAAAGGATTTTGGAGGATTCAGGGCGGTTAGGGTTAAAATAGTTTTGCTAATCCCCCAAAAATTCCAATGAAAATTGAATTTAAATACTATTCAGGGTGAGTAAAAAAAATGTCCCTTTGGATAATTCCTTGTCTCCCACAAAAATGGGAAAGGTTAACGCAGGAAGACAGTGAAGATGTCAACCTTATCTGTTAATTTTAAAAAATTAAAGGGAGATAAGATCTGGAGATCTTGGCACCCCTTGTTCAGGTTCTTGTTTGCGCCATTAGATCTCGTTAAATACCCCCTTAAAAATGTTAGGAAACATTGTGTTGGTAGTGTTTTGGGGTAGTCACAAAGAAAGGCCTGTATTTTTTGCATGCATGGATGAATATCTTTTACTGACTGTGGTCAATACCCAGACCGAATGTTGGCTGAAGAGAAAAGCTGGAATCTTTCCCGTTTTGTGGGCTACAAAAACTTATCCAAAGGTACATATTTTTTATAATCACCCTGTACATGTTCATGTATAAAATACCTAGAAAATACCTAGCAAATACCAGTATGCAACACGATTAAAAACTCTGAATTGATGTTTTCTTTCTCAGGCTTGCCATGCATGTACGGCTGTTTTGCACCGATTTCGAGATGATGAAAATGTCCACTTATACACATCTAACTTGGATAACATGCACAAGGTAGTCTTAGAGGTAAGCTGCAATGTATGCAACGTTTACTGTTTCATGTGTATCTAAAAAAATTAAGTCGGCCTGACTTTGTGATCTTAACCAGATCTTAGTCTGGTCAATTTAGAACAAAACAGGGCCTGACCTAGAACAAATTGCAATACAATATTATAATACTATCACATTAAAGAAATATCACAGTTAACATACTAAAAATCTAATTTCATCAAAGGAGTGGAAATGTGTTTTTATTAACTTTTTTCGCTACTAATTTTTCATCATACTGTTTAAAGTTACAAAATGTACCGTATACTTCTGGGAAATGTGTGACATTCATGTACATTGGAAGCTCATGTACAGAACTACATTTGTTTTCTCATCAACCTCATAGACATTTTTGCTGTGTGATCAAAGTGTTTAGAGATGTTTAGTTTCATATTTTCGTGTACTAACAAAATGTACTGTGAGCATCACAACCTGAGCCCAGTATTTCCTGAGTACTTCTTAACCAAATCCAACACATCATTTTCAGGCACTCAATCAAACTTTAAATATAGATTTTTCGCTTTACTTTTAAAACGGTCCATGCATGCACTGTCCAATTGTTTTCCATCTGTATGATCAAAAGGATTTAGAGACATCCCTTTTTGCAAATAATCTTATCTTGTCTGTGGACTTCATTATTATTATTATTATTATTATTTATTCGACCAAAACAATGCACAATGAACAAACACGGTATGAAAAACAAAAACTAAACAAAAATGTATGAAAGCTACGAAATACAAGCGCACTTTCTGCGGAAAATCTTCCACTCTATCCACAGTGCCCTGTATAAAATTATGACTTGAAACAGTCGTCTGCTGCACTCACATGTGGTTAACAATCCTAAGCATTAGCTTGTATACATGTACGCCACACAAATTGTTCGAGGACAAAATGTTATTTGAAGTTATTTGACGCTTGAATGGTTTCTATTGCAATTTGTTCTACATGTAGGTCTTTTGGTGGTATGATTAATAAGGGAATAAATGTGTGCTTCTGAGGTTTTTATCACTCTGTTTAAGACCACTTAGACCTTCGGCTCCGGTAATTATCAGCACCCAGACTCTAAGTGGTCTTAAACAGAGTGATAAATACCGACGGAGCACATATTTATTCCCATTCATAAATATCTTTTCAGTAAGAAAAAATGATATAATTCGTTCAAAACATCCTGATTTTTTTTCCAACAAATTCACTTTATTCTTTTTGAAACATCCCTCTTGCAAAATAATGGAGTGTTCAGCTGGCGAGTAAAATGTAAACAACCCTTTTATGGAGATTGACGCGCGCGTATCATGTTCTTCGCGATGTCACGCAAAACGCACCTGGCGCGTTGCGTTTTGAATTTAGAACTATAAAATTCTGACTCCCTGGTAGTGTTGCGCATGCCTACGTGAGGATTGTGAACGTTCAACCAATGAAACGATAAGAGGCACTAGATTTTTAGGAGTCCACATTTTATTGTGACACTGGAAAGTGTTTAAGACCAGCTAGCCATGTCTTTATCATCCGTTTAAGACCGGCCACGTGACAGGCTCTCGACCAATAGGAATGCGTAAACTGTCTGAGGTATTCATGAATATTTGATAAACTTCTACCACGCACTTACCAAGGTTTCTTAGTGATAAACATGGCCTGCTTCTGCCGAGGCTTTAGAAGAAATAAAAAGTTGCCTGCTACTGCCGAGGCTTAATGATTTAATATAAAGGCTAAACAAAATAAATAGAAGACTTCCTAGAAACTGCCGAGGCTTCTAGTCTAGTAGAAAATTATACAGATTTTTATACCATGCATGGCTGGCCAAACTTCACACAATGTGGGCGCTGCACAAAAAAACCATGAAACCTTTATCCGTTCCACAGATTATCCATCCCAATCAAACTTCCTACAAAATTGAAGCTGCTCAATCAAGCTATTGCAAGCCATTTTCCAATCAAAACTATAAAAAGGCACAAAAGTGACAAACCATGGCTCACTGATCACATTCAAAAACTGATTAAGTGAAGACAAATAACTTTCATCTCTGGTAACCAGTTATCAGGTAAGCTTGACGGCTGAATGGAATTCACTGAAGAGCTTGCCTTTAATGCAGGCGTCAATTTGAAGCGTGGACCCACCCTCCTCAGAGGTCGCAAAATATCGACGCCGTTTCGACGCCGAAGCCTGAGGTCAATAATTTGTTGTTATAGTGAAGCCGTAACGTTCCTTTTTAATAATTGGGTGAAGCGTTACCTATAAAGTTGATGAAAGGGTGAAGCGTTGACGAGCCTTATTTGTGTTTGGTGATGTGACATCGAATCCACGACATCGGTCGCGCCGAAAGTATGTCGACGTCGTGGCGTTTCAAACAACTGTAATTGTGATGCAATCTTAAGATGGCCGGCCTGTTTTGAAATTCGCGCAAGCCAACTTGGTATTTGCGTGCGCGCAATTTTTGAACTGAAGTTTGCCCACACAAATACACACAATCTAACATCGCGCGCCGCACCAATCCCGGGACATACCGTTATTTCGTTTTACCGTTTTGCAGTTCCTCAAAACAAAAACAGTAAACAAACCATTGACCGTTTTGTCGTTTTACAGTTTTGTAAAACGGTCAAACGGTATTAAGATAAATACGGTTTCTCTGTTTTATAAGTTTAATAAAATTCATTACAGCATAACGATCAATGATTTTTGTTTTACAGTTTTACACAAATAACTTTGAAAAACAGCAAAACGGTCAGTATTGAATACAGACCGTTTTTTTTTTTATTTCAGTGTCATGGTGAACAGTCCGTGGTGCATTTTGTGGTGCTGGGCAAGGGGGATGGAGGGGGACCATGCTTTACATGAAAAAGTGTTACCTCGGCATAATGCGTGGTGTGATGATTCCTCGCGTGACCCTGACCCCCTTCTCACGCGATTCAGTTAGTGGGGCCATGGAGGTAGAATTAGTTGCAAGCAAAAATGGCGCTGGAAAACTTCAAGGGAGGACATTACTTTTTACAATGGATACAGGATGGTAATAGTTTGAAGAAGTTGTAGATATTTGAAGGAAATTGGAGTTCGGCGCGGCTCTTCAATAGCCAATTCGAAAACTATGTCGTGAGAACGAAATGTGAGGAGGGTAATGACTCGATCCCATGAGGACGCATTAACATTCCTAGGTGCATTGCTTAATCGCCGAACCTAAATCAAAAAATGGTCGACAGGACTATTGACCGTTTTTCATTGTCATGTTCTTGTAAAACAACCCTCTGAAATGAAGCAACTAACCGTTTATCGCTTTCAACAATTAAGAAAAACAACAAAAAGGTCATTGTTTTTTGTGACCTAATACCGTTTGACCGTTTTACAAAACTGTAAAACGACATAACGGTCAATGGTTCGTTTACTGTTTTTGTTTTGAGGAAATGCAAAACGGTAAAACGAAATAACGGTATGTCCCGGGATTCGCACCACCTTGCAAACTGTATCCCGTGGTGGTTCCACTTGCGCAAACGTTGCCAAGTTTGCGCACGTTTGCTACCGATCTCATTTTGAGTGGATCGAATAAGCTGTGCGCCGCCGCGCCAACGTTGGCGAAAGTTAGCAACGAGGCGAACTAGACTGGTCCGCTGTCCTTATCAGCAAGGAAAGGCGATCGAGTTAGAGTAAGAGTTTGTAAACAAGTGTCAAAGTTAAAACAATTTTCGAATAAACTTCATGCTTTTTAACAAAAATGTGTTTGTAGAAACATTGGATTTACAAAATAAATGTCACTGTATCTTTGGATTGAAACCTGGTTGACTTGGTACTTTTTTAGCAGTGTGGAATTACAAATTTAACCATTGCAGTCATGGTCTAGTAATAAGTAAACATTAATGAAGCTTGATTTTAATAGAGGTGAAGCTTGAACTATGCAGATGGCCAATATGGTGAAACAGTGGTGAAGCGTCAGACCTGGCAAAAACTGAAAAAGTGAAGCTTCACCTATGGAAATAATTCAAAGGGTGAAGCCTGGACTAACACATTTGCTGATAGAGTGAAGAGGTGGTGAAATCCTGACCTTATACATAATTGGCTCAGGTGAAGAAAGGTGATGACGTGAGGAGGGTGGGTTCAGGCTTCAAATTGACGCCTGCATAAAGTTCACCAGACAATTGTGTTTTGTCTGCCAGTGCCCCCAATATCTACTTATGTAGCACGGCACAGTGTGCATGTATCATGTTTATTATCAAATGCCGGGTCAGACGTGTCCAGCACCTTGACTAACATGATTTCGAATGGATTATTGTAACTTGAGTGTTTATGTTTGTGTATTTTCAGAATTATGTTACACTTGCTAATAAATTATGCGAGTGTACAGTATTAGAAGATTCCGACTTAAATCGTCTGATCATGGATTGCTCTTTATGTTCGCACCAGGAATGTTAATTCCTACCTTCATTTTGTCGGAGTGCCTACATGTACTCTTCTTTTAATTTCTCTTGTAGCCCTGTACATTGAGTGTGTTTTGTTCTTGTTCAGGGTGTAAAAATATCCTCGTCTTCCTACATGTACATGTACATGTATCAACAGCCTCTAACCTTGGTCCACGATACGTGAACTATATCTCACCAGCAATACAGCCCAGGTATCAATCGCTTTCACCATATTCCCACCACTCCGCTTTGACTTCAGACACTTCTTTACTCTTCTGATGTACTCTTTGCTTAGCCTTTCCTTAGTCTCTTTATGCATCATACTTTTTGCCTCCAAACATGCCAAAACACCGAGATATCGGAACTCCTCATTCCATCGGCAGAAGAATGCCATCTAAATGCACTTTTTCTCCCTCTCATTGTCAAAACTGCACATTTCTCTACACCTAGGGCAAAAAAAAAAAAAATAGTTCTGCTTCCGATTACATGTACATGCCTTTCAAAAATAGGGTCGGTCGGTCGGAATTTTTTTTTTTTTTGCCAATTTCTTTTATGCAGATTGAATGGGGTATTCAATTATATGCAAAGTTTTAGCCTGAACTATTTCTATTGCACTACGAAAGCTATACACGAAATGGCAACAAAAAGTGAGTAAAACCTACCTTTAATTATTGTCAATATATTTACGTTCGATAATTTCAAAAAATAATGGAAAAATTCAGGTCGTTCGCACCATATGCACAACGCTAGTCAAGACGCGGGGAGCTGGCCAAAACTCCGAGGTGTGTGATGCGAACATGTGTGGCGAGCGGCCCGCCATGGGCCGACAGACCTGTTTTTAACGGTCAACAATTTCGGGAATCACGCGGCATGTATCACTCCAAATATGAGTAGTGCGATCTCAAAATGAACTCTTTAACACAGAAAATACATACACAGACAAGCTAGATCAAATCTGGGCATGTTTCAAAAGTCCCAAAATCATGTCGGACGGAATTTGATAGAACAAAATGTAACAATTTTTGTTTTAGAATACATTAAAATGTTATTCTGATTTCAAACAACACCAAAGATTTTAAGTAATCACACATAACATTATTTCTAAATTCCACACTTTTGTTTGTCTGTTATTAGGAAAAATGTGTACATGTCCAAAATCATGTCGGACGGAATTTGATAGAACAAAATGTAACAATTTTTGTTTTAGAATACATTAAAATGTTATTCTGATTTCAAACAACACCAAAGATTTTAAGTAATCACACATAACATTATTTCTAAATTCCACACTTTTGTTTGTCTGTTATTAGGAAAAATGTGTACATGTCGGACGGAATCGATAGAAATGAGCCTCCTCAGAATTTCAGAAACAAAATCAGATTTTATCAAAACTTGAGGGATAATTTTTTTCTATGTTTTATGTCAAGAAGAGTAACAATCACTACTAATGCTGACATATACATTTTTTCTACAACACTATGTCATATTCAGTTAAGCTCAGTTGAAGCCACACCATGTCGGACGGAATAAATCATGTCGGACGGAATCACTATGTTGACCCAAAAACAAAGTTTGAAGAAACTTAATTTTAATGATAGTGGTCTTTAGGTAGTTGACTGTGCTTACCACCTGGGCACTTATAATGAACAAATAATCAAGCTTCTAACAATTGTGTGGGAAAGATTATTAAAAATCCGTCCGACATGCTTCATTCCGTCCGACATGATTTTCAGTACATCGGTTTACATCCTCTGTACAAACATGAATAATTGCAATATTTAGACAGGTTTCTTAGCCAACAAATATTAACCACTTCAGGTCCATGTACAATGTCTTACATTTTCTGACAAAATGCATTCAGAATATTTCTACTGGTGGTTTAAAATGTTTAATTTATACCGGAACAATTGCCAATATTCGCGCAATTTTCCACATTGGGCACTCACAAAAGGCCTGCTAAAAAAGGACCCTCCTTTATACGAAAAGGACACTCTTTGAAAAATATTGGGGGTGGGGGGCAGGCGCAGAATTGGGGGTGCAGGCGCGGATTCGGGGGGGGGGGGGTAAAAACAAAACCCGGCTCTGTAAAAAAAAAATTGTTTTCCCATAGAAATAAAAAAAAACATGTGAAACACCCCCCCCCCTCCCCCCGACACCCATTTTTTTTTTACTGGCAATAATGTTCGCCTTCAAATGCACAAAATACAGACAGAGCCAGCTTGGTGAGGGGGCATACATGTACCAGTATGTACACCATTTCGTGATATATTGTTAATAATTGTCAGATTGAACTGCCCCCCCCCCCCCCCAATTGAAAGTAAGAGAGAACAAAAACCCTGTCTACATTTCAGATCTTTTTGCTCAGGGTGAAAATTCCTGGATCCGCCCCTGAGGGGGAGGGGGGATAACCCCTAGTGAAGAAAGGTAAATAATGGCAGTCATTATACAATATTGGGGGGGGGGGGGGGCTACACAGCTTCACTTTGGCACACTTTGTTTTTGTGTGTTCTATCCTTAAATTTCACAAGTTCATTTCTCCTTGTTTTTTTTTTCATGTGTAATTGCTCCCTGATCTTGCTATTCCGCTCTCTTTCTTTGGCATGGCACTCTTCTGGATGCATTGATGCTCTGTATAAGTATAGCATTATACAGCTAACAGCATTGTTTCACTGCTCTGACACATTATAACGATAATTTCCAAATTATTAAGTTCATGTAACACAATAGACATGTTTGGTTTATTAATATTTAGATACAAAACTTTTACTGTATGCCAGTATAGGTGAGTGTTACACACACACATGTATACCGGTACATGTACTTGCCAAATTACCTGGATACAGTTTAAATTCCCTCACCTACATGTACATGTGTATGTACGGTACATTGTAATAATGTCTACCGAAGCTCACTATCTCTTAACACAAACAAGTAAAAGCCATCATCAGTCCAAAAAGAATAAAATGTACATGATTATGATGAATGTACATGTAATTGCACAGTTTAATGCCCATGAATCTAGAAGGATGCATGTAATTCGTGTTTTTGTAATTATTGGAAACACCCAGGTGTGTGACTGGTCAGTAGGCTGCCAAACAAGTCAGCCTGTTCAACTTTGGCTAAATTTGGATTTGCGCATGTCGGACGGAATCTTACTGTCCTGTGTAGGCTTTGCTTTGATGGTACTGAAATGAGCAAAGAACAATATCAACTTGGTAAAAGTTCTTTATCCCCTACTTTATGTTTATTAATGAACAATTATTAATATCAGTTCCCCGAGGCACAACTATCTGGGAATGTAAAGTCCATTTCCGTCCGACATATGCCATTCCGTCCGACATGCATGTCGGACGGAAATCACTTTTATTCACTTTATCTCGAAGGGTGACAAGGTGAAACATAAAACTTTTTGTTGGTGTTAATACTGAGTCTATTCATTGATACTTGACAGTATTTGCCTTTTTATTAAAACAAGTAAATTAAAAAAAACAAACATTTTAACAACCTTAAGCATGTCGGACGGAAATCTTGACAACAAAAATCATCATTTGAAATGAAATACCAAGATTTACAGCAGCAGCAATAATGATGAAATGGATAATGACTGAAGACAAGCTAAGTTATTGTTTTTGTGGAAAAGATAGAATTCAAGGCATTTGTACTTATTATGAGAAGGGTTTTCTTTAAATGCAAAAAATTCCGTCCGACATGAATTGATTTCACTGGCCACACTATTAAAGCAACTTTTCACTGAGATAAGTATGTTAATTAATTTTTTTTTATTCAAAATAGTAAAATTAGGTTCATCTCCTTTAAAAATAAGGAATTGTAAATCTTGTTTAGGGCTTTTTAATTTTTTACCTCTATGATGACCACTTTTGAAACATGCCCATCTGTAAATTAACTTGCAAAAATGTTCTCTTTCCATCGGTGTTTTCTTGGCATTTTTACGATGTCGAATCCGACCAGTTGACAGTGGCCTGCACTGTACTGAAAGCGTGCTATCGGTCGCATAGCTAGCTATGGACTGGTTACCGCATTTTCATTATGTCTTTTAAATTGGCTCCTGCGCGGCAGCGCGGCGGGAACCAGTCGTCGCCACGTGATTATAGGTCACCGTGCGTGACATCGAATTGCGAAGTAGTTATATCGCGAAGCGAATTTGTAATGACGGAGGTTTCTTTTGAAAAAAGCGAATGTAAGTAAGAAAACAAATAAATACAAGCATTTTTGGATGCAAAAGGGTTGTTGAGAGGTATTTTGTGAAGACAGAAAAGACAGATTTTATTTTTAGGGTCGCAGCCTAAAAATAGGGTTGGTCGGGTAACCGGAAGCAGAACTATTCTTTTTTTTGGCCTAACCTCATCCCTATGTCTTTTACCACTGTGTATACACCCGAACTGTCTGCACCAGAGGCTCCCAGAGAATCAACCTCCATTCTTGGCAAACAACTTCCATGAAAGGTCATCCATGAAGAACAGAGCCTGTGATTGCAGTCGTCTTTCTTTATCACATCGCGCTGACCCTTCACTGATCCATTGACAATGGCATCAGCACCAGAACAATCAAGAGTGGTGAAAGAGAGTTCTCCTAAAAAATACCGCATCTGATATTAACCTTGCTCAGACTCTCGTTGTTTGCATTCAAATGCACCCTTCAAATCTTCATACTATTGCCCAATAAACCACAACCCTACTAAAGGGGCCCTGTGATGAATTTTTCCCAGAAACATATTTTATGCAACTTTCTAAATCCTCTTAAATGTATAAAAACTACTTGATACCTCTTTTTGGTTAAATTTATTAAAAAGTGCACTTCTTTAAAGGGAATATACGTGTACATCATTTGCTTTTGCTGTAATTTTCAGAAATGGATGGAATTGGGGGGGTTGGAAATATATAGCAAATATAGTTACACCGTGACTTTTTTGAGGTTTTGGGTTCGAAAATGCTATAAAAACCAAGAAAAACAATCATTTTCCTGTAGTCTGGTTCCCTGACTCCATATAAGAAGAAACAGAGCAGTTTACATACATTGGGGAATTGTAAGGTCAGGGAACCAGTCTAGCTGGCTTGTACCCGTTCATAGGTGTGTAATCGATTGCAAACAAGTGCGATGGTCAATTGGGGCCAGTATTTGAAAAAAAGCCAGTTTTTTCCAACGCTGGTCGGCCAACCAGCGTTGGAAACTGATACAAAAATACCACTTTTCTTGAAAAAAATGACAGTATACCAGGTGCCATGATTTTACAGGATGCCTTACACTGTCATTCACTAACAGTCCAGCAAGGTATTTCAAAATGATTTGGTAGTTTTATTTTTTGATGTTTGCAAATGTTGTATTTTCCCTTTAATTTAAACATTTAAAAGTTTTCAATGCTTTCATTGGCAACTGAGGGCACTGTTGCTGTGATGGCATTTCAGGGAAGAAGTGTTCAATTTAGGGGTGTTTTTGTTTAAATTGTAACCCAAAATTTGCTCATTGAAAACATGTACTTACACGGGGTCCGCTCATACATGTAAGTCCGACGCCTCATAGGTCCGACGCCTCATAGGTCCGACAGAATCGCATCCCCTAACCAAATAAAGGCCCATAAGTCCGACGCCTTATAGGTCCGACGCCTCATAAGTCCGACGCCTCAAAGATCCGACGCCTCATAGCTCCGACGCTTCATAAGTCCGACAAATAAAACGCCTCGTTTTTCCGTTGTCGGACTTATGAGGCGTCGGACCTATGAGGCAGAATAAATAAATTGTACATGTACATGTATGTATGCCTCATAAGTCCGATGCCTCATAAGTCCGAAATTTCGGACTTGTGAGGCGTCGGACCTATGAGGCGTCGGACTTATGATACGGCCCCACTTACACAACAGCGAATCACCAAATAAAAGAAAATTTATGATAGCAAAATATCCAAAATTCTTGGAAATTTTTGTGCCCAAATAGCTGTAACATTGAGGTTTCTGCTCGGAAGGACATTACAGTTTTGCTCATGAAAATGGAAATTTTCCTTAGCATAAAAACAAAAGAGGCACAAAATTACCCTTCAAAATGGCAAAACGAAAATTGGAAATGAGGTTAAGTGGGACACAAAGGAACATTTTAAATGGTAGCATGAAAAAAAATATATTGCATGATCCATAAATGTGGCACCATATCACAGTGTTGTAGTACTCGTACTCGAGTACTACTCGAGTGCTTTTTTTTTTAGTACTCATACTTGTATATATATACATGTCCAAGTACTCGTACTCAGGCAGCAAAGTACTCGTACTTGACATAACAGTACTAAAAAAAAATGGTATAGCTTGATTTAGGGGCAATTCAGAATTTTCAATGTTTTAAAATTTCGACTTTTTTTCCAAATTATTTTGACCCATCCACCCACCCACCCCTAATTTTGATTAATAAAAACTGAACATGTACATATGAACACGCACTTGCATGTACAGTGTACATAACATGTATGTATGTATACCCATGTACATGTACATGTGTACCCATGTACACGTGTTTCTAGTTCAGTTACGGTGTGAAGTTGTCGGTCTTCCTCTTTTGCAGTGGTGGCCTTCAGTTTTCTTGTGTTTTGCCAGCTGATATGCTGTTGGGAAAGACAGGTTGCAGTCTTGGAAGCCACAAAGATGGCAAATTTGACGAAGTTCAACATGTTTTTGTATGTATGGTGGCAGTGTGGCCTTTATTTACGGAGGCAGTCCAGTAAATCGGCCACATTTATGGGGCTATTTCTGGATGAGGTGGATGACATGTGACATAATGAGGTTGTGCCTGTCACGTGAGGTAGCTGAGAAAAACATTCCTGTTTGCAGGGCGGGGGTACGAGCGAAAGAAAAACATCAGGTTTGGGCAGTCATCATATCACAGGCTGCGGTCCTCGTAGTCTTGGAGTCCAGTGGTTGAATAGTCCAGTTTTTATAGCGATTCGTAATCGACACCCGCGGCGTGTTATATAGAGCCGATCTAGTACACCTGGTACCCTGCTGCCTCTGCATGGCCTAACCGCTACAAACGCCTGGCGTCCAAGTCTACTGAAAAACCACCTCCCTCTCATGCCACAGTGGGTCTATATACATGTACACGTACATAGTACATGTACCGTATATGTACATGACGTACATGTATAGTACATACAGGGGACCAAGTTGGAAAAGAAACACTCATCGCGATATCGGAACGCTTGCGCGTTGTTCAGACAAGTCAAAAGATCTATCTTTCTTTGTGTTTTTAATCTTTTTTTCCATGGAAAGTTAATTTCGATTTTCAATTATTTAGCTTGACCCACCCACCCACAATTTGGAAAAAAGATCGAAATTTTAAAACATTGAAAATTCTGAATGGCCTCTTACCATGGCCTTATTTTGATATCGATACTCTCAGTTGGAAATGGTTGATTGGCTTGCAGAGAAATCAGAAGTTCCTGATTATTCTCTGTGCACGTTCGGACAAACACATGTAACAGCTAGCCGTGAGTGGGTCTGTATATCGGTCTGACTGGCCCTGGGCCAATTATGCACAATGAACCATTTGCGGTATGGCCGTATTCCGAAATAGAAGTACTCATTCTCATACTCGTACTTGGAATACTTGTACTCGTACTCGTTCTCGGAAGTACAAGTACTCGTACTCGGAGACCTGTTCTTGTACTCGGAGGTACAAGTACTTGTACTCGTACTCGTACTCGGTAACCTAAGTACTCGGCAGTACTCGGTACTCGGAAAAAAGTACTCAACTACAACACTGCCATCATATGCCCTCTTGTAATCTATCCTTGCCATCGCCAAATTTGTCTTCTGTTCTTATACTATAGTCTTTCAACACAGCCCTGTCAATTACCAGTTAATATTTTGTCCCCTTGACCGCTTCTTGCCTCCATCCTGCTCATCTGGAAAAAGACTGTTAATTCCCCTGCAAAGTGATGGTAGAGTTCCTGGACTATCAGACCAGTCAAGAGCTTGTACATCACAGGAAGACAAGTAATGGGTCTGTAATTACTTGCAACCCTTCCCTTCTTGACATCCCTGCTATACTCATATTTCTCATGAACTTCATTTACCTGTCTTTATAGTCCTTGGGACGAGGCCTTTTTTTTGCTCGCCACGCGGTCTGGTTCGCCGAATTTTTCAAAAGTTCACAGACATGTAGATCATGATGTACCATATCAAAAAAACTTTGTTCCCCGATACTTCTACATGAGAAAAAACATAAGAAAAAGCACCCTCTATTATTAGTCTCAAACCTTTTCTCACGCAATGGCCGTCCAAGTTCAGGCGTTCTGTTCTTGATGGAGTTTTTTTATTGTTCTCGCGCTATAACATGTCTAACGGCGGGATCACGGCCCAAGAACACTGCACTCGGAACAGGATCTCACACCACCTATCCGTCACTCTTCAGGGTTTGCAAGAATGATGTAACTTTGTCATGGTTTGTGTCAAGAACAAGACCCGTCTGAACTCGGCCAATAAGTGCTTGCTAGATCATACTTTTTTTATTTTTTCATCGGGATGCCAAAATATCTTCATTATAGTTTTGTCCAACATGAAATGATCAAGTTTTAAATTTATGATTGAATGTTTTATGTTTCTATAAACATCGATTGGTATGGTTAAACCCCAGATCAGAATAATTTAGTGAACTCTTATCTCAGGGTAACATATAGGGCCTATTAAGGGCGTGGCATCTGGTGGAGCATCTGAACTGCTGAAACATCTTTCAAAAAAGTTATGCCTGAAATTTAAAACCAGTAATAAAAAGATAGTGGATATATTGCCAGCAGCAATCCCTATCAACAGAGGGCGCTGTACTCTCTAAGATAGGGCTGAATTATAAGATGTATTACATTACCACCAACGGTTGTGTAGCACCTGTGGCCTAGTGGATAAGTAATGGATCTGGATGGAAGATCCAGGTTTGTTCCCCGCTGGCGAAATTTTGAAGGTTTTTCCCCCATGCCCCAAAAATAAGAATATTCTTCTTTTATTATTTTAACATGTCTCAAACATTTTAGTACAAAAAAAGTATTGTTCTTATTTTGATCCCGTAAAAGTACACAACAAAACAGTAACTGCGCATGTTCAGTGCATATCCGGCAAGCTAACGTTTACTAAAGGTTTGCAGTCTCCGGCTAAATATCCACTGCCTAATACAAATTTGATGCAGCCTCAAAAAGGGAAGCAGGTGGGCTGTTGAGGTTTATTGGTATTTGTTGTTTTCACGGAATGGATGGTGCAACAACAAAACATTTGGTTCTTAAAACAATATTCAAAATAATAAAAAGGGTAACGGTTTCAGCTGAAACAAAATTATTTAAGTTATAATGCTGACACTCAAATTCCAAATAGAGGAATATAAATTCATTTTCTCTTAAAAATGTTTTCAGACAGAAAGTGGGTCCTTCAATTTGAAGAGACCTTTGACATATGTTAATATGTAATCGGTCTGTGATGTATGTGCTCATATAGCTCGTTTTGTCAGTTGAAAATCATAACGAGTAATGCTCAATCAGTACAGATTGAACAAACTTCTGTCATCTAAATGCCATTGTCTTGTGTGGGTAAAATCTGTGCAGGTTTAAATTGCCCCCCCCCCACAAAAAAAATAATTGAAATAAAATTAAATTATATAAAAATGAATCACTATTTGTATTTCTTTTTGTGACTACTTAAACCACATTGTACCTGGAATATAAAAAGATACCAAAAAAATGTATTTGCAGTTATTGTTGTCTTTATTTTTATGAGTCATTTTTTATAAAAAAAGTGTAATAAATAATGAAATCAACCTAAGTACATGTACCGGTATGAGAACTTGAGGTGTCATTTTTGAGTGGTTTTGTAATAAGATGTTTCAACTTATCTGATCCCTTTTGAAAATGCTGCGTCACTGCCATTGAAAAGGGGGAAGTCTGTTAAAAAAAGCTTCATTTTGGCCATTTGACTTTGACAAATCTCCCCCCCTCCAAAAAAAAATGTGGAGCAGAACTGAAAGATGTTACCTTGGGATTCTCATCTGGGGTGCAGTTTAGCTATACCAATCAATTTTTATACGTAATAACATTCAATCTTAAAACTTGATCATTTCAAGTTGAACAAACTAATGTAATGAAAAGGGTTTTGCATCCTGATGGGAAATAATAACACAAATCTAGAAGACTTGCATGTAATATGAAACTTGAAAGAAGCCTTCTTGCAAGCACGCGTTCGAAAAGGTTTCTGACTTTGTCAATAGAGGGTGTTGTTTCTTATGTTTTTTTCTCATGTAGAATTTGCGGCATTTTTATCCCAGATTTTCTCATTCTGTTGATCGGGGAACAAAGTTTTTTTCGTTATGGTACATCATAATCTACATGTCTGAGAAGTTTTATGAAATTTGGCGAACCAGATCGCGTATCTCGAAAACTAAAGTGTTTTCGGCCTCTCGTCCCATGGACTATTAATAATAGACATAATTTCCAGTGCCTTGAGTAGGCCTACCTAATTGTTGGTAGATACGTCCGCTATATAAGACTTCGGTATTATTATACATGTACGTGTAAAGGTACCATTAAGGAGACACGTTATCGTAATCTCTTCGCATCATAGGAGACATCAGTCTTTAGAGAGACATTTTCATGTCCCCCTAATGTCACAGCCCCCCTTTAGAGGCAAAATTTTGCTGTCCCAATTAGATTATATTTGTTGTTCGTGGTCTAACTAGGTTAGGGCACATTGAAGTTTGAAACAGTTTGTGCACAAGTCTAGGAGGATGTCTCCCCAATCCTGGGTAATAATAATAATTATTATTATTATTATTATAATCATATTATAAAGAAGAAAGGGTGTGTGCATACGTTAACCAGTTGTTCAGACTGCCTATGCCAACACACACTGCATGCTGCAATACACCTGCCATATACCGCCCATGCACACACATAGGACATGCCAACACAGGCAATAAAACACACAGGCAATAAAACACACAGGCAATCAATGGCAATACAATAAGCGGGGCACTGCCCAGTGCTGACCCGCAGCAAATTGCCATGAACTGCAGTGGACACCCACACAAGGCGGGTGGATCTACCTCAAACTTCTGCTTAACCACATCAGGCATGTCAGGAGCCCCCTCTCCTTTCAAGACCTCCACTTTCGTAAAAAAATTGTTATATACCACCTGCAAGAGGTGGCCGCTGCCATGGGCATCCTGAAGACTGACTGTAAATGGTGCTGCCCCATGAACTAGGCAAACACATATGCCAAACGGAACCCCATCAGCTCATGGCCAACTCATCCAATCTCCGTTACTGCAACCCTACTAAACCCAAGGAACTGTACTACAAATTCCTTGAAGTGTTGGTTAGGTATGCACATAAAGTGAACAAAAAACAAGATGAATAACATACTCCTAGAGCCACTGGACAAGAAGCTTATTTAGCCAGAACAAAAAACAACACGAATAACATACTCCTAGAGCCACTGGACAAGAAGCTTAGCCAGATAAGTGACTCTCTGCATGACTACATGTACCAAAATATCCCCAAGCAGCCCCAGATATTTCAACAACTCACCAACCAACCACCCCCCCCCCCTCCCATATTGTGCCTCTAATTTCTCCGTCAAGGACAACCACTCTACTGTCATGTCCCTAGTTTCCCCGTACACATCATAATGGCTACAAAATCATGAATGAATACAAAGTTATTCAAATGCACTACCACTTTCACTCAAGGTTTCTCTTCATTTTAAATTGTACACAGTTTGTTTGTACATGAAGTCGTGCCTTTCATCCATCACCCCCTCCTCCCGCGAAGTGGGTGGTGAGGCAGCTTTACCCATCTCGTCCTTCATAATCAAGACAGACCTTCCATCAGTCATCCACTTCAGGAAATTCCCATGCACAAGATACAGTACTCCTTTAAAATGATCTGTAAATCTATCATTCAGGTTCTTGAAATTCTTGAGCCAATATCCATGAACATGGTCAACTCTTGGAGCTTTTCCATTTGCCACTGTTCTCAACAGTCCCTTGACTTTCTCCACAGTGACTTCGACCTCTTGCCTAGGAAGCCACCTTAATTTTTCTCTCTCATCCTGCAACCACTCTGTCTGCACTGGCTGTCACGGTTTCGAGAATAGCCGCCTTCGGTTGCACGTGAAAAGACTTTTCAATGAAACTGCTTAACCCTATCGTCAAATCACTCTTCACCTTTGCAGCCTTTGCCTTAATCCGCTGCTCCATCTCTTCTTTGACAACCGCCATTCACCTGATACTTAACAGTCAGTTGCCGTGTCATGCCTAGCTGCTCTATTTTCTCGTCCACACAACTGACAGCAACGCGAGGCCAGCGAACGATGGCCGTAAAATGGGCCTCAGTAAATTCGCAATTTTCATGGCAAACCACAACTGATCCAAACAAAGTTGTTTTAGGTAGCTAAAGACCTACTTCATACATCCATCAAGGTATTTTTTTCTCAATATTTTTCTCAAAATTTGACATTGTTTCACCGACAAATCGACAAAAAATTAGGTCATGAAATTTCCGTTTTTTCCCCGAGAACGACGAAAGTCTCCCAAATGTTGAGGTAATCAAAGGAAGAGTCAACCTTCATCTACAAAAAAATCACGTGAACATGATGTCGTTAATATTTTAAGAATTTGATGTACACCTAATGTTTCCAACAACTTCCATTTTTCACAATGCGAAAAAGATTGTCGCCATTGCATGCATCGTAAAAGCATAGAGCAAGAAACGAAAACATGGTATGACCTTGTGACCCCATACGCGTCGCCCAACCATTGATTGGTCAAGCTTGAGATGGCCTGCTCAATATTCATAAGTCATTCATTGCACGTTCGCACATGCTGTTCCTGGCCGTTGGCCTACTTACGTTCGTTTACACGCGTACATGTGATTGCGAATCATGAAATCTCGCAAAAGTCTTCATTTTTCAACCGGAGATTTGGACCAAACATTAGAAGTCTCCTTCACGTGTTTCACATGAAAAAGAAGCGTATACTTTTCTCTATCTACTCAGCCTTGTCATGTCTTTGGGCCGTTTTTAAGAATCGAATATACATTGTACACCTAAAAACTATCAGCCCTCGCTTTTGTTGATATAAAATATAATTTTGTTTGACAGGCCGTAATAACACTTTATATTTGTCCAAAGCAGTTATTTTTGGATGAAAATAAAGCACACGATTTTAACTTTTCAATTATTTCATTAGCCATCTTGGTCAAACAGTGCACATATCCAGGCACTTTTTGTGTTTTTTTGTAGTCTTGAATACATCTCGTAACATCTCGCGTACGCTTTTGGGCCATGCGTGCGTGACCTCGGGACAAGAAACTGAGGTCAAACAGGGTTGTTTGCGTGACACGGCCACTGACTGTTAACCATCAAGATCCCTTGTGTCAGACTTCTTCTTGCCTTACTGTCCATTTGCTTGATCATCTGCAGGTAGGTCCTTAATCTGTCCTTCAAGCCACCACAGTGTCACATCACTCTTGCTTTTGTCAGTTCATTTAAACCCCACTTCTTCGATCACAACAACAGCACCTGCGTAAACAAGACTGTTCAAGTTCGATACATTGTTTATTCTAATGTGTCCTTAGATCTTTTCTACGGCCCTTTTAGCACACATTAGTCAACTTTTTCTGTGCTCCACAACGCAGTGCTGGAATGTTACATGCTTATCTCTCAAAAACATTACCTCTTCAATCCCCTTCCGCGTTCCAACTGCCTCCTCAGTCAACTCGGCAGTTCAATTCGCACCTGTTCCCATTCCCCCATCCACCTGTCCACTTTCTTGAGCAGCAGGTTCATCACCATTGACAACTACCTTTGCATCCTGATGAGCTTCATCATCTAAAACATGATTACCATGTGTTTACATCATTTCCAGAACCAACCTCATCATCCAAAACACGGGCCCTGTCTTTTCCTTCATCACTATGAGAACCACTAACCTGTGTAATCTTCCTTTTGATTTCTTCAATTCGGCCACTGATTCTTCCCAATAAACCTTATGCACGTGTTACCATATTAAATTGAAAGCGAGATAATTTTTTTATTTTGGAACGTGAGAGTAGAAATGAAAGCAATGGAATAAAAGTTCATTACAAATTAATACAGTCTGCTCTGATGAATAATTTAAAATGTGTGATTTAACATAGCCTGATGTTTGAAGCCACATTTAAAAAAAAAAAATGAAAGAGAGGCTTGGAACGCAAAACAGTTTGGCACCATCCCTTTTAACAGTTTACAATGTATCAAATAGATTGTTTTATGTTTTAACTTGTACCAAAATTTGGCTAACAAATTGTAATGTGAGTAACCATAATGCGAGGATTAATTAGCCATTTTCTTTCTAGCATCTATACCTAAATTTGATATACATTTTTACCCCCTGGCTTTTATTACCACCTGGCTTTTAAGCCAGAGGGGGATATTGCGATAGCATAACGGTATTCCTTCAGTGTGTACAATGTATGCGTGGACAAGCATTACATTTGCTGTGTGGACTTCTGAACAAAAGATGTCATTTATAACAAACCAGGTAGCAGCGACGCTGTGTGGACTTGCCCACGTCCAGACACTGTTTCCCCCTCTCTGGAAAACAGGTTTAGAGGCATTTTGGGGTTAGATTTATCTGTCGCAAAATGAAGAGGAACATTCAAGGGAATCATAAAAAAATTTTGAGACAAAAGATTTTAGGGTTCAGTACTGTTAGTGTTGATTAAAAACCCACCAAACAGTATAAAGGGCCTCCTTTCAGAGCGTGCATGTACAAAACTTTTTGAATACCTCAATAACTGAGGTATGGCATTCTCTCATAAGAAGTAGGATAAGCACGCATGTGCTGCCAGCTATATGTAGGAATATGACGACATAATAATGGCTCAGATGGCCAGTTTTCTTTGGAAAATTAGGGTGTGCAAAAATATTTAATCAGCGTTTTCATTAATTGAGCACGGTAACCTATAACATGTAAAAGGGAACAATAATATAAACTAGACTTTGTGGACAAACACAGAGCTGTTTCTACTGTTTTAGCAACCACTGCCATGTAGGAGTTTCATCAAAGTCGAATGAACATACATAATACGTGTGTATTCTAAAAAATATTGGGCTGTGTAGAAGTGAATTTGGTGTTATAAATTAGCAAAATGTAAATGACGTCATATGACTAATGATGACGTCATCACGACGTAATTTGTTAAGAAACAACACAAGCTAAGGGTCTTGGTCTGTGCTGTTATGATCCACAAACAAAAGAATAAACCCAACCCTGAAATTTACTCCCCAGAAAAGGAACCAAAACAAAGTAGACATGGATATTAAAGCACAGATAAAACCAGTTCACACCTTAATTAACAATTGATATTATTACTTCAACAAAGTCAATACAAAACACTTAACACAAAAATTCAGTTTAAGAAAATAACAATATACCATGATAGATTACCAGAATGTGAGTGGCGGGGCGAGCAGTGTGTCTAACAAAAAGTCCATAGTTCTTGTCTTGATGGGTTTCTATGATGACTCCAGTGATGAGCAGCAGGAGAAGGGGGGAAAGTGGTGTCTCTAACGGGTCCTCCCGTTAGGCAGCTAGTACGGTCAGTACGCCGTACTCGTGAGTTCACACACGTCGGATCAGTACCCCCATGAAGTGATGTCAGGGTCCGGTAACTAAGACCCAAGTCTCTTGTCCGACGAAGTCGCCAAACCCAAACCAGGCAGCACCCTAGCGGTGCAAACTCCAAACTTGCTTGAAGCTCCAATCTGCTGTCCAGTCGACGAGCGACATCCAGGGGGACATTATCAGACAGCAGACTCCCGGTCTTGGTCTACAGGCGCCTGCCCGGGGAAAACTCCCCAACAGCCGGCAGTGGGCACAGTCGTGAAACTCACGGTCCTCTCCGTCCGATGGCATGGGATGAAAAGCACACCCCAAAGTTTGACGATCCACTTCATACAGGGCAAACATTCCAGGCACACCCGATGCATGCCGTAAATTATGACTTCTCGCTGTCCAAGTTTGACAATTGATCATTCTAATTTGCATAGCTTAAACTGCTCGCCCCAATTGGGTTAATCTACTCGCCCCTTGCATAGTTTTAAATGACTAAAAGGTCCAAAAATTGAATAATTCATATAAAATCACACGATGACGTCATCGTGACGTCACTGCAATTTTTGTCTATAACACATCCCGGAATACCTGCATATCGAGTTTGGACCCAATCAAACTTTCAGTTCTGTAAATATAGGGTCTTAAAATATGCACTTTTAGGATGACGTCACGTGACACATGATGACATCATTTATGACGTCATGATTCGGCCTGAATCAGATGGCGGTTTAAAGTTTAAAGTCGATCAGAGTGTATTTTATATATTTTTTTGGATTTCAAACAAAATATAAAAATTCTAAAAATTAATAATAAAATCAGATGATGATGTCATGATGACGTCACTTCAGAATTTGAATACTGTTATCAATACCTACCTACCCACCAAGTTTCATAATGATCGGACATATCCTTTTATGTGTATCAAAAAATCACACTTTACGAAATTTTGTGCATCTATCTATGACCTAGCAAACCTTTTAATTTACCATGTTCCGTTTATGAAATATGAGTAAAAGGTCAAAAAATTGAATAATTTATATCAAATCACATGATGACGTCATCGTGACGTCACTCCATTTTTTGTCTATAAAATGTCCCGGAATACCTGCATACCGAGTTTGAACCCGATCGGACTTCCAGTTCTGTGGATATAGGGCCTTAAAATATGCACTCTTCCGGATGACGTCATGTGACACGTGATGTGATTTGGGCTGAATCTTTAAATGGTGGTCTAAGTCCCAAAGTCCTGTGTAGAACGAAAACACGTGTTATCCTGTGGAGAAAAAAAAAGGGGAGGGAAAAAACAACAAAAAACAAAAACAAAAACAAGAGCCGTTTCGGTGTGTATACCGAAACAGCTAAAAATTGTCTGCTTGTTGGCCCAAGGGTGAAAATAACTAAAACCACATTGAAACGCTACCTGCCGATCAAGAGATATGTTAACAAAGGGGCTATGCGTGAAGGGCCCCCCCCCCCCTCTTCCCATTTTACCAACATATACACTTGTGCATGAAGTACACTGCACTGAAGATTACTAATGTACATGTATGTTGATCACCTCACATTTTGTGAACTACCACACCACACATTACACTGTATTCATCTACAACTTCATGATTATATAACACCACATTTTCACAAACTGTGTATCTTTCTTTTTCAGGCACAGAATGAAGACAATTTAAGGACTCTTTCTGCAGAACTGACTTCAGCTCGCATTGACCATACGTTATGGATCGAGCAGCCTGAGAATTGTGCTACATGTATTGCAGTTAAGCCTTATCCTAAAGAACACATTCAGAAACACTTCAAGAAGTTCAAACTTTTCAAGTAATATTGAAATGGGATGAAGAGGCATTCAATGAACAGTGATGAAGGTAAATATACTATTACTAATACTAAATTGCCAACCTGTAATTGTCAAGAAGTGTTTCCATAGGCATTGGTGCCAAGCTAGCCTTGGTCAAGGCGCTAGTTGTTATTCTTCCTGGCCGTAGCGGGGTAAACGATATCCTCGCTAGTGCTATGCATGTGGTGCATTAAAAATACAGCGCGAACAGCGACCTCAAGCGGCCACCATTTCTATGCAAATCAGTTGGACCCAATCTAGCGCCTTGGTTCAATCGTCGGCAAAAGCTTATGTTTTTCTTTATTTTGCGCTGGATTTCTAGCGCACGACCTGCGAATACAGATAAGTGTAGGTGGGGCTAATATCTGGAGTGTCCAATCACACCTTGGTAAATCTGGACGTCATCAAATTATTTGCAGCTATTCGCCTTTTGCGGACGTGACAGGAACCACAGTTTTTGTGCATTGGTGCCGTGTGCAGAGACACACAGTATGTACATGTACATGTACGTGTATGGATTATGTACGGTGCCACGTTTCACTATGCAAGTTTCCACGCAACGAACGACCAATAAGAAAACGACATTTAAGGTCAGGTAAGGCTATTAACATAATGAGCACCACCCCCAAAACCTCATAGGGACGATTGAACCAAGGCGCTAGGTTGGGTCCGACTGATTTGCATAAAAATAGTGGCCGCGTGAGGTCCCTGTTCGCCCTGTATTTTTAATGCACTGCATGCATAGACATATGACTGCATGCATACCGCTAGCGAAGATATTGTTTACCGCGTTACGGCCGGATGAATAACAACTAGCGCCTTGACCAAGGTTAGTGCCAAGCCTAAATGTACCTTCCCATATCCTTCAAAATCCTCCCAGGGCTTTTACAGATTTTGAAAAATAGATGAAGGTGGCAACCATCAACAATATTACAAAGGCTGAGATACTTGTACAGTGTACATGTATGCTGCAGCAGAAAGAAGTTAATTAGGATATTCATGAAGATTCATGAAGTCTAGCACAAAATGTGACACCCACATTCACAAAATTCAGACTGTTTCTCATCACGCAAGTTTAAAGATGACTGTCAGTGCTATCTTCAAGTTTGACCTTGGGAAATTCTATTTTTCTAGGGAAAAAAGCAGGTTTATCATGTTTGAGACCAAAAATATATGCCAATGTTTAGTTGAATTAATTTACAAATTTCGAATTGTTTAAAACCTGAGGGAAATTGATTTCTTGCAAATTCAAATTTCTACTATGAAACCCACTTCCTGTCAAGTTTGATAACATGAGATTATTCTCTACTTCATCGACAATAGTTGTTTCATGTTAAATGACTGAGAGTTTTAATACATGTACATGTATGTATATTTTTGTACATTATTTTCGTTTTCTACGAGTAAAGGACTAATCTAATTCTTCAGCAGCATTAGACTGAGTTAGGCCCGCTCTAAACGTTGAACTTCTACCGTGTTGAATTCAAATGATGGCCCAAAAATTGACATTATTTGAATGCGACAAGGCAAAAATTCAACGTTTAGAGCAACTGCCACACTTCTGCCATAAGTTCGGCATGGCTTGCCGCTTAAAATGGCAGAAGAGCGGCAGTGCTCTAAACGTCAAATTTCTGCTGTGTCGAATTCAATTTGCACATCCCAATTCAGAAACACAGTGGTCCCGTTTTTAAAACGCGAATGCGCATAGCCCACCCACCAGGCCAGCTGTTTACAGTTCATGAAACAAGATGGTAGCGCCCATGGAAATTGCGTGGAGTGATGAGGATCTTCTGTCTGAGTTCATTTATCTTGAATGACTGAATTACGTTCGGCAGAAAACCAGCGTTTATAGCACTGCCGCACTTCTGCCACTTTTTTGCTGAATGCAATGAATTGAATTCGACACGGCAGAGGTTCGACATTTAGAGCAGGCCTTACTCCAGTATTAGTACTCATTACCTCCTTTATCTCAATTATTCCAATGTCGCTCTCCTCTGCCAACAACTTCCTCCTTTATAGGTTCCAGACCCAAGAGTTGATGACATGAGGACAAAGAGGGCTTGCAGTGGGTTAATTACAATGACAGTGGACCACAGAGAGTGTATGTGACTGAATGCTGCTGCAAAGGAAGAAAAGCCCATTTGAACCTCATCATGCTACCGATCTGTTATATAAATGTACACAAAACAAAATGTCGCATACCTCTCCAAAGACACTCTGTATTGAGCCAAATTCAGATTAAAATTGGTTATGCTTACTCTGAATGTAATTTCAAAGAATTCTTCACTATCAAAAGTTGTCCAATTTTAAAACCATTAAATTCAGTTTGGAGGTACTCCTGATTCTAGTGGGAAATTTTAGAGTTAAAATGTTCAACATTTGTGTCTGTATAGAGTTGCTTTGTTTCATTGTGTGTCGTCAAATTCGGTTTGTGTTAATGTTTGTCAAATACTTTTTCAGCTGATAAATTGTACACAGTTGCATAGATTCATAATTTGAGGGTTATTCTATACACGTACTTATGTAATTTCACACTCCGCATTGATATCCAGAAGTGAACATTACTTAGTACCAGCGTAGATGTACATGTATAGTACGACAGGAGAAATGGGTTCCCATGCACCCCCCTAAAATAAAATTCCAAGATGATTTTTAGAATCCCTAGGACATCGGATTAAAGAATTTTGATGTTGCCAGGGAAAAAATTGTCCCATGATGCCCTAATTTGCATATTTCCAAGATGGCTGCCGTGCAAATAATTAAAATGCTAAATGTCATATGTTAGTGACTAATGAGCAGATTTTGATAATCTTGGTGTCAACATTATGGCTTTTTGGGGTGCTGAATTGATTTTCGAGGTTTCTAAAATAGCTGGAGGTCGAGGTCATGTGATTCAGGTAAAAGTCAAGGTCATTAAGGTAAAAGAAAATGTGTCATTTTCATTTCCCCACCGGCATTACTTTTTACCTAGCTCCCATAGATATGGTGTAGAGGCCTACTTATTGCTTTACAAATTTTCCACATTATCCCAATTACCAAATCCATTTAATAAAAAAAGTATGTGTCATTTTATTTCGGACTTACGGCTCAATATTTGATCCCACCCCCTAAGTTTTGGATATGACCCAATATTATGAAAATTCTTAAAATATAGCCAGTGGATAAAAGCTTACAGTTACATTTTTTTTTTAGGGTCGTGGAATTGATTGATGGTGGTTTAGAAATTATCAGAGGCCATTTGCTTGCTCCAAGGAGAAGGGTCAAGGGCATTTTATTAATAAAATACTTCTTTGTTTCATTTTCAGACATTCATTAACCCAAAGACTATTTTATGTGAACAATATGGTTAATCATGATCTTCGAGGTCATAGGATGAGTCAATTTGAGGTCTTCATCATTGTGTTAAGGTCATCTTCATGGTCATAAGACGGAAGAAATAAGTACATACAACTTAGCACATAGACCTACTTGCAAGTGATGAACATTTATTACTCCTGAACCGGTAATTACAGAAAGACTACTGGGTTATTTATAACAAGCGACGTTGTGGCGAAGTCTAAGGGACATCCTCAGAATCCATGAAAACATCATCTTCGTCAATCTCCATAGTCTCCTTATACCGTGTGCTACTTCGCTCTCTTGCTGGCCCTCTTCATTTTCAGCAGCATCAGTGTCCAACGGATCAACGAGTGATGGTGGCAAGATCGGGCCAATTGACCAGACAGGCTCCAGTACATGTACCTCTCCAACTGCCACCCTTGACCCTCATCATACGGTTTCGGAGCCCCAAAATTAGGGTCAGCAGCACGCCTGTAGCCGGCCGGCCACACGGTGGTTGACGCACTGCACATGATGAGGGATGAGTGAGTTATGGCAGGGAGGCAGGCAAACCATGTTAACCTTCCACTTGCAGTTAAGCTAGTGGTGCTCTCCCTTAGCAGCTTGCCCCTCACCACATTCCAACGGCCAAGTACCGGGCAGACTTGATGGAACAGGGCAAAAACCAGCTTGTTATGGGCTTGTTCTGGCAGTACCGTACAGTTTCAATGGTCCTCAACCAGAAACGGGCCATTACTGGCTTGATTGCAGCAATGCAGTTCCGTGTTGACAGCACAGAGCTGGTCCAGTGCTTCTACATGTATATACAACAAACCGTAACGCCAAGATGGTACAGAGCCTGAATCGGGTCACTGCTGGTCCTTTCAGAAAGACGGTACAGGGCCTGACGAGGCCAGTGATATTCCTGTCAAAACCATTTATGGCAAGATATGTTATCGAGCCCGAAGTGGTCTTTCTGAAAGAACCAGCAGTGACCCGATTCAGGCTCTATACCGTCTTGCGGATATGGTTTGCCTTAAGAGGGCCGGCACTGGCCTGATTCAGGCTGTGTGCCGTTTTCTTGCCGTTATGGCTTGTCGCAAGAGGATGGCTGACACTGGCCCGGTTCAGGCATACCGTCTTGCCGATATGGTTTTGTCGTAAGAGGCTAGCACTGGCCCGATACAGGCTGTGTGCGGTCTTACCGTTATTCTTGTCGCAAGAGGGCCGGCACTGGCCTGATTCAGGCTTTGTATTGTGCTACTATTAAGGTTTGCCAGCACTGGACCAGCTCTGTGCCGTCATGGTGCCGTCAACACGGAACTGCATTGCCGCAATTAAGCCAGCAATGGCCCGTTTTTCTGGTTTTGGACCATTGAATTCACGGTACTGCCAGAAAAAGCCCATAACAAGCCGGTATGTGCCCTGTACCGTCATGTTTGCCCGTTGCTTGGCCTATATGCGTTCTCGGCAAGGACTGCACCAGTGCCCTTGCCACCAGGGCAAGGGGAAGGTCGCGCCACTGAAGAAGCTGCAGAAGAACACTCAAGTTCCACAAGGTTTTCAGGCAAATAACATTTGCATACTCAACAATTATTTGCATGTAGTCACATTCAAGTGCTCTTTCAAATTCATTGTGGTTGATGTAGTGATCGTTTATTATGAACTGTGTTACAGGCAGGTCGGCGTGACAGGGAGGGTGGCCCCAGGGGCGCAGGAGCAGTTGGAGGCCTTCACCTGCGCCATGTATAGTCAAGCACGTGAGACATGTATATGTGAATGTGGTGAGGAGCAAGCTGCTGAGGGAGAGGACCACAAGCTTAACTGCAAGTGGAAGGTTGACATGGTCCGCCTGCCTCCCTGCCATAACTCACTCATCCTTCATCACGTGCAGTGCGTCAACCACCGTGTGGCCGGTCGGCTACAGGCGTGCTGCTGACCCTAATTTACCGTTTGTTAAGGGTCAAGGGTGGCTGAAGACAGTTGAAGGGGTACATGTACTCATGTACTGGAGCCTGTCTGGTCAATTGGCCCTATCTTGCCACCATCACTCGCTGATCCGTTGGACACTGATGCTGCTGAAAATGAAGAGGGCCAGCAAAAGAGCGAAGTAGCACACGGTATCCTAATGAGAATATGGAGATTGATGTAGATGATATTTTCATGGATTCTGAGAATGTCCATTTGACTATGTACGATGTCCAGTCGTTTTAAAACTTCCTTACACGTGCGCGCACCCATAGCAACTGTGTTGCGTACGCGCACGTCAGTCTCACGCGAAGGTGGTTGAGCGCATGTGCAGTGCTGTATAGACTGCTTGCAGATGCGTTCGATAATCAATGCGCGAAGGCGCGTAACACCATGTTGTGGGACAAGCGTATATCTATCCATGCACATTTTGTCCCACAACATGGCGTCGCGCACCTTCGCGCGTCAATTATCGATCGCGTCTGCAAGCGGTCTATTGTTACAAGCTGCCGTATTACTGTTGTAAATTTGGCCAATCATTGCCTTCCATGGGGCTGGATCAATGCTGGTCTAGGGGCCATTTTTTTCGCTTGTTCTTTGAAGCCGGTCATTATCACCGTTAATGCACGGCCACGTGATCGAGTCTCGACCATTCAGAAACCATCAACTCTCCAACGTATCTATTAATTGGCAATAAAAGTTCTGGACTTATTGTGCTGTTTAAGTTTTAAACAAAAATTTTAAATTGAGATCAATTGAATATGATAGTTCTCAACCTGTTGAACAGTTTGCACAAATTAAATATGATAACTCTGAACTTGTCAAATTTGTAAACAATTTTTAACTTGAATAAATTTGCTATTAAAAGTCATCCAATCAAATGAGGATTTATTCAGGTGTTATAAAAAAACAAATAATGAATGTTTCACGTTCGTGCAATGGAAAGAATAATTTCATTCGGTGACAGATGAAATGTTCCATTCCACTCGGCTTCGCCTCGTGGAATGGATTATTTCATCTGTCACCTCAAGAAATTATTCTTACCATTGCACTCACAAACATTCATTATTTGTATAATAAAATCTAGACACAACATTTGCTATCCGGTTCGTAACTAAATCGTAAGTGTGACGTCATCTCAACTTACTGTACATGGTGTAGCATGGCACCAATGGAACCGGAAGTTAACGCAACTTGAGTGTTCATCCAATGGGCGCTCGTAATCAGTGGTGCGTGCGCGTGTATGACGAAGTCACTTACGAACCGGATTGCGCCTGTGAGCAAAATGATAAGCGTATAGACTAATGTTATCATAGATAAAGAATAAAAAGACTTTTTATTCTATAGACCGCTTGCAGACGCGTTCGATAATCGACGCGCGAAGGCGCGCGACGCCATGTTGTGGGACAGGCGTGTATCTATCCACGCACATTTTGTCCCAGAACATGGCGTCGCTCACCTTAGCGCGTCAATTATCGATCGCGTCTGCAAGCGGTCTATATCTATGAATGTTATTTACGCGAACGCGCGTCTGTTCTTTTTTAACATCGTTCGCACGTGCGTGTATGCTCCCATCCTGCCGGGTGTAGAGCAATGTTTAATTTCTAGCCCTGCTCACGAGGTGACTTTTTGTCATTTCGTAAGAATATTTTACACTTTTTTACACTTCGTACAAATAAAAATCACCGATTTCAGGCTTTTTGTCAATTGTTTGTTTACAATAATTAAGAAAGTAAATAATATTTTGCCTTGAAACTTGGTCAAATTGTTCCTTGAGACAACTATAATAATATGGCAAGTAAAACTCAAAATCGAATAATTATCGATTTTCGAGGTTTTTGTCACTTCGTGAGCAAAGCGACGATGTAGACAAGAGTAAGATGTTTGTCTTAAAGTTGTTTAAGGAAGAAAACTTGAGAATTTGAGAACGGAACTTTTGTCATGTTAAAAATAACAATTCAGAGGTTTTTCTGTACAATTGTTTAAGGAGGAAACATTTTGGTTATTCCGATTTTCAATTGTTTTTTTTTAAGAGATTATTTTGAGGATAATTGGGAGGCTATCAGGCCGGCTAATCATCCTTACTCGCAGCTGACAAGCTGAATTGCGAAGGACATGGCTACAACGTGGTGGAGCCGCGAATGTAAAGGCGCCTTTGACAGCCAGCCACATCGACCCACATAACCACGGAGCACAGTCTGAGAGCGAAAGTGTTTAATTTTTCCGGAGGGAGGAAAACCAGAGGGCCCTGAGTAAAACCCCTCCTTTCACAGAACCAACGCATGAAATTGAATCCAAAATTCAAAAACGTCCGGAAATTGGGCACAAACTCGGCTGAGTTTTCCCTAACGCATCATGACGTGGCGCACTGGAATAAATCTTGGAAAATTCCAAATTCACATTTAAGAATTCTGTAAAGTTGTTAAACTCTGATAAGCCATCTCTACTTACATGTACATACCCAATTACAAGTTGTCAGAAAATAATTTTCTTATTTTTGGGGGACATTTCGTCACCGTTTTCACGAAGAGGCGAATTTAGTTTTTCACTGTCTGAACAAACATCTGAGATAATCGCGTTTAGGCCTAAAGTTGGTCCTTTTTTCATTTGACAATTTGAAACTTAAAGGTATCAGAGGAAAGAAGAGATGCTAATCTTCCTAAATGTGGCAAACGTTAAGAAAAATAGGTGATGAGTTTGCAGGATAAATCAGTTAAGAGAAGTGGCTGTTCGTGAAAACGCAAAAAAGACCAATTAGCAAATTCGCCCCATCGTGAAAACGCTAAAGTGACTACGCACAGAATTCGCCCTTCTTGCTGCGGGCTGAGTCAATGCATTTTTTGTACAGTACGCGCAGATTTTTGCCCCACCGCGCCGCGTGACGGCGCCCTACAATCCTGTAACCATAGATATAGAATAAAAAGACTAACCTTTTACCTACGCGCGCGCGCGTGTACTCTCTCCTACGGAAGCTTGAATTGCCTACCGCGTTACCGTGATAATTTATCAAAGAAATCCGGAATTCAAAGATAATTCCTTCCGCGATACCGCGTTACTGTGATAATTTATCACAGAAATCCGGAAATCAGAGATAATTCCTTCCGCGATACCGCGTTACTGCGATAATTTATCACAGAAATCCGGAAATCAGAGATAATTCCTTCCGCGATACCGCGTTACTGTGATAAATTATCACAGAAATCCAGAAATCAGAGATACCTATTCCTCGATACCGCGTTACTGTGATAATTTATCACAAAAATCCGGAATTCAGAGATACCTTTTCCTCGATACCGCGTTACCGTGATAATTTATCACGTTGCACCGCGCACTCATCGATTGTAGAGAGGAGAGACATATGAATTTAAAGCTTCCGTATACGTGATAAATTATCGCAGTAACGCGGTATCGCGGAAGGAATTATCTCTGATTTCCGGATTTCTGTGATAAATTATCACAGTAACGCGGTATCGCGGAAGGCAATTCAAGCTTCCGTATTAAATTCATATGTCTCTCCTCTCTACAATCGATGAGTGCGCGGTGTCACGTGATAAATTATCACGGTAACGCGGTATCGAGGAAAAGGTATCTCTGAATTCCGGATTTCTGTGATAAATTATCACGGTAACGCGGGTATCGAGGAAGGAATTATCTTTGAATTCCGGATTTCTGTGATAAATTATCGCAGTAACGCCGTATCGAGGAATAGGTATCTCTGATTTCTGGATTTCTGTAATAAATTATCACAGTAACGCGGTATCGCGGAAGGATTTATCTCTGAATTCCTGATTTCTGCGATAAATTATCGCGGTATCGCGGAAGGCAATTCAAGCTTCCGTACTCTCCACATGTTTGAAAGTATAATAATGTATGAATTGCAGGGTTTTGTCGAGCCCCGCCATTGCCATGCCTAGTTAATGCTGGCTTATGATCGGTATGAAGCCCGGCAAGGGACAGGGTGGAATTTTTTTTTGGAATTTCCTAATTCGTTCGCACGAATCGCTAATTTGTTCGCACGAATTCCTATTTCGTTCGCACGAATTCCTAATTCGTTCGCACGAATTGCTATTTCGTTCGCACGAATTACTAATTCGTGGGAACGAATTATTAATTCGTTCGCACGAATTCCTATTCGTAATTCGTGGGAACGAATTAGTAATTCGTGCGAACGAATTACTGGAGTTTGTTAATTCGTTCCCACGAATTAGTAATTCGTTCGCACGAATTAGTACTTCGTTCGCACGAATTGCTAATTCGTGCGAACGAATTACTAATTCGTGGGAACGAATTACTCATTCGTGGGAACGAATTAGTAATTCGTGTGAACGAATTAGTAGTTCGTGCGAACGAATTAGCAAACTCCAAAAAAAAATTCCACCCTGTCCCTTCCGGCCCGGGCTTCATAGATCGGAGATCTCGAGTTCGATTCCTCGCTAGCTCTGCCCACCCAGATTTTGCTCTTTTTTTTTCAACAATTTAAAGTTGTATCTTAAAAACGTTATTTTTCAGTCGGATACTACTTGTATAGCAGCAATTTCCTTTTTCTTTTCCTGATCCGAGGCTCTGGAGGATTTTTTTTAAAAGGGAAATAAAGTCCTAAATCCGTACCAAGTTGAAAAATAGTAGCCTCCATTCAAGCCTGGTTATGAAAACCAAGCCCCATAGGAAAGCGCACAAAGTACCCCAGATAGTTGTGTAAAAAAAATATGCCACAACTGTGGCAGGTAATTCTGTCCCCCTGGTAAATGTGTCCCCCCGGACAGATCTACCGGGTCATGACCCGGTAAATCTGTCCGGGGGGACGCTTTTACCTAGGTAAACCTGTCCCCCTCTAGGTAAATCTGTCCCCCTGCACGACGTTAAATGTGTCCCCCCTGGTAAATGTGTTCCCGTGCAACGTCACAAGTCTAGCACCCAGACTATATTAGTGAAGTTATTAACTTTTTTTGCGTGGCGCCTTGCTAAATTCGGGAATGGTGCTTACGTCAAAGCACAACTCCCGTTTTGATGACGACTTCGGGAGCGAACGATTTGCATGGTGGGGCGTGCGCGCGATACCGCACCGTCAGGCCGCGCCAGGGCCGCGGCCGGGGACGGGGACAACATTGCACCAGCAGCAGGCCTGCGGCGCGGTGACCCGTGTCGCGTATAATTTTGCCAATTCTTCCTCATTGAAGTCCGCCATGATAGTCACACGCGTATCGGCGGCTGATGCGCGTGCGCGCTAGCAGCCTTGACCAAGGCTATCAGCTTGTTCCCATACGAGCTTGTTCCCGCTACCGCACACCGCGCGCGCCGCGACACAAGCACTAGTTGTACTATACCGTTAGCCTCAACGACCCTTGCGTGTGCTTTGTGTGCATGTACGTACGCCCCACACACACTTCTGCAAACAGCCGTATAGTATTAAGTCGAGGCGGAAGATAGCCTTGACGCAACCGTGGCGAATTCTTATGTGTTTCTTTATAGTTTCGACCGAAATCGGTCGAAAATTTCTGATGCGTATATATTACACGATATCCAATCAAAGCCCGTAAACTTTGACCCGCGACATACATATTCATGATCCCGCAAATTACTGTATGCACGACGTACATGTAAGTCGTAGAGATACAAGTCGTTCTCACAAGATATGTTGTGTACGACATAATCAACAAACAAGTCGAACATGGTATGTCCAGGTATGTCCAGGTATGTCCTGGTATGGTCCAGGTATGTCCATGGTATGTCCAGATATTTCAATCCCATTTTAAACCATTTCTCCAGTTTTATTACAAACAAATGAAATATGCCGCTATATGAGTGAACAACCGTTCAAAATGATACTATTTCCAATGTATTGCGAATTGGACAGTTCAAGACAGTCCGCCGACGTTTTGCCGGTGCAACAACGTAATATCACGCCGCTACCTGCCCGTGCTATTCTGACAGCGAAGAACCCGACAGCGAATGTAGGGAACAGGTCAACTCGGACCCAGATCAAATCGTACCCATTTAATCGAATGCAGGTTAACTCGTATCTCTATAAGCACCCGTATGAATTAACTGCAAGAAACGAGCTATTGACTTTGGGATGGAAATATACAAAACTGTCAGGTACATGGTGAAAAAAAAAACTCCCTGAATTCGTACCATGTGCAACCATGCCTTCCTCCAAGTAAGTAATAGAGATACAAGTCGTTCTCACAAGATATGTTGTATATGACATAATCGACAAACAAGTGGAACATACGAGTTACAATTCATATTTTGTACACACGAGATATTAAGTCGTACTTATATACGACTTTGTTGTATGCGACATATATCGTACCCTGTCGACTCGACTTATGCACGACATATATTTCGTACCGGCACCTGTCGACATTATGTCATATGTTTGATATGTCATACCATACTCTGTGGACATATATGTCGTACCCTGTCGATGATATTAGTCGTACCCTGTCAAATTATGTCGTATCCTGTCGATGATAGTGGTACATACGGCATATAACTTATAAGTTGTTCATACAAGTTAAAATCAGTCTTACAGAATACGTTTGCTGAAGGAGAGATTTTTTTTTCCCATATCCCCTTGACAGCTTAGGAGAAATCCCCCCCCCCCCAAAAAAGTCAGCGGTAGATATACTCAATAGTGTGAGCGCTTTTTTTGCCGCTGAACGTGAAAGCGCAGCGTGTCTCACTGCATGGCGCCAGCCGGGCCGGTGCCTACAGTGGACGGCCCCAACGTGGCCTCTGTGCATGGTGACATCGTTTTTGCCGGCGTGCGGTTTTGTACCATTTGCCGTTTTTTGAAGGTCTAATTTGTCATCCTTTTCATTTCATTTTCGACCCAAACTATTTGTAACTTTATAAATATTATTCTACTAATATTTAAGATTTTAAGGGTGTGTTTTACAATAATTATTGTTACCACAGGCCGTCTGGTTTATAAACCTTTGGTCGTATTATGCAATTTAATAAATATTCATTTTTTTGTCAGCCGTTATCCAATGAGAGAAGACTATTTACCATAGCGCGTACTAATTATCATATTCAGCATACACGGTTGTCAACCTCGTCCCCAGTGCTTACTTTATTTCCAACCGCGTTTCCAATAGTGGGCGCGTACTGCTCGACACCCTGGGTACGAGGTTGTAGTGGTGGGCGCGTACTGCTCGACACCCTGGGTACGAGGTTGACACGGTTGTGTCAAGGCTCAACCTCGTACCCAGGGTGTCGAGCAGTACGCGCCCACCACTACCTGCTCTCTCACCCTGGCATTGGATCATTTGCATGTGCAAGATTTTTGCAGACGTATGCAAATGAGGAACAGTCTGGTGCCTGGATATGCGTTACACATTAGCGTTTGTTTTTGTATGCGGTGTCTGGGGTAAAAACAGAGTCAATTCGTAGCAGCGCGAGCACGGCGTGAGTTACGAAAACACGATTTTTGAAATCAAACTGTTACGATCTTATCGAGACAACATGCAGTATCATTTTTCATATTAATATGAGCAAATTGGAAAGGAAATTAGTATTTTTGAGAAGGCGTGGACGAATGATCGCGAAAACACGTACTGCACGTTGTGAATATATAGCACCAAGTACACGATAAAAATCCATTACTAGCCAATTGCGGTATCCAATCAGGATACAGGAAGAAAGTTTCCTATCCAGGGTTTACTATTGGAAACGCGGTTGGAAATAAAGTAAGCACTGGGGACGAGGTTGGTCAAGGCTATCTTCCGCCTCGACTTACTGTACGGCTGTTTGCGGAAGTGAGTGTGGGGCGTACGTACATGCACACAAAGCACACGCAAGGGTCGTTGGGGCTAACGGTATAGAATATTGTGTTGCTGCGCGCGCGGTGTGCACGTGCGGCAGCGGGAACAAGCTCATAATGGGAACAAGCTGATAGCCTTGGTCAAGGCTAGCGCGCTAGCTATAGGTTGAGTATTACTACGCGTGCCTTCTTGCAGAAAACATAGATCGGTTGATTAACATCTAAAAGTTAATTTCATTTTGATAATTATTGATGAAGGGTGGAAAAATCTAAAAATGTATACCTGTTCACTGAATTTATTATAATAACATCAATATAACAACTATTTATGCGTGCAAAACCAGGGGGGACAGAATTAACTGGAGGGGACAGAATTACCTGGAGGGGGACACAATTAACGGGACAGGGGGGGACACTTTTACCTAGGTAATTCTGTCCCCCGGACACTTTTACCGGGGGACAGAATTACCGTCCACACCACCACCGCGGCATGGCATGGCACCGCGCACGGCGTGCCCGGGGAGGGCGCTCTACAATCTTATAACCGTGATTCAAGTCGCCTGAAAAATGGGTACCTTGTATTATTGTGTAAATAAAATATTCGCTGCCGGTGCCGGGATTTTCATAGAAACCTAAATTCACGCTACACCGGTCACTTGAGAGGGTTTAACCAATAAAAGGAAAAAGAGTCCAATTTCCATACAGTACCAATTTTCATATGACACCGGTCCCACACATCACCACCATGCACTGACGTGACAGCGGCCTATTTCACCTAATTATTCTGCGTGCGGAGTTTTCGAAGTGGATGTGAACAATGGACAACATTCCTCCTTTTCACATTAATTCACTTCTTTTGACTGGTTTGGGTGTTTTGTTCCCGACTCGCCATTAAAGAAACGCCAGACCGTGTCGTTCCAAGCCATCCTATGCGAGCTGCAACGCACGCCGAGCATATCGAGTTTGTTATCGTGGTATACGCATGTCGTTCCTACGGTCGTCATGCAGGCCAGAACAAGATACAGTGTTGTGTTAGTCAGTTCTGTCGTGTTGTTTCTAGTTTATCGACAATGGCTTCAGGGAAGTGTGCCCGGCCATGGCCAAAACCTCAATGAGAATATAAAATTACAGTATGATCACTTACACACCTATGTCACATGGACTGAAAGAGACAGTTCCGAATATGAATACGACCTCCATGCTTCTCCAAAGCAGAGACGTCAATCTAGGACAAATCTGTACAAGAATCGCAAATGCCGCATGGACACATGCTTTGACCAAGCAAAATGTAGCGATACTTTCAAGGTGTACGTTTATCCAGTTCATGGGAAAATAAGTGAGAGCTATTCAAAGATCCTGACATCTATTCGGAATTCTAGGTATTTTACATCAAACCCAGACGAAGCTTGTGTTTTTGTACCTTCCATAGACACGCTTGATAGAGATATACTTAGCCATGAATATGTGACTGATGCTCAGTCGAAATTGACTAAGCTACCGTACTGGAATGGAGGCAGGAATCATCTGATTTTCAATCTGTATTCAGGCACTTGGCCGGAGTATTCAGAGGATCTTGGTTTTGATATAGAGCAGGCAATTTTAGCCAAAGCAAGTTTCACAAAGCAAAGCTTTCGTCCAGGATTTGACATTTCTTTGCCATTGTTTGGAAAATCTCATCCACAGAAAGGAGGACCCCGCGGTGATCTCCAAACAAATAACTTTCCAGTGATAAGGAAGTTCTTACTGGCATTTAAAGGGAAACGATATCTTAGCGGCATAGGGTCTGACACGAGAAATGCCCTATACCATCTTCACAATGGCTACGACATAATTTTGTTAACAACATGCAGACATGGAAAAGACTGGCAGAAAATTAAAGATGTGAGATGTGATCGTGATAATGCCGAGTATGAAAAGTAAGTATCATTGAAAGTCAGCTTTCATGGCAGTCTAGCCCTATTTTATAGCCACTCACTGAAGTAGACTCTGTGCTGAAGGCCACACAAATGTGAGCACAAAAAGTTGGCAATCAATGGTATTTTTTTGATGGAGTGCATTCGGACTCATACTCGACAAGAGGGTTCACTTACCAAAGCGTCCAAATTTTTCACCAAAACTACCTTCTGGTGAAATTTGTCTCTTAATTTGCCAACAAAAGTGGAAATTCATGCGTCGATCAAGGTTCATATGGAGGCCAAAACAAAACTAGTATAGTTCCCCAACCATCAATCTTTTGGTCAGGGAACCAGACTATAGTAAAACAGCACTTCCAGTCTACGGCTGCAACACGTGGCTGCGTATTCGCATTATGCGAAAAAATGCCATTGATTACCAACTTCATGCTAACATTTGTATGGCCTTAACCACAGAGTCTACTCCAGTGCATAAGCCTTATCGCAAATAGCATTGACCGCATACGCCGCATGGCTGAACACGGCAGCGACTGCGTGAGCATTTGAACACGGCGTTGGTGCATGTTTTTTTTGGCCCCCTTCTGCCCATAATGCTTTGTGCAGCAGTGTATTTTGCTATTTGCGATAAGGCTTATGCACTTTGTCAATTGTAAGACGCACCCTCGGACCCCCGGGGCATGTGCGTCATGCCTCTAAATTGGTCAGTCAAATCGCAACGAAGGGGGTGCGTCATGTACGAATTTGATGTAACGCAAACACATCGTGAGATGCGTAGGTGTGCGTCATGCATGTGTCACTATGCAATTGCAACGTATCAACCGGCAACATTTTATAGGCCCATTTTTGGCGAGCTGCGAAGCAGATGCGAGCCTATGTAATACAAATTTTCGTCCATCTGTCCGGGCGTCCATCCGTCCGTTCTGACCAGGGACAACTTGTGGGGTTCCCGTCCTTTGTTCGAGGTACCCCACAAATAAAATCTTTAGAAAAAAGGGTACCCTGCAACGAAATCTTTAGAAATAGGGACAATGGGACAACAATGGAGGTACCCTGGAAGTCCATCTGGCTGGAATGTCCGTCCGCGTTCAGATAAAAATGTTGAAGTTTTTGGTTCTAGTTAACTTGGGGAAAAAATTAAATGCAGTTGTCATGTATGATCTCTATAACTTCAGTTAGGTTCATATCATTGCAGTAAATTTTATGATTTTATTGAGGAACTTTAATTCAAGGAAATGTTAAAGTTTTTAATTGTTACATGTACATGTACATGTATACTGGTATAACATGTACGTGTGTATATACCGGTGTCACATGCAAATCCGACTCCTATGAAAATCGGACCCCTTTTCCCTTTTATTGGTTAATCCCTCTCACGTGACCGGTCACTTTCCTAATTATCATACTTACGCATGCGCAGTATTACCAATGAGTCCGATTTTCATAGAAACGTAAATTCACGCTACACCGGTGTAACATGTACACTATGCATTTTGGGGATGTGCATGAGCTTCTTAGTCCGTGGGACGAGAGCCCGAAAACGCTTTAGTTTTCGAGATAGGCGATCTGGTTCACCGAATTTTATAAAACTTGCCAGATATGTAGATTATGGTGTACCATATCAGAAAAACGTTGTTCCCCGGTCCAAGAATTGTTCGGGAATGAGAAATTCTACGACAAAAACACGCACGAATTGTGCATGAGAAAAAAGAAAGAAATAGCGCCCTCTTTTGACACAGCAAATATACATGTTACACGCCATGCATGCGCGCGCGAGGCGGGTTCGCCCGTCTTGCTGAACATTTGTTTAATGTTAGATTCTAGCCTTTTTATTTGTAATTATTTCTAAAGCAAGATGCTTATTACAGTTAAATTAAATTTGAAATAACCAGGGAGTTCCTTATATTATAAAATATCTTGTAAATGACAAGCCTTTATGAAAGAATAATGTGTAAAACCCATGAGCCCCAGAACTTGCAAGTTGCTTCGTTATGATATCCCACAAAAACTGTAAATCAGTCAATCTTCTCTAAATGGCTGCTAGTTAGCTGAAACGCATGATCATCATTAAAATGGGGCAGGTGTCATACTTAAATTAATATAAATTTAGATTAAATTTGATAAGAACGATTTGAAACAATAAATAACAAATACGATCCAAATACTGTTTCTATAACTTTTTTTATTCCAACTTGGATGTGCTGTACATGACATACTGCATTCAGCCAAAAGAAATACACAGATGGAAAAATCTTAATCAGTTAGTGTTGTTTTCTTGAATGAACAATTTGAGTAAAGACGGCAGGTACCTCAAACAGGATGAGTTCATGTATTCCAAATTAAATGACAAAGATCCTCCCCAGAAGAAAGAGCCCCAAAAGAACAGCTTCCAGTAGCAGATAACTTTACAAAAGTTGTTTAAGGTGTGCAGGCATTCCACTTTAAGTAAAAACTTAGATTCAAAACCATCTAGTATACATTTGTTTCTTGAACTTCTGTTTTAAATGACGATACAACCAATTATTTCCTTTTGGCCCTATCCATTCCCAAATCCCAATATACACCACATCAAACATTCATAAGGGTTTAATACAACTTCAAACACACCTTATGCAGTGTTACAGTATCTTTTGCCAATTTGGTTAACAGCCTTCATGAAAAAGAAATTAAAACAAAATAAGTTTTCTAAATGCCAGTTTGTAAACAAACACAAATGTGTTTTCACAGATATCAATTATTCTGACCACACCAATGCAATGGCACTTCCTCAGTTGAATTTCTGCAATTACAGTACATGTATAAGTGTCAAATACAAGAAACAATAAGAGCAATTACACAAATGCACTGAAACAATTCTGAGCACATCCATTTTGGATTTGACAATGTGCATAAGAAGTTCTTCATTGTTGTTGTCTTCCGCCGCCTGTAGCAATCTTTCAGCCTGTAGGGTAGTACATGTGACCAGGGGTTCTTGCCTCCTCTTCCTTGTGACTCGGCAGGTCACACACTTCTCCTTCCTGCAAAGGATGCACTGTTTGGGAAAAACATGTTGTGATCTTGCTGCAGTCTTGGAAACCGTTTGCGTGGCTGAACGGAGTCTTCTCGTTTTCACAGGGGGGTTGGGAACCTTTTTGGCTGTTTCAGTTTCTAGAATACAGTAGAGAAACAGAAAATACAATCTTATTCAACTGTTTACATGTAATTAACATTTATTTGGTTGTATTTATTGAAATAAGGCCATTTTTTTCAATGAAAATGTTGTGTTGCTCTCAAAGAAACAAAATCAGGAGGGTATATGTCATGTTTCTTCCTTAAATTTGTGAGATTATCTTTGGGGGGGGGGTGTCGGTTGGGGAGGGTAAACAACAGTATACATTAAAACCTTCCCCTTCTTTGAAATTACAAATAAATGGAAAGAAAGTTATCAGTTCTTGGGCCTAATACTGGTATACACAAGTGCATGTACATGGCCATGTATATATTTGTGGATGGTACACTAGCCCAGGTGGACTCCCTTTCCTCCCTACGTTACACGTACATTGCGTTTTTATAGCTTTCAAAAGATACATTAAACTCTTTGGACTGTCTTTTCGTAAACAAAATACATTTCACATGGACACTGGGTGAACTGAACTATATGACAACAGTTTTCCAGTGTAAATTAGTTACAGACATGAGATAACTACTGGGGGATGGAGATTATCAACAGCACCTCACAACTATACTTGTATAAGTTTATCACACCATCCTCCCCCTACAGTTTTTTTCAAGGAAGGTTACCAATTTTGTTAATGAATAGAAATGGAAGCAGCAGTTTCTATACAAATAAAATGTACCTGCAACTTTAGACTTCTCTTTTTGCTGGGCTTGAACTGCTCTCTTCACCTTGGACTTGTCAGTGTACTGACTGTAGCATGACCTATACAGAAAGAAAATGTGGAGGTTTACATTTACATAGTACCAACATGACCAATAGGCCTACCATGACTACACAATTGCAAGGCACTAACATCAGAACATGTTCACTAACGTTTATACACAATCACTGACTGCATTTAAGGGCCCTGTCACACTTCTGCGTATCCTAATTCCTTATGAGTTGCGCATTGACATTTTTTTCATACGCAGTCGTACGCACAATACGCACCTCATATGCATCTCTATCGTTTTGTGTAGGTTTTATGTACGCATATATACGCATGGTACGGCCCAGTACGCAGGATAGTTTTGGGCATGCACAAAACTACGCTGCGTACGCTGTTATGCAGGTCATAAGTTATAAATACACAGCGCATCGGTCCCGCATCGGTCGAGTGCGTTATGAGTACGCTATGTGTTCATGACGCACCCCGTCTGCATATGAGCCGCCTGTATTGGACCTATACATAGCGTACTTGCAGCGCAGATGCAACGCACGCTGGACGGCGAGCGGCGGAAATGTTGCGGGAATACGCTCAGAAGTGCGTCAAGCATGCGGTCGGCATAAGTCGGGTGCGTCCGGAATACGCTCAGCATGCGCACTGCATACTGACCTATTCGCAGCCCAAAAAATAACGTTGTGCACTGCATACGCAACACATACGCATCTCATACGCAATGGATGGGCTGAATTCGTTACTTGTACGCTACATGTGCGTCGCACATAAGTCAAAGTAATCCCAAAAAAATTGACGTTTTGAGCGTACGGCTGCGTATTGAAAAATTTTGATAAGGAACTCATAAGGAATTAGGATACGCAAAGGAGGCTCCACGTAGTATGACCATGATGACAGGGGCTTTAGTAGTTTTAGGAAGGCATACAAATCTACACGTACTGTGCATGCAGGCCCCCCTATGCCATGAATTTTCAGAGCCCCCCCCCCCTTAATGCCCTTGCCCTTATTTTATCTCGATCATCATGATCATAAAATAGTCAAGTCATCTGGTCATGGACTAGACCCGTGAACGTGGCGTTGTAACTTTTTTACTAGACATTTATATTACACAATCTCGAAGTGAAGGGAAGTGTACGATTTGTATCTCACCGATGATGACTGGCATTCTCTAGGATCGTGGCCGCATACTGACGGGCTGATCATGCTGATCCGTAGCAACACTTGCGCCGGCTGACGTGGCGCATGTTTTGGCGATGAACTGCCTTGGCCCTTGCCAATGCTATCTCGGCTTGCGGTCCTTTTGTGAAGGCCTTCCAGACGTCGGTATACTCAAGGAAACGTGACCAGCTGTGCTCCGTAAATAACTGCACTTCACCCTTTCCAGTCGGAAAGTGCATGAGACACTGAACTGATGATTTTGGAGCATTTTCACCTTCTGTCTCCGCTGCGGTCTCGGACTCGCGGTACTTGCTTCCGACGACATGGACGACGCCATGTTGGACTCGCATCTTGTCGACGTATATAGAACGTGCAATTTGATTGGTTCTTTGGCGACGCAACACAAACCTTGCACGTTATTGGTTGATTTTTATCCTCTCTCGGGCGTTATATTTGTCTAACGATATTTTGGCTGTAACCTCGAATTTGATGTTAATTAAAATTCATTTGTGAAGTCCCAAACCACCCACGAATGCGGGAACATGGTTTATTAGCGCTTTCTATTTTTGATAAATAGAATGAGAAATATTAGAAAAAATTCGGAAAACCAGATCGCGTAACGAGCGAAAAAAAGGCCTCGTCCCACGGACTATCTGGTTTGATCTTTAAATATGGGGTTGGAGTAGGGATGGGGGAGGTTTGGGGTGGGGTGGGGTGGGGGATAGGTTTTGAGTTAGGGTTTGGGTGAGTAGGATGAGTAGGGTAGGATGCGGGGAGAGGGGTTGGAATACTGGGTTTGGGTGCGGTGGGGATTTGTAGGGGTGGAGTGGGGACAGGTAGGGAGAGACAGGTAGGGAGAGGATGGGCATGGATGTAGGGGTTGGGTTAGGAGGGGGTTGGGCAGGGGCGGGATATAGGATCGGAGTAGGGTTGGGTTGGGGATGTGTAGGGATGGGTTGTTGTAGGGGTTGGATAAGGGGAGGGCAGTATATAAGGATCAGAGTTGGGGTTGCATGGGTCAGGTGGGGATGTATGGGTGGGGGAATGGGGTGGGCGGGATATTGGAATTCGAGTAAGGGTTAGGGTGGGGATGTGTAGGGTGGGTAAGGACAGATACGGGAAGATAGGGTAGGTGTAGGTGGGTGTAGGGGGTTGGGGAGGGTACGGGTCAGGGGAGGGGGAAGGAGATGGGGATTGGAGTTTTGGTGGGGTTGGGATGTGTAGGTGATAGGGTGGGTATGGTTAGGGGAGGATGGAATCAGGGTTCTAGCCAGGATGAATTTAAAGGATAGGGGCATGTGACGAATGGATCTCGCGAGCGCGGAAGCCCTTACGGCGTGGGGTCCGGGGCCTGCTCAAGGGCCCCAGAAAATGTTGACATTCTAGATGCTCTGTGGTGCAATCTAAGGCCATTTGGAAGTATATTTTATGATCGGAAAAAGAGCAAAAACCCCCAACACTGTAACAGCAAGTACAATGTATGCTGCAGAAAGTGGGCCTGGATTTTATTTTTTAATTTTTTTTATTTCAGTTACAAATAATGCAACACAGTAGTCAGCATTAGATGTCTTTCAAAAAGCACTCATTAAGCCAAATAAAAAAAGTCTCCGATTTCTGGTATGGAGCTTGTCAAAAAAGTGGTGCGGCGACGGGGCTTTTTTTTTTTTTTACCTGACTTTTTTGCTTCAAATGTCGACTGATGACTGCAAATGGTGCCCGACTAAACTTAGTGCAAATATATGGTGCCCGACTAAACTTAGTGCAAATATATGGGAGTCCAGAGGGGCCACATAAAGCTTATTCTCGATCATAACCCCATCTAAAAACACGTTAAAATTGTGCAGCAGCAGGATTCCAGTCAAACCAGTGAGTTTGGCGGTTTTGAGACATCATCTTTCATTGAAAAAAAACCTTTTTCATTTTGCCGATGCGCATGGCTACGGCGACGCGCGCGCATACCAGAAACTGGAGACTTTTTTTTTTGGCCTTACGCCTAGTTTACCTTTTAATGAAATCTTTGCCATTATAGTCAAACCCAAGAACTGTTTATAAACAAGATCCTTTTTCATAAAGAAAAATGTAGGTCTCAAGTTGTCATTGTTTTCCATTACTGAGGCCAAACAAAAAAAATGGTGTGTTTACGGTAACGGCCTGAAAAATATCCAGGTAGGTAGGTAGGGAAATAATTTTATTTTGTAATTTTTTTTTTCCATTTCAGTTCTGCATGCCCATGCGTGTTCTTTCGCCAAAAAATTGTATAAAACCACTATTCAAGCATTGAAGATATTCAATCGATACATTTCAATCCAAATTAATTTGTATCGTCGGCCAGGGTTCTCCCCAGGATTTTTTCAAACATGTGCTTCCTAACTAGAAAAGTATGAATTACATTTACATGTAAGTTTCAAATTAAGAAAGGTGGAGAAAAAAACAACTTTTGCTTCCGATTACATGCCTTTCAAAATAGCGTCAGTAGGTCGGAAAATTATTTCACCAATTTTTTTCGGGTGCTGATTAATGGAGCATCATTCGTACTAAGGCCAAAAAAAAAATAGTTCTGCTTCCGGTTACCTGACCGACCCTATTTTTAGGCTGCGACCCTAAAATTTTTATCGGCAATTCCAAAAAAAAATAAAAAAATAATTTAAATAAATAAAAATAAAAACCTTATGTCTTGTCTTTCTTCACAAAATACCTCTCAACAACCCTTTTGCATCAAAAAATGCTTGTATTTATTGTTTTCTTACTAACATTCGCTATTTTTTTCAAAAGAAACCTCCGTTATTTTTACAAATTCGCTGCGCGATTCAACTACTTTGCAATTCGATGTCTATAATCACGTGCGTAATAAGCGCAAGGCGGCGACGACTGGTTCCCGCCGCGCCGCGCAGGGGCCAATTATGAAAATGCGGTAACTAGTCTGTGCACGGCTATGCGATCGTTAGCGCTAGCATGGCTATGCAGGCGCAGGCATGTGCTCTGTCAACTGGTCAGACTCAACATCGTAAAAATGCCAAGAAAATACCGATGGAGAAAGAACATTTTTGCAAGTGAAATTACAGATTTGATCTAGCTTGTCTGTGTATGTATTTTCCGTGTTCAAGAGTTCATTTTGAGATCGCACTACTCGTATTTGGAGTGATACAATGCAGCGTGTTTCCTGAAATGTTCGACCCTGGTGGCCGCGGGCCACACATGTATGTACAGTGCATCACACACTTCAGAGTTTTGGCCAGCTCCCCTTCTTGACTAGCGTTGTGCCTATGGTGCAAACGACCTGATTTTCCCACAATTTTTTTCACGAATTATCGAACATAAATATATTGACAATAATTAAGGTAGGTTTTATTCACTTTTTGTGGCCATTTTGTGTAAAGCTTTTGTAGTGCAATGGAAATAGTTCAGGCTAAAACTTCGCATATTTTGAATACCCCATTCAATCTGCATAAAAAAAAATTGGCAAAAAAAACCATTTTTCCGACCGACCCTATTTTTGAAAGGCATGTAATCGAAAGAAGAACTATTCTTTTTTTGGGCCTAATCATAGAGCAAGGAATCATGTTTATTTTGAGCCTGGACTATTTTCATTTGCGCCACGAAAGTTATCAAGACTGGCTATCAAAAGTGATTAAAACTTGCCTCACCTAATTAAAAATATATTTGAGGTCGATGATTCCATTTTATGCTTAACATACATCACGGCCGCTGGCACCACCAAAATTCCGCCTGGCTGGCTGAACATCGCGCCGTGCTCACGGCCCATGTGGCCGAAAATCTTGCACTACTGCAGAAACACGCTACAATGTTTCGCCACAAGTTTGAGCTTTGCAATCTCGTCAATTTAATGGAAAACACATACAAAGAAAGTAAAGATCATGTTCTGTGAATTAATTCGCAGAAATTCTCTTTCTCCAGCGAAATTTGTTTGGTAATATTTTTATGATCCAACTTCGGCCCACTACATTATCATGCTGTATGATACGAAGTATGGACCGGAGAGAGGCAGTAGTCACTGGTTCCGGTCCTTCATCATAGCATTGATTCCGTTAGCTGGCGAAGGGAACCAGTGTACCATGCTGTATGTTAGCTGGGTGCTGCTGGTGGTCGGCAGAACACGTCATCGTGTGCATTTTGATCACACATGCATCAGAAAAACAGGATTTTGGTCAAGATTTTGAAATAATGGCATATTTAACGATCAAATTGTGCATTTTAATGGCGTGTATGATCATTATATTGTGCGTATCAGGGGCTAAAAAATGTGATCGGCATTTTTTTGTCGGCGTATCGGGCTGTACGCACGTTTGTACGTGGGGAGAACCATGCTGTCCGTCAGCCAGCCAGGCGTACCCCGATGCGTTTGTGCAAAAATAATCGTACTTCGTAGTTTGAGAATTCAAGTTTTGAGATCGTCGCGATTTTCGCACGTTTAACACAGGTATGTTTGTGTCAAATCATGGTCAGATTCAAGTGTGGAAAATGTTTTTTGTTCGTGGCAAATAATTAAAAGTACTTAAAATGTTTGAAATTTGTCAATTATCAACCTTCAAAATGGCAATAAAAAGTTTGAGGTCGGCAATTTGGCTGAAAAAATTCCAGGTCGGTCGGGTTACCGTAAACACACCATTTTTGTTTGTTTGGCCTGATGATAAAAGGTGTACCTTTTACAGGAAAATTGCAAAAAAGTGGTGAAAACATGAAGAAACACAATTTAAAGCGCGACTAAGATGATCACCATTGGCGAGAAATATGAACATTGACGTCTTGACGATGAGAAATAAACACCGGGAATTTCTGCCGGCAAGTTAGCGCATGGCCCGGCATCAGCCTGTCATGCCTGTGCCGGCGAATGACAACATTTTCCCGCAGCACTTGAGAGCGTATGCATCCCTTCATGTGGCGTCTGACAGGAGCGCTACAAATCTTGCTTTGTGGCAACAGATGCTGATTTGTTTAGTCCTAAGAATAAATAAGTCCTTTTTTATAACAAAGCTTATCAAATTGTTGTGATTAAAACGAGTAGTAACGTCAAAACATCAATATACGATCATACTTTCTTAAAAAAACCAGCATGATGCACGGGCGAATCCATTAATTTCGTAAGGGGTGATTTAGTGCCAGTTTTGCGTTTTACGTCGTTTCTTAAATACATTTCCAGAAAAAAATATATTGTGACATACATTACATGTAGAACAACTGACTGTCGTATACAGAAATGTTTCAGACTGTAAAAAAGTACTTGTTTTCTTTTCTTCTATGGAAATATTGATAATTATTGTTCCCAAGACAATACACCCCTTTATTACCAAAAAATGGTTTGGTCTGATCATATAGCGTGCGTGTTGCATGCATGACCGGGGCATGCATGCAATCACATCGGATTCCAACGAAAGAGTTCGCTCACGCACGACCCGCCGGCCGGCCAGCGCGGCAGTGTATACCGCCAGTGCTCGGTAGCGAACCTTGGTATCTTTTCGTGGGACGTGCTTCCACTGTTCGTTTAAAAAAATGATTTGCCTCGGGAAACAATTGATAATTCGTTTCAGCAACAGATCTTATTTATACCTGTATACACAAGTAGTGAGAAAACCTTGGGTAGTATTTTTGTGAAGCGTATCGATAGCATATTGGTTAACTTCAAGCTTATCAGATTTTTTTCGAAGCGTATCGGCCCGATATCCTATTGTATGCCTGGCTAGAAGCCTGGGGGGCGGGGGCGGGAGGGGACTGGGCAAGCAATCAATAAGCACACTAGCAGCGATTGCTTGGAAAGTGTACTGAAGTTGTTCAATAATGGAGTCCAGCTTCAAGTTTTTTGCCTTGTAAAACTAATTAGCATTTTATTTATATTCTTAAATGTAAATATACCGGTATCATAATTTCCTTGGGGTATCCCGTTGTTAACGTCAAAAGAATGATAATGATCCCTTCAATTGTTCAATTTGAAGCAAGGAAATTAATGCTCGCGCAAGTTTAAACTTCGGCGGTTTAAATTAAACTTGCGCAGGAGACTCAAATTGCGCTCGACATGTAGCCTAAAGGTAGGCTAAACAGTTAGGCTAAAAAGTAACTGCAGTACATCAACAATTGCAGGACGGGAAAATGCTGGGAAGTGCCTCTCATTTTTAAACTTATTACGATGCCACCCTGAACTATTGTAAAAATAAAGGAAACAATCGGTTAAAGATCAAGTTCAAGATCAAGTTTCTATTTGTAGTTTTTCCACAACAGGAATTCCAGCGCCACATTCAAAATGTACGTGGATTGGAAATATGTGCATCAGGGCTCATGTGAAACATGATGTGGGAGACCTTGCTTGCAAATTGACCTGTCATTTTTAAACCCAATGCGATGTCCCACTGATTCTTTGACTTCCACTAGAGAAAGATTATACAATGTAGGTTACGACCATTTGAAAATTTCATTTAATTTTTGTATGCAAATTTTCAAAAAAGGACAGTTGTTGTTAAATCTGCAAACTTGATTTCTCCTAAATGTATGTGATTTTAATGTGTTTTTCTGTAGGTTTTAACATTCATATGCAATCAAATATAATTTCCCAAATTCAAGTCATTTCACATAATACAGTACATCATGGATAGGATTGGTTTAAACATGGAATGGCTTATTTACATGTATTGTACTCAAACTTTAAATGTGGACACTTTTTTGACTTTCCCCTTGAAAATTTCAAGTTTTGTTTAACATGAAGTTGTTACATGTCTCCTCTTAACAGGCATGACTATCAGATTTTGCTGCACAATTCTACTTTCTGTCTTGTGCCAAGAGGACGTCGCCTTGGGTCTTTTCGGTTCTTGGAATCTTTACAGGCAGCTTGTATTCCTGTCATACTTAGCAATGGATGGGAGCTTCCATTCTCTGAGGTCATTGACTGGAAAAAGACATCTATAGAAGGAGATGAGAGATTATTGTTACAGGTGAGTGGAATCTTAGAAGGTAAGATTATATTTTGTCATTGTCATTAAGACTCACGCTATGTGAGTGCGAGTTTATCATTTTTATTCACGTTGAAGAGTAAATTTTAGTTCCAAAATGGCGCCCAAAAATGGGACATTGCTTGAACAAAATTTCATTAACTCAAATACTGTACCTATAACACACATATTTTATCATAATGGTCATATTATTTGAGTAAAGTAATGAAGTAATATTTTGGCCCTTTACCAACAAAAATAAAATAAATTCACGCTCCAAAAATGGCAGCTGAACCTGCGTTAACGTTCGTTTCACATCGTGTCCACTACATCATACGATGATAAAAAGGGCTAGAATCATCATTTACAAGCCTCATCCTTACCTTTATAAGCCACTTTTATTCGAAATATGCTCAATAAACATTGTGTAAAATGTCTGTAAGATCCCAATTACCCTTGAGGATAAGAAAACATCAACACATCGATCGCTATAATTTTCGTGTCCACTTTGTAAGTAACGTAAAACGTCCCCATGTTTTAACTGGTGATCAACGCAGTCTGAACTGTGGGCATACACGTGAAATGGTACCCTGTATGAATGACCTAAAGGTCAATTGTTGTAGGCTCGGTCACTTCTTTTCCGATATACAACTATTTTAAGCATCGCGTCCACCCACCGCCGCTTTCGTGCCACTTTGTAACGAACGGAGAAATTCATCGTTGATGACAGCTTTCCTTCTAACAATCAAGAGAAATATCAGGGAAAGAGCAGCCAAAAGGTTTGTATCAACTTAAATAGATTTTATTTTCTGTATTTTTGTGTGAGAAGAGTTCAGATGGCATTGTAAAAGGGAAGATTTTAATGGATAATCAATGGGTGATTTGTGGGCTTAGTAGCGGACCGTTGTTTGGATTCGTGTCCATCTTTAACGAACGGAAAAAAAAAATAATAAACATCTGAAGTCCCTCTTGAAATTGCAAAACGTCAAATAATTTACACTTTTTTAAGTTAAAGTCCATCAAAAAAATGAAAAAACTTCAAGAATAGCCTTGCTGATTTTTCGTAATCGTCAGTGTTTCACGTTAGTTACACACCGTGATATTTTACAAATTATTTAGTGTCCACAGTCATGAACGTAAAAAAACACTTGAAAATTGTGTAAAATATACAAAAATCAGCAAAGAACATAGGTTTATGTCCGTTTTCAATATGTCAGAGTTAAGGAAACATTTCTCCATGTTTGAGTTTTCGTTATTTGTTGCAATTGCAATTCGTAGGCTGAAGTTTCGGGGTTTTTTTCACATTGGTTTCAGCGGACAGCCATTCTAAACGTTCTTCGTAACGAAAGGAAGAATATTTTTTACAGTGATTGAAAATGTCAAATCCTGTTGTTTTACGAGTTGGCATTCCAAGTAGTGGCCATATGCGAGGATATTACTAGTTGAGGGGCTAAATTGCATTTTCGAAATTCGTTTTCTGTGAGTTCGTATAACGTTAGTGACAGTGGACAACTTTGCCCGGACTGAATACCGGCGCTTTCGACTTCACCCCGTTCGTATTAAATTCGCCCCATTTGTTATCCAATAGTATGGGGGCGAGTTCGCAGTGTATTAGAATTAAATGGAGCGAAGTTGCAGTGGGTTTAAGTTAAAAATTACTTGATGTAGGCAAGTGATGTTTACACGGACAGGAAAACTTGGCTTTGTTGGAACCCCTTGTGGCCCTGTTAGTGTTTTTTTTTTTAAAGTTTCTCAAAAAGAAAAAGCTAGGCCTACTGTTGTAGGCCAAACATGCTGATGTTGGCACACGTGTATTTTGAAGGCCAGGAGACATTCTCGCCATGGCGCCATAATTAGTCAGAACCCCCGTGACATGTCTTTTTGTGTTTACTTTTTGTTTTGTTTTTCATATTAGTGTTTTACCTCTTTCTTTTTGTTTGGTTGTATTTTTTTACTGTGTTTTTTTCATTTCTTAAATTTTGTTTGTAATTGACAGTGACATCTTTTATCCAAATTGTACAAATATAGAATGGGCAATAGCAACTTTTTAATTGGTGGATTTTATGGGTTGAATACATCTTGAATTTCTACTTTGGTTTCTTTGTTAATTTATACAACAGGTACAGAGTACAAAATGACTGATGCACCTCGCTATAATCTTCGAGTGAAGAGGAAGTTGGACGAACAGCTTGAGATAGCGGAGGAGGAACCTCCAAAAAAAAGGAAGTCTCGTGCAGAATACCAGAGAGAGCACTGACAGCGTATCAAACAGAACCATAAACTCTATGAATTGCATCGAGCATCTGAAAACTTGAGGGTCAAAGGGTATCTATCAAATTTAACAGAGGAGAAAAAAGCCCAATATCGCAAGACAACCCGACTTCGTGTCCAAAAGTTTCGTCAGAGAAATGCAGCAGAGCCAAGTGCAAGTAAAGCCAAGAAGGCAGCAGCACCCAAAACTCGTCTTGGAAAGGAAGCAGAGAGAAGCAAATGGAGAAGACAGAAACAGAATCAAAGAGTAAAGCAAACAGCACAGGCAAAACAGAGGACCAATGAAAAACGCAGGGCAAAGTATGCCTAAAAGAAGGAAAGGCCATCCTCCATCAAAAGAACACCACCATTAACTCACTCATCAGAGGCACGGCAGCCATCAATCTCTAGTGGTAGTTTTCGCAAGGCTGTGTACCGTGCCAAGCAAGCAATGCCAAAAAACAGTAGACAGTATGCAGAAGTGTTGACAAGACTGATTCACAAAGCAACTCCAAAGAAAAAACAGCAACTAAAAGAGAAGGGAATTAATGCTAGTCCAAAGTCAAGAAGATTTCTGCAGTTCACCAAAGAGTCGTGTGGGAACATCAAAGACACAGTGTTGGGTATCAACAAACAAAGGAGCACGTCGGCCTTGCACGGGAAACAGGTATTAGCAGCGGCCCTGTCCGTGAAGCGGAAATACATGTACAGCCATGGATACAAGGGGCATCTGAGAAAACATCTTGGATTTGGATACTCTTTAACCAAACATGCTGCTAGGGTCGATGATGTCCGTCAATTGGATACAAGGAAAAGGAGGAGTGATGCGCTCCCAACAGGTGTAGTCGATAGGGTCATTGAGTTTTATGGAAGAGGAGACATCTCAAGAGATCTGCCTGATGCACGGAGTGCAAAGAAAGATGGTGTAAGTGTTAAGAGTAGAAAGGTTATGGATATAACGTTGCGAAGTGCGTATGACAAGTTCAACAGAGAAAACCCAGACATATCCATTGGGAAAACCAAGTTTAAGCAGCTAAGACCCAATCATATTCCGACGATGGTAAACAACAAACTTGCACAATGTCTTTGTGAACGCTGCACTAATATCGAGTTTAAAATTCAGGCCATCACAAGATACATGGCAGTGCACAAGCTGGGACAGTGTGCCTTCAAAGACAAATATGACATTTCCAGACTAACACTTTGCCCAAAGGTTGATGGTCAAGAGTACAAGAAGAAGTGCTTAGACAGAGAGTGTGAAAAATGGGGAGTCCACCTAGTCAATGCAAGCCTCCAGGAGATTACACAGAGAGATCATGAAGACATCAGTTGGTCTCGATGGGAAAGTAAAGAGTTTCCTTACAAGGGAAGCACCATAAAGCGAATGGTCAAAGAAAGGAAAACGGCAACCATCCAAACTATGCTAGATGAGCTAGAAATGGAAATGGTACCATTCTCCAGGCACCTGTTTAACGCCAGTTGGCAGTGGCGCCAATACGACATCATTTCCAAGAACGTCCCACCTAACTGGGTGGTGTTTTGCATGGACTTTGGGAAGAACTATTCGTGCAAATCACAAGATGAGGCCCAGGGGGCTCACTGGTCTAATGTTCAGGCGACAATACACCCAGTTGTAGCATCGTACAGATGTACTGAAGAAGGCTGCACAAGAACTGTCACAGACTCGATGATGTTCATTAGCAATGACACAAAGCACTGCAACCACGGTGTGCAGCATTTCAGTAAGACGGCTATTGAGCAGCTTCAGGAAAAAGGCGTCAAAGTTGAAAAACTTGTTCACTTCACAGATGGTGCATCATCACAGTACAAAAGCAAAATTAACTTCAGCGATGTATCACTTTCCATCTCTGATTTTGGTTTTCAAACCGAAAAACATTACTTTGGAAGCAAACATGGCAAGGGTCCATGTGACCGCGAGATTGGAGTGCTGAAGAAGCAGGCCAATATAAATGTAGCTGCACGACAGGCCGAGATAGCCAATGCATTTGACCTGTACAACTTTGGAAAGGAAAACTTGACACGACCAAGCATACCTGGCGAGCATGTCCATGAAAAGAGGAGCTTTATATTTGTGCAAGAGGGCAAAATTAATCGTAACAGACCAGACCGTACAGATGTAGAAACACTCAAAGGAACACAACGGCTACACTGTGTAACGGGTACAGACAAGCCCTACGTTGTTGCATACAGGGAGCGAAGCTACTTTTGCCACACCTGCATGACAGGAATCGGGAAATGCAGCAATGAGGATATACATGTAACTGGCACATGGAACACTTCAAACTTGAAGGGAGTGAAAGGGAAGACCCGAACAGATGACCTTGCTGCCAATATTAACAGGTAAACTGTCTGTAAAATCCTTATTCCTAGCGGGTGAAACTTTAGCAGCACTGTCTTCAAGCCAGGCTTATGTTGCCTATAGCCCAGGGGTTCTACAAGAACAAGTTACTGCGGAGTGTATTTCAAATATTCTTGCTCATTCTTGTTTGTTTTTCCTTCATCTTACTCAGAAGTCGGAACAGGAAGAAAGATGCAGTGGTTGGATCAGATAATGTGGACCTTCCTGAAAATGCCAGCAGGTAATGCAATTGTCTGTGGAAATCTTGTTTCCTAGTGGAAGATACTTTGGCAGAACATTATTTATTCCCATACTTACCTGTATGTAGCCAAAAGCTTTTCAGCAAGAACATATCACTGACAAGTACATTCCAAATATTCTTGCTTGTATTTTATTCCTTTCAGTTTCAGCAGTCAGAACGCGACAAAGGACATGACTGAATCGGATGATGTGGCCCTTCCTAACAACCCCAGCAGGTAATGCAATCTGTGGAAATGTTGATTCCTAGTAGGAAAACTTAGGCAGCACATTTATTTAACCCATGCTGATGTGGCCCCGGGCTCTTCTACAAATCAAGCCATTTCCGATTATATTCCAAAAAAAGTTCTATTTAAATTTTATTTTTCTTTTATCTTATTTCAGAAGCCAGAACGGAGAAAAAGATGTAATGGTTGGATCAGATGATGTGGACCTTCCTGAAAATGCCAGCAGGTAATGCAATAGACCCCTGTACTGATGACACCAAGGTTTGTTTACGAGTGCTTTTCTGTGGGACACGGAGTCCGCTGTTGCAGGTTCCTACCATACTGAAGCGCACACATAAACAAATGGAAATTTTGTTTTCTAGAGAAAGAGACTTCGGCAGAACATCATTTAATCCAGGCTTATGTCTATATGATTCACATGTCCTTGTGAAAGAAGCTTTAGTAGTAATTAAGTCAAGGATTATTCAATTTCAACCATTCCTGTTGTCATTTCTTTCATTTCAGGACCCAACAAGAACCTGTCAATTGCCAGCTCACCGCAGGGGATATAGTTATAGTCGCATTTGAGCAGGCATGGTATCCAGGTGCCATCAAGCACATCATTAGTGATGAACTGGCAGTTACATGTTTATACTGCATGGATCGTCCAAATAAAAATAAGCAAAGTTTTGTTTGGGAAAAAGATCTAACTGTTAACAGGAAATTCATTCTATGTGTTATTAATCCAAGCTCACTCATTCCAGATCCATCTTTGCGTTACTTTCTCTTGGACAGCAAAGAAGTAGGTAAAATTAATGCACTATACACTGTTTATGCCAGTAAGTATTTTTAAATTTTTAGTGTCAAAGGTTGTATTGTCAAAGTATGTCATCAGAGGTTTGTCAAAGGTCTGTAGTCAAAAGTCTATCAGGTTTTCATCAAAAGTAAGTCACCATGGTGGCATGAACTAAATAAATTAAATGAAATTCATTTAGTGAAATGTGCCATGTTCTTCAGTGGGATCGTCAGTTTAAAGTCTCCACAATAAAATACGTAATTTAAGAATGAGATAAGAATGAAAAAAAAAAAACTCATTGACTCAATACACTCGTTGCTCAGCATCATTTAATGTTGAAAATGATTCACATTTAAATATTAAAGTTACATATATGTAATTAATTTCATTATTTTAAAGATTTCAACTTCTGATGTCAAAGATCAACTTCTGTGAAGTACATGTGCAACCTTGTTGCATGCTCAAAGAAGGATGAAGTGGCTTATCAATATGTAGATACATGGAGATGCTCCCTAGAAATGAAAATACTAACAACTGCACATAGTAACAGGCAATTTTCTGAAGGTGAAGGCTCCAGTAAAGCAAGTACATGTAATAATAAACTTGTCACACGAAATGTTTCATTTGAAATTTTTGGTGTCCGTGTCATCTTTGTACATGTAATTAACGTTAACTACAAGACAAAGATCTTTGAAACTAAGGGTATCTATCTTTGGTTGTCAATGATAATGTCCACTTTGAAGTACTTGCCAACTTCACAACCAGCTGTTTTCCTTAAGTAGTCAAACTGCCAAGCATTTAAAATTGTCGTGTATGAAAAGGTACTCTTGTTAACGTAAGTTACGATGTCCACCTTATTAATATATCGTAAAATAGTAATAATAAATTTTTTTTTTCAAGGTGACTTTCAGAAAGGAGGGAAAGCTTAACCACAATAATATAACTCCACATTGTTTTCCTTCGACTCTTATTGTTGCGTGGTTGACTGCAAAGTGGACACTGTAACCAACGTTAATTCCTCAGGCGTCCCTCTACAGAAAGCACTGCATGGAAGAAAATCTCTCGGGCAGGTTTTCTTCCCATTGCTATTTTCTGATAGAGGGTGGTCTATTCTCATAAATTAAAAGTAAATTAAACACCTTTCACCAGATCAAATGTTTCCCTCTGTGGCCCACTTTTGTTAGCCAGTATTGTGTCCTTGCACACATCGAGGATGCTGAAAAAGCTAGTAAACTTGCCTCCAAGGTGAGGGCGTTGTTCATGGAGTAGCATGGATTTCGATCTCGCTCCGTAAAATCCGAAGTATCACCAAGGAGAAATCGTTTTAAATCTCTGCTAAATCGTTGCCATCCGTCAAAATCTAGTAAATCTGCTCCTAGTTCATGCTCTCTGTCAACTTTGAGCGCAAATATGCCTCCTAAAAGAGAGAAAAAACAGCAAAGTTTGAATCAACAATCTCTCCTGAAGCTGCGTGTGCAGAACCAACTGTTGCACATACTATCGCTGTCGACGACAAGTCAACCATGCTCGCAGGAAACTCCCTACTAGCTGCACTTCGAAGTGAAATTCGTGATATGAAGTCCGGGATTGAGGGTAAACTTGATCTTGTAATTTCTAACCAACAATCCCTCCTACACCGGATGGACGAAATTGAATCTCGTCACACAGAAATTGAGAAATCTGTCACTTACACGTCGGAGGCCATCGAAGATGTCAGAGCAGCAAGTACAAATCAACAATCCAAGCTGACAAAACTAACATCGGAACTTGACGTTGCCGAAAGGAAAATCACTCGACTTGAGGAGACCGCCATTAGACTTGAACGCTATTCCAGGAGCTACAACTTGCGGTTTGGGGGGATTGCTGAACTTCCCAATGAACGAGCTGACTACCCCTACGATAAGATCAAGCAAATCCTGAAGGAGAAGTGTGACATGAAGCCAGAAATAGAAAACGCGCACCGCTCTGGTCGTCCAACCCAAGGCAAGACCCGTCACATCCTAGCGAAATTTATGTATCATCCAGAACGTCAAGCGGTTCTCCTTAAAGACAAGGCAGCCCTGTCCGGGTGTGGCATATATTTGATCGAAGATCTTCCTGCGGCTGACCTCATCAAGAAGAAGAGTCTAAAGGAGATAATGCACAAGGCGTACATGGCTGGTCTTCTCTATCAATCTTTTCGCCATCAACGTCTATGCTATTAATTTTGGATTGCGATTTGTTATTAATTACATTGTTGATTACTTGCCATGTATTCCGGATATTATTTCTATGTTGTTTAAACTGCTCAGCGTAGTACTTCCGTTTGGAATTACGGAGGACGTTAGTTAAAATGTTTTTGTAGCGCACATATTTTGTTCGATTAGAATCATTAGGATGCGACATATATCTATGGTATAGCTTGTTTTTGTGATAGATTGATTTGCATAAACTAACAGTAACCCACGGGGGTTACTGTTAACATTTGTTCTACCGGTATTATCTCTAGAAATATAGGTGTCATTAGTAAGCTCAAGCCTTTTTCCCACAGGAAGTACTGTTTATGCTGTATAATACATTGATTTTGCCTTATTTGAACTATGATATCCTAGCATGGGGGAATTGTGCAGCTAGTTATGTGAATAGAATTCTTAACCTACAAAAACGGGCATTGAGAGTTATTAATTCTGTCGACAGACTTGAACATTCAAATCCTCTTTTCTGTAAACATAAAACACTCAAGGTCAATGACATTTATTCACTTCAGCTTGGAGCCTTCATGCATCGTTTGAACAATAATTTACTTCCAAATCCCATTGCACAAATGTTCTGCAGAAACGAAACTATACATCACCATTTTACCCGACAACAGTGTTGTAGTCGAGTCGAGTCCGAGTCCGAGTCCTTGTCAATTTTTGATGTCCGAGTCCGAGTCCGAGTCCTTGAAAAAAGGACTCGAGTCCGAGTCCCGAGTCCGAGTCCTACAACACTGGTTAGTAATATTGAACAAAAAGTCCAACACATCGGCAAGCAATTGAATAACTGATGAATCGATTTATTTGGTGGGCAATTGGCTAGGTTAGGTTGGAATGAATCAATTGATCATTGATCAATCGGCAAGTTATTTTTGCGAGCGGCAGAACTGCGGAATTCGGTTCCACAGCAAAACCAAATCAAGGTGAAAGACTTAAAATAATTGAAATAAAACACCTAAAAAAGACCCGATTTTGCCGGACTCGAGCCGGACTCGAAGCCGAATCCTCGAGTCCTTGGGGTCCGAGTCCGAGTCCGAGTCCTTGAGCAAAGGACTCGAGTCCAAGTCCGAGTCCTTGAAAAAAGGACTCGAGTCCGGACTCGAATCCGAGTCCCGAGTCCGAGTCCTACAACACTGCCCGACAACGTAGAGAATTTCACTTCTCATTTGCAAGAACAACTGTTTATAAAAAGACAATTAGGCATGAAGGCCCTAAGTACTGGAAGTCCTTACATAAATCACTCCACGGCACTCGTAGCCTTCCATTATTTTATATCCAAACTTAATCGAACTTACTATCAAATTTTAATAGCTCAGATTAATTTTCTTACTGGGTTACTACTCTGTATTTCTTTTTTTCTGATCAGTAATATGTTTTTCCGTGTGTTATGTACAATTTAAAATTTATACGTTCAATTGTTTTCATTTGTTTTTCATTAAATGTTTGTATTAATCCATGTTAAAGGGGATCCCTACTCGACAAGCTCCGCTTTTTGGGGATCCCCTTCCACCATCTCTAATTAGAAAATAATGCGCCCAAAGTGTATAAATATATTTTGTAAAACAAGCTCGAACTTTATAATACCCAAAACTACATGTATGTATTTATGCCTTGTCACATTATAATGACATGAGATGTGGTAAAAATAATAAAGAATGAATGAATGAATGAAAGGAACAATCATCCGCCTCTAGGGGTTACTGTTACTCCCCCTACGTTGCAGCCATGTCTCGAAAGACCAAAGTCAACGATCCTTTTGGAACAGATTTCCAGCCAGACAGAGTACCTGGCAGCTTCCATGGAGCAAGTGACAAACCAACTTAAATTGCAACAGAATTTTTTTCACCACAGTGCATTTCTATAAGAAATCCAGGTGGTAGAAATATGCCTTATTTGCATAAATCCAAAATGGCTGCATATTTTAGGACTTTCGCACTGATTTGGTCATATTTCATATACTAGGTAGCTTTTTGAGGTATTTTAAACAACAATTTTAGTCCTTTTACATTGATTTACTCATTATTCTAGACCTTGGTAACTTTCAATATCCCTATGTTTCCCCATGACATTTATTTCATTATCATTCCAGTCCTGGGTACCTTTTGAAATCCTATGTGTCCTATGGGGTATAAATTTATTTTTTTTATGTCTCTAGCTCTTGTCAAAGTTGGTATAAGTGTTGGAAAATGTGATATCCCTGAGTCACAGAGCGAACCTTTGCGCCGCTCAACTCAGACCAAAATCAATCACAAAAATCAAATTATATATAACGGGAACGAAATAACCAAAAAATGCAAAACTCAATCCGAAAATACGTGGGCGAGGGTTTTATACCCCTTCCACATGGGTGCAAGCCCGGAATTGGTGTGCAAAGGGAAAGGAATTACGATTTGCATGATTCACCTAGCATCCACCCCCGAAGTTACATAACACTTATGGCCGTACAAATTTAGTGATTAATAAATCGACTCAGAAAATAAAAGGAATAATTTCAACAGTCTTGTGACACCCTGTACATGAACACATATCAGGGACAAAAAATCCCTACTTTAAATCCACTAGTACACTGCATAGGGATATCACATTTTGCAACATGTACAATGTATGCCAACTTTGAGATGAGCCAAAAACCAAACAAAAAATATTGTACCGTATTTTTTGATATTTTGTAGAAAACATGTTGGGGTTTGATTTTCATCCAAGTTTGTCCCAATGTCGGGTAATCCACTATCAAATTCAAGGTCAAAGTAAAGGTCAAAATGTCATTATACTTCAAATAACCCCGACATGAAAAACAATGGTAAATTTGGATTTCTCATGATGTAACCTTTTAAAAGAAATCAAGATTGACAAAATTTGGACTTAATACGACATTCAGGTGCCACCTTATTATTTAAATGAATTCCAAGATGGCCGCTAGTTTTGAATATCCAATATGGCTACCATCCATTTGGGATGCCTAAATGTGGTAATTGGATTCCTTGGTATCAAACTCATGGGGTTTGCCACCAATAGTGATTTCATACGACATTTACGTCCAAATTTAATATGCAAATTAGTTCAAAATGGCGGCAATTATGAAATATCCAAGATGGCTGCCATCAATTTTGAATACCCCGTCCGCAGTGGTTTACTTGAGTTCATTCAAAAACATGCAATGTTATTATAAATGAAATCCAAGATGGCGGCTATTTTGAAAAATCCAAGATGGCTGCCATCCATCTGGGATACAGCATCAGCAATAGGTCTTTAAGATTAATTGGTATCAAATGTATGGTGTTTGCCACCGAAATTGAATTCGTACAACATTCAAGTCCGAATATATTATGCAAAGAAGCCAAAAATGGCGGCCATTTTGAAATATCTAAGATGGCTGCCGTCCATTTGGAGTACATCGTAAACAATAATGTACTCAAGTTCCTTTGTATCAAAAACATGGGGTTTGCCATCAAAATGAACTTTATGTGACAATCAGGTCAGATGTTACATGATACAAATTAGGCTCGAAATGGCGGCCATTTTGAAATCCAAGATGGCCACCACGTTGTAGCTGGGAAAAAATGTCTCCAATGCATATCCAATCGACTTAGGGAGGCAAACTCTTTCCAAATATGGCAAAAATTCCTTAAACAAAAAAATGAAAAAGTACATAACGGCCTATACTATATGGCCAAATCATATAAAAATCATGTAATTAACGGCCTTTTGAATTTATGCAAATCAGGCATATTTTCACCACTTGGATTTTTAACAACTTTTTAGGGACCTTATAGCAATGCACTTTGTTGTGAACTTGACTTGGATTATCTGGGAAAATTCAATTGGTACATGTCCACACATGGCATCCATTATTTTAACTTTAATTTTGGCAAATTGATATACGGCATTTATGCAAATTATACGGCATTTGGAAAATTTCGAAAACATAGGGATCTTGAAATTTACCTAGGACTAGAATAATGAGTAAATCAATGTAAAAGGACTAAAACTGTCGTTTAAAGTACCTCCAAAATCTACCTAGTATGAGAAATATGACCAAATCAATGTGAAAGTCTTAACATTTGTGGCCATTTTGGATTTATGCAAATTAGGCATATTTCCCCCACCTGGATTTCTTAAGACTTTTAGTATGTCATTTTAGGGACCTTATAAAAATGCACTCTGGTGAAAAAAATTATGTTCCAATTTGTTGAGGTCAAACCTAATCTTATATTGCCTGTACTAGTATAAGTCTTACTAATGGCGATCAATATACCAGACCACGCACGCATTTAATTTGTTACTGTGCACGTACATATGTATCTTGGAAGGGGTTTGCCCCGGTGTTTCTGACAGTGGCTGCAATATGCGCCGCAGCACCTTGTAAACCATTATAAGGTGCTACATAATGGGTCTCATATTTCTCATGAACTTTGTTTACCTTTCTTTGATAATAGACGTAATCTCCAGCGCCATGAGTACCTAATTGTTAGTAGATACGTGCGCCCAAACGTGATGATACAATTCAAGGATTAATTTGCTGGATTTATTTCAAGCATTAAGGAGATAATCCAGGGTTAATCAAGCCAAATAGTGCAATGAATCATGTGTACAAAAGACCATTCATGTAAGTCGGCAAAATGACGACTTACAGCAGATATCGGCATTCGCGTAAGTCATCACAAATCCTCGGGTCCCGAGAGTGCCGGTTTAACCGGAGTTTACTGTACTTTATACAGCGTGTCCTCCCAAAAATGTTTGTCTACATATATGTTACTACCGGTACAAAACCATGAAGTCGATTTTGAAATGTTTTGATTGTGCAAATGTACCCCTAATCCTTGGCCCAACCCCTATTACCATGATTTATATGTAATTTCATTTAATTTCAGTCGTGGATCACTGCACAATGGTCAATTGATACATTTTTGGACACTGTGACCAAGTTCCTTGCCATAGGCCTCTTATGTGCAATGTATAAGCTGTGTAAAATCCTGCATGTTGTGGAAAAAAGGCTCGTGTGGTTTGGGATTGGAATCATTTGCCCTTGAGCATTAAACTGAAGTCTTGCCATGACTACTGATACTATCCAGGCAAATGATTCCAATAAGCCATTTGCGAATTAAATTTGAATAAAATCTGGAACGCTGACTTAATCCAATGCTTTGCACATTTTAACTTTGCATTCTCCCGACCAAAGAGACTGTTACTACATCACGTGATTCGGGGCAAGCCTTATGCTAGCAACACCCAGCTCTGGCATGGTCTGGTGTCTTTGTGCCATTCGCACCCATTGTGAGCGATGTATTGATGCTGAGCGTCTCTTACGTAACTATGCAAGAGCTTGCCCCGAATCATGTGATTAGCAACAGTGTCTTTGGTCTGGAGAATTCAAAGTTAGAATGTGCCAAGCATTAATCTGAGCAAGTCAGTGTACCAGATGTTATTGAAATGTAAATCCCAAAGGGTATAGGTTACTCGCAAATGGCTTATTCCAACCGCAGCCCTTTTCACTTGCAGGATTTTTTCACAGCTTATATGTACATGTACATAACACAGCACTGATGTCCAAAATTGTTGTTGTGATTAATTGAAAATTGTGTAGTGATGCGTGACTGAAATTAAAGGAACTCATTGGGTTTAGGGCAAGGATAAGGAGTATCTGCACAATCAAATCAAAAAAAAATGATAGAATACAATCAACAAAATTTCAAATTGACTTCATGGTTTTGTAGTTAATTCAAAAATATTCAGATGGACATTTCTGGGGGGACACACTGTGTATATATATACATGTACTGTCATGGAACATTTAGATTTTAACAATAATTGGATGATACGGTACCATTTTCTTCAAGGGTGGAGCAAACCGTATTACAGTGGAATGCTGCCAATCCAAACACTGGTCACGGCTATACCGAACATCATCCTTGGTTCCCGGTTTTAATGTACAAAACATACCGAATTTGTTGAAAAAAAGTCAAACAGATTAACAAAAAATCCTAAAATTAAACAAGCTTCACAGTAGTAGTGAAGTTTGATTGGGAATCTACCAAGCCGTATTACGGCACGGAGGGATTACGTGAGATTGCGCTAACAGACTTTTAAGTTGGCTTGTGAACACATGTCAAATCAAGTCCAAAAAACAACATAAATATATGTATATTGTTGTTAATTGATTAATTTATTGCACTCCTTGGCATTGTGCAGCAGTCGTGGATGAGGCTCTTCCACTGTGTGGCTTAAAATAGCTTTTCAACTACATTTGTACACCTGCATCTTTGAGTGTGTTCCTAACCCATCAGCTGATAGTTTCTTCTGATGCAGCTGTAGGGGTTTGGACAGTGTCAATAACAGTTTGAATTCAGCTCCTAATATTGTCTCTGTCACTTGAAGATATTTATGAAGCAAAGCAGCCACTCATCAGAGTACAAATATTATGCATGTCTGAGAGGAGGAAAGCCAAACAATATCTTGAGTAATATGCTCTTTTGATAGAGAAGAATTAATATAATTATAAGTATAACAGAGGATTAAAAGCTTAAGTCCCCTCCCCTCTTTCCCAAAGAAGTACTAAGGTTCTGGAGATTTGGACAAAGTGTTTTTTTTCTGTTCTACAGATTCCCTCCATACTGAGATCAGTTAGTGATGAGCAGATCTTATCTCTACGGCAGCAGACACAGTTCCTATGGGATGCTTACTTCTCTTCAGTTGAAAAGATAGTAACGACAACACTTCAGGTACAGTGTACTTTGTTACATTGGAAAACAGTGTTACTCATGTTGATATTCTTTGGCATCATTATTATTTTAACCAAGTACAAGTTACAGCTTAAAGGTTTAAAATGTTACCCAAAATTGAAACTTTCATTACAGCATTAATGGAAATATTTTTAACCCATAAGCATCGGCACTACATTGTATTACACCAATTAGTGTTTAATCACTGGAGATTCATTAAAACCAGTGTTTGGGTGGTTTCAGGTGCTGCTGTGACCAAAGGATTGAAGGGCCCATGACATAAATCTTACTTGGGAACATATTTTATGCAACTTTCTACTCTTAAATGGATGAAAACTATTTGATATCCCTTAATTTTATTGAAAAAAAAAAGTGTCATGTACTGAAACAACAAATCACCCAAAAAAGAAAATGAACGACAGCAAAATATCCACAATTCTGGCAAATTTTGGTGCTGAAATAGCTGTAACATTGAGCTTTCTGCCTGAAATGACATCACACTTTTGCTCATGAATATGGAAACAAGATTAGCGTAAACATTAAAAAAGCACCCAAATTGCCTTAAAAATGGTAAAATGAAAAATTGAAAATAATGTAAAATGGGACACAAAGATGCATTGATAATATTGTGTTAATGTCAAGGAAATCTACCTTATTATTTTTCATGGCATTATATTGTGTCTGTTATTTATTTATTTTTTTCAAAACAGATAATTCAAGATAGATTACAGAACCCAAGATCAGCCTTCATGTGGAATCACCCTCCTGGTGCCCTCGCAGTATTCACTGACTTTGCAGGATCTCATAGTGCATTTCCATTTTATACATCTGTACTTGGAGAAGAAGCCTGTGAGAAGTTTACAGCAGTTATTTCTGTTTCTTCGCCGATTCTGTCACAATCAGCACCCGTCATGAAGTTGATTAAAAGTGTCTCTAAATCTGCATATGCAGCACAAGTGAGTAGATATCACATTCTGTAACTTCAAATAACTTATAGTGTACATGCAACAATGTTGAATAGATTGTAGTCAGTTATCAAAAAGTCCGATTATAAGTTCTGAATAGCCCAAATAGATGTTTTGGCATTCTGTAAGGCCTACATGTACCATTAGAAAAAAGTTCCATATTTACTCACGAAGCATTTAAACACTTTTTAAACTTTCTGGTGAGAAGGTGTAATGGTCTAGTTTATAGCTGCTGTCTTTTTTTAATGACAGTACGTTCTGTACGCCTACACAGCATGAATACATGTGCATGAAATATGCAACACAGGAAGTGAGGCCAAGAAGTCTAAAAATCATTATAAGCGTGTATGTCTCGCCAGTCCACATTCACTATTTATTTGTAGGTCTTGGGGCCATCCATGAAGTACGTACACACGAAGGGAAAAGGTGGAAGGTGTTGTGTTAACATTGTGTACACCATGCCTACATGGGGGGAAGGGAAAGAATTCGGTAGTCCTTATGCACATGAACAATTTAGGACAAACTCTCGCTACATTTCTGTCAGAAATTACAGGATGAATAGCCCTCTAGAGATCTACGGAATGTGCATGTTTTATGAATGGTAATTAACATGATTAACCAGATCCGCTAGTGCTTTAAGCTGTATTACGTCGTTAAAAGCCTGCATCAGCTACAATGAGTACCACCAAGAAAACGAACAAGAGAGAGTTTCAACCAGAGGTGTAACGAACGAAAAGTAACCAACAAAGCCATAAGAGGGTCAGCTATAATGAGAAAGCATTTGGGCAATTCCATAGTTACTCACGTTACATTTTGGATGTACTTTTGAGTTTCCTTGGGCTGTAATTACATGTACCTTACTGAAAAGGTTTAAAAACTGTTATCCCCATGGTAGATAGAGTAGAGCTAGACCTACCTAAGCACCAAAGATGACATCCCGAAAAGTGTGTTATGAATCAGTGTTGTAGTCGAGACCGGATAGTCCAAGACCGAGACTGAGACCGCAGATAATAAATAACAATAATCTAAATAAAAAACAAGACGAATTATTACAGCTGAAAAGTCTATCCTTGAGATGATGATGTTGATGGGGATGTGAAGGCAGTGATTGAAAGCTAGGAATCACTTGTACCTGCTTGTGTCATGCCAGTGCTCGTCATGTTTGCTTCATACCTTAAATTACAACATGACATCAGAATTTGTTATTGTTGACACAATCAGTTACAAAAATTGGAAACATGCAACTCCATATCTCGTTGCCACTTTTTAAAAAACATTTTTGTGCAAATATTTTTTAAATCTGATGAAGAAACTCTGAACTTAGGAATGCGAAATTTTAACGTTTCAAAAAATATTTTATGCAATGTTAAAACTTGACAAAAGTAAAAACTTAAAGGTGGATGTTTCATCTGTTATAGGAACTCAGATCCTGAACACTCCACAGTCGGCCCTTGATTTAAGCCATGACTACTATTAAACAGATATTTAAAGATGCAATTTTAATTTTACATTGGGCCTCTTTTTTCTTAAATAATAATAGGACTTAACTTCTACCAAGACTTCTAAACCTGATTTAAAAAATGGGAGTGGGAGATAGAAAATATTGAATTTTTTTTTAAATTTCCATCATGGAATATAAACATACCGGTACATAGACCCACAAGCTGCGAGGTGGTAACCAGATATGGATTTTTTTTCTGACCGGGATTTTGCTTTTTGAGAAATGGGGTACTTCAATCTGGTAGAAAAAATTACTTTTTATCCAAAATACTGTCCCAAAAACAGAAGATTGTGTGGGGTCGAAAATGTCACTAAACTGGAGCAGCTCATTTATTTTAAGAATAAAAAAATACAAGTGAGTACACCCACAAGTTTGGGCTAAAATACACAATCCCCGAAAACTGTGGGCCCTTATTGCAGCTAGCTGCAGCTTTACATGTACTTTAGGGCTTTTCCAACGTGCAGTCCGAACCTACCACGATATATAACTATTCGTTAACAAGGTTGAAAACATCTACAGGCTAGCAAATGTTTTACCTATCAACGGTACTGAACACAAAGTAAGTGAACACAAAGTAATCAATTGAGCTGTAAAAAGTACATATTGCTGGTCTCAACTCGAGACCAGCCAAAATAACGAGACCAGAGGGGACCGAAACCAAGACCGAGGCCACAGCTCCCAAGATCGACACCGAGCCCGATACCAGCAAAAAGTGGTCTCGAGACCGGTCTCGAGACCTACAACACTGTTATATATGTTAAACAAGATGCATAAAATTGGTTACTCACGTTACATTTTTGTAACGTGAGTAATCTAGCAGCATTAGCTGCTAGCAGTTTCAGAAAAAAATCTATTGACTGGTTATATTTAAATTATAGTTCAGTTATTAAGTATCAAATAAAAATGTGTGCATGCCTACGTTGCTTAATTACGTACGTTACAAAAAAGGACATGGTTGAAACCCATGTGTCTTTGCGTAAAAAGTTTGCTGATACAAATGTATGCGATACAGCTAAAACATATTATACTACGGTGCTCCAAAATTTGGCTAATTCTGAAAATTGGGAATGGTAACCCCGGATCCTAGGACACACCAATAGACAAAATATATGACAAGAAAGAACAAAGTTCTGATATTTCTAGTTATTTAAACAACTCTCAAAGTTCTGAACACTGTAATTACACAGCAAAATTTACACTATTACACTATTTAATTACACTCTCGAGCTCGGAAGAAGATTCCCAATTCAACTTCAGATCAGGTGAATTACTTCCAAATTATTAAGTCAATCAATAACAAGATCATAAAAAAAAACACTTATGTTCAATCAATCAGACAAAAAACTTCCAAATTATTACATCAATCGACAACTAGGATCATAAAAACACATACGTTCAATCAATTAATTAAATAACTCCCCAATTATTTCTTCAATTAGTTATTGCAAAATCCTAAAAACACCGCTCAATCAATCAAAAGCTATCAATTTTTCTTTAAGTGTATTATTATGTACACCTCGACTACTTCCCTTTTACCAACTTCTACAAACTTTAAAGTGTTGGAGTTCCCGATGTCTAAGGGCTCACAAGACTGTGTGGCACAACTCACGGGACTCGGCTACGCCTCAGTAAAATGCACCACGTCTACAGCACCTCAGTGCATGGTAGACTCCTTTTCCAGTCGGTGATAGAGTCGACAATGGAACGCTCACAACAAAAAGGCCATCTATAATAAATATAAATCCAAAACCTTCCTAGTTCTCAAATATCTACATAGATTATGATCTAGTTTGTCATATCGTCAAACTCGATTTTCAGAATTGCATATTTTCAAAATTCTCACTGATTAAAATAGTTGACTCTAGTCTCCTCGAAAATGTTCAGTCAGAGTCGTAAATTTTACAATGAACTTAGTAATCTTATAACCAATCTTAAGGCTGTAACTCAGTTCATGACGTACCTGGACTTCAATATAAAGGCAGGAAAATCACAAATTAATACACTTACGGTAATTTGCTGTGCAGCTTTCTTGGGGAGGCAAACTGTTGCCAGGAAATGTCACAGATGACCGGGACAGTTTTACTGCTGGAATTCGGCCTGAATTTGCCCAATTTTAGATACGGAACTGGATTTCCATCTCTCTTCCCGTAGGGATCAAACGGATCCACAAAAGCTATAATCTGCTGTTCTCAGATCTCGGATGCAAGAGAAGTCACAACCGGTTTCTCAAGCACACGATCGCTCTCCGAAATCTGTCTTTCTCGTAGAAAGTGGTGTGCTCCAACAGTTTGTTGTATTGTAACGAGAGGCAGCACCCTCTCGTTTTTGCTCTGAGAATATTCCGGGTTTTTTTTGGCGTGTTACATCTCGTTTTTTTTCGTATTGTGCCTTCATCATGTGTTGTGTGATAATTAGTGAACAGCCTCGTCTGAGAATTGGGATTTCAAGACATTACAAATTTACAATACAGCAAATTGTTGGAGGTTTTGGATGTGACTGTATCAACATTTGAGCAAGTCACGTTGCACCACCATGTTATGCTAAGAGATGAAACTTTTCCTATTTTAATCTGAAATCCGACTTTTCCAACGAAATATCCGATTTTCTTCCAATGTGTCCCACAAAATTTGATTTTGTAACGATTTTTTCACAAAATGTCATTTTATTTCAATTACAATTTCGAAGAAAAGTCGATGAAAAGTTGATGGAAATGGCACGTTAAAATCATCGCGAACATAGTTTTTAATCTCTTTCACCAGTCGTTATTGGAGTGTTTCAACGGTAGAAACAAAGGCCATAACACTGATCGGAGCCTTTTCTTGCTGGACATAAGGTTAAACATTGACAGGTGACATGGAAAAATCACTGTGTCGCACGTCGTCACCGACACCACGAAGTAGCACTCTCCCGTGTGAAGCCATATTTTTTTTCGATATTCAGTTTTTTTTATTTTTAAACATTGCACGAAGTTTCAAAGCTTCAAGAGCTTTACTTTTAATAATTACGCTAAGTATCCATGGCAACTTTTGCGCAACAGTGACAATTTTTGTTTTCATGAAGTAACACTCTAGTTCCATTTACAACTGCAATGCATGGCGCGCACTCTGCTCATACGTGAGCAAAAACGTTTTCACGAAGTGACACTGTTCTTGTAATAAGTTGTATGAGCGCACGCTGACCTGAAGTTGCACTTTCCTCGTGTTGTATACATTGAAGAGTGTTACTTCGTGAAAACAAAAATTTACAGTTTCGCAACTTTTTCGGTTTCACAACTAATACTCATCTTTTTTCTCATATTTCTTGTTTATTTAATACACAAATGGTTGAAAAACAGCAGATTTAATAAATTCAATTCATCAAGTGTCCACAACGAGAAACCCAACTGAAAATACTCTGTCGTTTTGACGCAAAGTGTTGTTTTAGAAGGCGTTCAACTTTAGTTGCCGTTTTCTCCGATTGCTAGTTTTTACTGGTACATGTATGTAGATGGGTGTTACTTCGTGGTGTTGGTGACGACGTGTGTGCGTATGTACAAAGATGCAATGGCACTAGCATATGTACCGCACCGTCTGCTAACGCATACATGTAGCACATGGCCGGTCGGGAATGATTAGCCTCATGAACGATCCAGTGGATAAAATCATTATGTTGTGCGATTTTCGGAGGTTTCAGATTTAGTTGTACAAAATGCAATGCTTGAAAAATCATGGTGATTATCTCGAGGATAGCGAAGAGAGCATTAGCGAAACATTTCACTGGCATTTGTTGGAACAGAAAGACGATAATGCCTGATTTTTCCCTATGTATGAATGCAAGTGGAGTAGTGGAGTTGTGTGGTTGAATCATGGACATGATTGAAGCACCATGAGCGGTGCCCTTGTCTTTTGGACTTTTTCCTCGACTTTTAAAGTAAGAAGTGAACTTCTTTGTTGATGACTCCATTACTCTAACCGTAATTGAGGCGTTTTATTCAATGAAAACACTGACCTTTTTTTTTTTCATCGTAAAATTTTGTTTGAATCTAAAATAATTAAGCAGCAGTTGGCGTCTGAAAATTGGGCATGAAGTGTACTGTACATGTACATGCACGTACATGTGTGTAACTACAGCGCGGCCCAGATTTCGGACACGTATTTTTGTTAGACGTTTCCGATTTTTTTGCCATATGCCAGTTTCATCTCTGTATGCTGCATCGCACAACAGTTACTCAGCATTGGAACCATGATGAAACAGACTGCAGCAGTAGGCAGATTACCAGCAAACTTGTGGTCTGCGCTAAAGTTGCATGGTCTATGCAATAAATATATCAAGTGGGGTACCAGGGCTGGAATTACTCGCCAACGCCCCATCAGAGTCGTGGTTAACTGTAGAAATATGCTGCCTCGAAAGCAACAGCCGGGTGTCTGCATGAGTAACTTGGTGGCAATTAAAACCAATAAACTTAATATACCTACCCTGATGAATAAGAATGCCAGATCTTTGATTCCCAAACTTGATGAGTTGAGTGTAACGCTTACTGAACATAAAGTCGATGTGTGTTGCATAACAGAATCATGGTGTCCTACTGGTGTGTCATAACACCGCAAACCACATTTGTCGTACCGGGCACAATGACTCTGCAATAAATATTGCACTGTGTGAATTTTCTAACTGTTTCTGGATTTTTTTCCCAGTTTATTTCGGGTTCTCCAAAATGGCTTACCCGACTCGAAAATCACGAACACAAAACTGAAAGTGACCCACCCGTATGAAATGATGGACAAACCAACTTGACCCGACCTGACCCGAAGTCAGTTTTGGGTCGGGTTTGCCCAACACTAGTCCACGCCATGATCTAGTTCTTAAGCAGCAGCATGATTTTCTGCTGTAGTATGCACATATTTATGCTAACTGTTAAGCAGCACTATGAAATTGGGCCCTGGTACTTACAGACAGCTCTGTAAATAACTAAGTGGACAACAGTATTCCATCGTGAAAAAGCAAACTTTTCTGACAATTTTTGTCTTGCCTGGACTTTGTTTAGGAAAGAGACTGTGCAGAGTTGCTGACTCAAGTCATGTGACTTGGACTCGAGTCGGACTCGAGTCGCTATTTTTGTGACTTGTGACTTGACTTGTAAATACCAGCTTTGACTTGTGACTTGACTTGGACTTGCAAACAATGACTTGTGACTTGACTTGGAATTGCAAAAAATGACTTGTTACCAACCCAAGTCAGACGCTACTCGAGCGACACAATACACTTTAATTAAGCTATTTTACTTTTAATTAGCTTTTTCATTCCAGAAAATAGACCTCAGTGACTGAATCCAGTAAAATGAATAGTTCCCACTAGTTTCAAAAGTTTTCAATAAGACTGTCACAACAAACTACAGTTTTCAATGACCAATTGTCTCTTGCTTAATGTATTGGTTGAACAAACTTTGAAAGGAACCTTTCATGAAAAGAAAGCAGGCCTTTGTCAATTGGATGTAAAATACCGGATAGCCTAACCCATTGGTCATGTTGGTAGGCATATAGTATACATGTACATGAAAATTGAACAATAAAGTGTTAGTGTACTACATGTAATCGAGTCTTTTCACGGTCATCTCAACATTTATTTCTACAATGTAAAGTTAATTTTTTTAAAGTATACAAAGGGCTAATATCCGACAGATATGTGATAAACTACAAGAATAGTAATTGCAACACATTGAAAAAGGGGAATTAAGGAGGCATGTTCAAAATAGCTTGTAAGTTCATGCCAGGTTAATTCTTTTAGCTTATTACAGCTGGACAAAGTAATGTGCAACTTGACGTGTTCTTGGACAAAGATAATTGTGACTTGACTTGTTTTTAGACCAAATGACTTGTGACTTGACTTGTGACTGGACCTAATGACTTGTGACTTGACTTGTGACTGGACCTAATGACTTGTGACTTGACTTGGACTTGCAAACAATGACTTGCTGCCACCTCTGAGACTGTGCAATTACTATGTCTGTACGTATGTAGTACATGTACCGTACATGTGCATGTACATTATCTTTGCATGCTACAAAGACCCGAGAGACTGGAATCAGAGGCTATGCACTCGTCATTCTTTTGTTACTTGTGGCCTGAGCAGCCATTTATTCAACATGCCAAACTGTTCCCTCCCGAAGCTGTTAGTGCGGAACTACAATATACGCATAGCTCATATAGTTAAAAGTAAGTGTCATAGCAGTAAGATTGGAGGCTTTGCATGGTTGAGATACTAAATAATGAAAGGTTTGCGGAAACACCATGTGCGAATAATTTCTCAACAAAGAGACTGGTTCTGCAAAGAACTAGAGGTATAAACTCAACGTTCCGGTCAGTATGCTCTGACCGTCTTCAGGAGAGTGCCTAAACTCTAAGAAAGTGAATACTTAAGTAGCAAAGCAAAATCAGTGAAGTGTGAAGTTGCATCCTGTGTGGATGTCAAGTATCTAGGATCCCAGAGCAAGCTTGGTGCCCACTGAAGTGGAACAGTGGGGTTGCAGTCTCAGTAGAGGGAGGACCTAGAGTATGGGAGACCTATCAGTCTAAGGTGGTAGCTGAGGACCTAGGGTATAGGAGACCCATCAGTCTGGAGGAGTGGGAGCCAGATGTCGTTGAGGGGAAACCCGATGTCTTGCGGAACTGTGTTGTGCTTGTGGATCTCGCTGGCTTTCCGTATGCGTCTTGGATGCCAGAACTGGATCGGTGCGATGAGTTCGGCGACATCCCAACCAACTTTGTGGTCGTTGATGTGGGAATGTTTGACATGTTCTGAACAGAACCAGAGGTATAAACTCGACGTTCTGGTCAGTATGCTCTGACCGTATATACTGTCATAGCAGTGTTGTAGTACTCATACTCGGTACTCGCACTCGAGTACTACTCGAGTACTTTTTTTTGAGTACTTGTACTCGAATGTCAAAGTACATGTACTTGTACTCGATATGACGGAAATTGTACTCGAGCAGCAAAGAACTCGTACTCGCACATGTCGAAATTGTACTCTATCATCAAAGTTCTCATACTCGAATAGCGGTACTCGATAAAAAAAAATGGTATAGCACTTACGTTACCACGGCCTTGTTTTATCGATACTTTCAGTTTCAAATGGTCGATTGTGGAGAGATCGAAATTTTCTCTACTCTACGCAAGTCCGGACAAACACAATTACCGTAATTTTCGGAATATAAGCCGCAGCTTATACGTTGATTTTGTCCATGCGGCTTATACACAGGGCGGCTTATACGCCGAGCCTTGAAGAATAAAAATGAAATTCACATGTGTATTTAATGTACTGGCATAAGAAGAGATATGTTGCTGAAATGAATTATCAATTAAGAAAGTCATTAACGAACCGAAACCACGTGCCATGTAAAGGTGCCGAGCGGTAAAAAGTACGGTGAAAGCTGTCTTCGTACGACGCTTGCAACAAGCCGTACGTGATTATAGTGCTGCTAGCGCTGCATACTTTCCCCAGCGGACCACACCATTTGTGGTAATATAGGGGTGTACTTTCTTGGAAACAATAATTACCAACATTTCCGCTGTTTAAAAAAAGAGAAAAAAAATGACTTTTGATGATGATACTTTTTATGGTGTCCGAAACATTTTTTTATGCGATAATCAGTTGTTCAACATCACAATATAATTTTTGTACTTGAAATGTATTCAAGAAACGATGAAAACCTCAAAACAGGGACTAAATCACCCCTTACAAAATTAATGGATTCGTCCATGAAAATGGCAGCATTTTTTTGACTATTTTCGAAGAAAGTTACTTTCGAAACTTGAATACTAAGGGAATAACAGTGTGAGGAGCCGGTCTTCACTGCGTGATAATGACCGGGTGTGGGGGTGACCGCTGTTAATGGACCGAGACGAAGTCGAAATAAGTAGAAATAAAGAATTATTTTCTCGGCCATTTGAATGCTTGTTGTACTTGCCGGTTTTTTTTTTGTCTGAGGATCAAAGGACCCAAAAATACATCAATAACAATAATAAAAATTAAATGCACAACACTGTATAGATTAATTTTATTAAATGACAGTTGACCTAAACATTCATGTCTGTATCTCAGCTGTGTAGCATTTCCTTGGAAAATACATGTACATTGATTTGAGACTGCTGTTGCCTATTTAAAAAAACAAATTAACTTTAAAAATTGAAAAAGCTTACAAAGTGATTAACAGTACACATAATTTTAGGCTTCAAGCACAATATACCCGGTGCCGTATTCGGAAATACAAGTACTCATACTCGTACTCGGAATGCAAGTACTCGTACTTGTACTTGTACTCGGAAGTACTCGTACTCGTCCTCATACTTGTATTCGGACGTTCAAGTACTCTCACTCAGAGACCTGTTCTTGTACTTGGAAGTACTCGTACTCGGCAATCTAGTTACTCGGCAGTACTCGGTACTTGGAAAAAAGTACTCGACTACAACACTGCTAACATGGCTAAAACCACAATAAAATAATGAACACTGCCAAGTATTGTCATGATGACGTCATCACAGGGCATGTGACGTCATCATAAATTTACATTTTTTAAAGTTTTCTATTAAGAAAACTTTCTGACTGATTGGCTCAAAAGTCTGTATGAACGTAGTCCAACATGTGTTATGGAGGAAAATTAACCTAGAGTCATTATAAAAAACATTAATTTGATTTTTAATGAGATTTAATTTGATACAAAAGTACATCTTTTTCAATGATTTTTCAAGCACGAGAATCTCTGCTGATCGGTGGTTATTACAAATTTTACAATCTTCCAAATGTACACTTCTGTTCAATTTGTTGAATTATTAAAGAGATTTGAGTGCGACATTTCTTTCATTTTTTCAAACACTGAATATACTCACAATCACCCGTCAACATTTTTGTGCCCTGTGGCTAAGCCGAAGGGGCATACATGTACTGTTTCTGCCTTGTCCTTCCGTGGGTGGGTGTGTGGGTGGGTGTGTGTGTATGATCTGATACACCGTGCCCTCTGGAGACGTGCACACAATAGGGAACAAAAGATTGTAAACCTCTCCACAGGGCGATTTCTATAGATGACTACATCTCCACAAGGTTTTCACGAAATAGATATATGGATTTTACTCAAAAACTAGGAGTCTACTTCACTCTACTTACCTGTAGAGCAATACTACTTATGCATATTCCCCCTACCGGCAGGTATTTTCCGCTAAGAGTTTTATACAATAGCGCCCTCTGGCGCCCTACCCATAATACCCCATGGCATGCGTGCCTCGTGAGCGTCCTCTTTTCTCTTAGTGGCAGGTCGGGTAGGACGTGCGTTAAATAGCTCGCTGTTTGCCTCGTCATTTACTACCCTTCGCGTTTAAGAGAAGTATTTAATAAAAGAGTTAGTAATCATCAGTTTGTAGAGTTTCATCATCTTCTTGGTTTTATTTATTTCATAAATATGAAGCGTTTGGGGAGGGCCGATCTGTCACTGAAACCGGGGGGAATTCCTCTCCCACGGGACGGACGGAGTTCTCGGGGGACTCTGCCGTTAACGCTACGTCGTTACCGCGGCAGCAGTCTCTCGTCCGGCACCCTCAGCCACAGTCGGCTGGGGGAGTTGTCAGTTCCGCCCGATCAGTTAAGGGACCTCGGTCACCTTCTCCGGTCAACTCAGGCGGAACACCCAAACTAAAGGCACACTCCGGCAAGGTTCCTCCAAAACATATCTCCTGTGCCGGAGCAAAGCCTAAGAAGGGCCGTCAGGGCAAGCGTGGCTCGGCAGCAGCGCCGCTGTGGCACCTGGCCCTCCCCTGATCACAGGGCAGCCCAAGGGGCTAGCCGTCACACTTCGGTGGGCGCTAGTCACCCGTGTCCTCCCGACACAGTGCCGAACACCACTGGTTGTCGGGATGGGCTATTGCACGGCTACCGGTCCGTTCAGCGCTAGCTCAGCCCACGGGGCCTGAGGCGCTGTCGGCCGGGTGCATTATGAGCGTCTGGAGCCGATCGCCCAGGGGATCCCGGGCCGGCGGCCCCGTGCTAGTTCGCTCAGAGGACTACTCTCATCATCGGATTTTTCCGTTGTTCGGGGTCCCGGTATCCCAGTTGCCTTCCGATTTTGCTCGGACACACCTCGGGTCCGTGCTTCTAAGAAGAAGAATAAGAAGAAGAGGCTGCACGTCGATCGTGCCGTTCTTCTTCAAGTTCTGATGAGTCCTCTGACCGGTCCCGCCGGGGCAAACGCCCCCGGGGGGAGGACGCGGTTTCTGGAGCAGATTTCCTGCAGGCTTTTCAGTCGATTTCCGATACGCTATCGGCTATGTCGGCAGGCCGCCGGGCGGGCCCTGTTGGGGGGCCCCCTGCAGCGGTGGACTACGGCCCACAACCATCGGTCGTTGGGCCCGCATTGCAGTCTTCAGTCACCGGTCACGCTTGGGTGGCCCGGGAACAGAGGGACATACCGCACACAATTAGTCGTGCTGCGGCGTCCCCTCCTGCGGTGAGGGCTTCACAGTCATCGTTCATTGGCCACGGTTGGGTGGCCCAAGTACAACGAGGTACATGTACATGTACAAAAATGAAAATACCACACATGGTTGCGCTATACCGGAAGCCCGGCATACGGCGAACGGGACTTCACATTCGCCGGCCGTGGGCCATGCGGTCGCGTGGTCCAGAGACAACGGGACCTACCGCACACAGTTAGCCGTGCGCTAGGATCCCCGCTTGTGTTTAGTCTTCACCATCTACATATTATTATGTACAATGTATGTATATTATCTCCGAGGGTGTTGCCCAGCCACCATCGCGTGGTTCTGAACAACTAGCCCCTCCAGACGGCTCTCAGTCACCGGGGTCATTTTGGCCTTAGCATTGGCTGATTCATCCGATAATGACGAAGAATCAGACCGGTTACAATGGCTGTCCATCGCTGAAACGAAATTCCATTTGCTGCAGAGGGACATTACACGGGTACACATGTACTTAAATTACCCTCCGCCAATGAGCCCCCTCCGCCTTGCAATTGTTCTCGGCTTTATTATAAAAAAAAAAAAAAGGTCATATACGTTTTTATACACGTACATGTATTGCCTGGCGGGCACGTTAATGAAACGTCCGTCTTAGTTCAGTTGCGAGCCGTGAACTCTGTAGCCCTGTACAATAATCACGGTTGGGTGACTCAAGGACAATTGGACACGCCACACTGTGCTTAGCCGTGCGGCGGTGTTTCTTGCTGTACTGAGATCGCTACATTTTTCATGCACATTGTACATTGTACATGTGTGCATTACTTGTGTACCGTAATTTTCGGAATATAAGCCGCGGCTTATACGTTGAATTTGCCCATGAAAATGTTTACTGCGGCTTATACACAGGGCGGCTTATACGCCGAGCCGTGAAGAATAAAAATGATATTCAAATGTATATTTAATGTACTGGTATAAGGAAAGATCTGTTGCTGAAATGAATCATCAATAAAGAAAGTCATAAACAAACCGAAAGCACGTCCAACGAAAAGGTGAAAAGTACGGCTAGCGAAAGCTGTCTCTTTGACATCGACATCGACAACCGGCAGTACATGATCCTAGTGCAGTGTTGCATGCATGCTGCATGCCTTTCCCATGGACCACACCATTTGTTGTAATAAAGGGGTGTACTTTCTTGGGAACAATAATTACCAATATTTCTGCTGTTTAAAAACAGAAACTAATACTTTTTAGGGAGTTCCAAATATTTCTCTGTTCAATAATCAGTTGTTCAATGTCACAATATAATTTTTTTTCTTGAAATGTATTCAAGAAACGATGTAAAACTCAAAGCGGGGCTAAAAATCACCCCTTACGAAATGAATGGATTCGTCCATAAAATTTTCAGCATCGTGTTGACTATTTTCGAAGAGAGATACGATCGCAACTTGAATTTTGACGTTAGTAATCACAACAATTTGATAAGTTTTGTTGTAATAACGGACCTGTTTATTCTTGGGACAAAACAAATTAGCGTCTGTTGCCACAAAGCAGCATTTGTAGCCTCCAGTCAGACGACACACGGTGGGTTACATATCTCAAGTGCTGGGGTAAAATGTTATCATTTGCCGGCGCTAGATCGCTGGGCCATGCTGCGACCGGACGGGGCAGCTGGCAGTAATTCCCGGTGTTTATTTCTCATCATCAATTTCCATATTTGTTTGTATTATTGTAAGAGTATCAACTGTGAATGATTTGATATAACTTTTGTGGCCCTTTTATAGCTTTCGTAGTGTAAATGGAACTGGTTCAGAGCATTTTCACTAGAATTTGGAAGCCCTACAAAGTGAAACCGCTGCGGTCGGTGCGGCTTATACGCCGGTGCGGCTTATACGCCGACTTCAAATCTTAATTTGCAGATTTTTGCGTACTGCGGCTTATACGCCGCGCGGCTTATATTCCGAAAATTACGGTATGTACACTGTCCATTGTCACCGAGGGAGTTGTTCAACAACTGACTGTGGCCGTGTGCAACTTGTCCCTCCAGATATGTTTTATGGTTCTTGTTTACGGGGTCTATTCGAATCTTGCAGGCATGTTGTGGACCACATTCGAAAGATTGTGCCTGTATTCAAACTGCCTGGTGCTCTTCGTTAGCGAAATTAGCGAAATTTGGTATTTTTTTTGTCACATCTTCCTCTTCAATGCAGCTAAGCACAAGCTGCCAGCAGTAGAGGACCCCATTATTCAGCGGCTGTTCGTAAAAAATACTCGCAGAAGCTTGAATACATTTTGCAGTAGAATTAAAGTGGGCTCGGCGATACGCGTTCAGCCTCCCTCTTTACCTTCATGAAGTACATTAGGTTTAATGTTTTAATCTTGACTCGACAGTCTTAGCGGACGTGTTGACCGCTATTTTCACTATCAGTTTCACGGTCTGCACTCAGTACTCTATAATTTTACACGAGTGCAGACCCTAGCAATCTTGGCCGCCGAGTTACATGATTGATGAACTGTTTCTCCCGTCAAAGGGCGCCCGGCAAAGATTTGAGTCCCACCTTTTAAGTTTTTAACGGACAAAGATCTTTTCCTTTGCGGGGGATATGGATGTTTACATCCATATTGGTCGATGGCGGCTACATGTGGGCCAGCGCAGGTGAAGAACAAACAGTTGTTTGTTTTCTCAACTGCATACCTCTTGAAGTTTGCCCAGATGGTTTTGTGTGGCCGTGCTAGCAACATTTTCTGTATGCCATGCCACATAGGATAATGTAACAACGATTTCGGTCGGCTTCAGTTGTTTTGATGATTTCCATAAGTGACCTACCTGACTCATGACGACCTCCACCCATCTGTCTCATAGGAACTCGTCAGAGAGACTTTGAGGCTGACATCAATACCATCGAGGCCAGCACAGTGTTGCGCCTGTCTTGTATTTCCTTGGAAAGATGTTGATGAGTTTTAGTCGACTGTCTAACACATCAGCATGGGGAATGAGCCCTGGCCTGAAGGGTACACAACTGCAACTCATTTTCAGGCCAGAGCACTGAGAATTTCGCGGTTTTTCAAACAACGATTCTCGCTGCAACTTCATGGTGGCTCCATCCAGCCTTTTTTCCGCCTCACTCCTGGCCTCTGCTCAGATAGTAAAGGCGATATGACTGCGCCGTGGAAACAAAGATTGGTGGTATTCAACTATTTGCTTGTATTGGCCCAGTCCTCACTGCATTCAGTGCAGGCCATGACCTGACTTGTGCAGTACCTCCTGTGGTTCGGCGTTGCCAACCTCACAAGGGGGGCCTCTCACAGATTGCAGCCTAATTCATTAACTGTCATGGCGGACATGTTACCCTGCCAGTTAACTGCCCACCACACGCATCTAGTTGCGGATTGGTGAGGCCCTGTGTGAGCATTATTCAAGTTCCATTAACATACTTGAGATGCTGGCAGTCTCGGAGAAACTGCGATGTTACTTCTATATTCGGTGTTGTGCCAGATGATCCTGGTTCGATGTGACTTTGACACAGTTGTGGTTTACATCGACAACCAGGCAGCCTGCACACCTGTGTAAACTCACTTGAGAAATACCCCGTTGGGGTTTTTCCTCATAGCTTCTTGCTTTCGACGGTCTTCCTCCCAAGCAAGGACAACTAACCACATGTCAATCTGACTTGTGCCATGAACTAGTCACAGATTTCAGGCTAATGCGTGAGGGTTTCTGACCCCTACACATGGCACATGAATACGATGGTGATGAAGACGGACAGGCTACTTATATACAACCTTCCTGTCGTCTTCCTCTTATCCCCCGGGTACTTAATCAACTGGAGCAGAAGGACGACAAGGTCCTTTTCTTAACTCCATGTTCACCCCATTGATTGGTTTTCCAGGGCTATAACCAATCCCTTGGTTCACCAGTTGGAGGTACAAATGTTCTTCTGAGCAGAACAATATTCTGTTCCAGCACAGCTTGGGTTTCCTTCAACCAGCTCTGCAGGAATTTCTCCTGATGAACTGGAGGCTGTAATGCTCTCTTGTTCACATCAGACCTTTCTCAAACAAGCTATGGCTTTTACAGCCTGCACTTGAGGACTTCTAACATGACAGTAAATTACTGAATGTTAGTCAGTTGAGCGTCCATGTCAGTTAACTTAAGGGGATGTTTTAACACCCTGAATTGCAGGACATCAACACCTTCTTATCCAAAAAGTGTTATAGAGATCTTTAGAGTTCTGTGAACCAGTGAACAATTTCACATCTGTTTCATTGGTTCCTCACGGTTGCCTTTTTCTTTGTAAGCTGTTGTGACTTCTTGGTATACAGGTAGTAAAGAACTTTTTGCTGTAAAATAGAGACAGACCACATCTGATGGGAACCTAGTTTGCCCATCTGATTCCTACTTGCGGATTTTTGTTCTTAACTGAGACTGTCGGAGTCCTCTTTACCTCCGGACATCTTTGTTCTAGGCATCAAATCATTGTCCATTTCAGACGGAAAATGTTGGTGCCGTTCATGACTTTGGCGTCTGATCCCTAAGGAAGGTTTTGAGCTAAGATGGTCGGAGTCCTCTTTGCCTTCGGATGTCTTTGCTCTGGGCATCAAATGATTCTTGTTCGTTTCAGACAGAGAATTTTGGTGCTGATCATGACTTGATATCTGCTCCCTAAGGAGGGATTTATACTAAGGACTGTCGGAGCCCTGTGTGCCTCCGGACGTCTTTGTTCCGGCATCAAATCATTCTTGTCAGGCGGAGAATTTTTGGTGCCAATCATGACTTTAACGTCGTACATTAGCTGCACTGGGGCGCTTTGAATCGGTCACTTGCAGTTACAAATGTATTTGTCACGACAACTTCTGCTATACCGACAGGCTTCTCGCGACACGTATTTGTCATTGCAACCCTGCCATACAAGCAGGCTTCTCGTGACATGTTTTTGTCATGATGACCCTGTCATACAGGCAGGCCTTTCATGACATGTATGTATCATGGTGATCCCACCATATACTTGCAGGCTTTCATGACAAGATTACCTGAAGGTTGGCTACGGTCATCCATGAAATCACGGACGTATCAACGGCAGAATCCGTGTGATTGGTCTGCATGCGCAAAATAAAAGGCAGAGCATGGGAGAGCAGTGTTGAGGGCGACTGACTGAGCCCCACCATGTTCTCAAGACATTTTCAGACCGGAGACCTCCCCAGCATTGGTGTCTCCTAACTCTGATTCTTTATTGAGCTCTGTACATGTACATGTGCATATTATAGTGTCTATATGTAACATGTCATGATGTTTTGCCTTTCATGATAATTTTATTTTGTGTGCCCCACCGAACTCTTAGGTGTAAGTATCGGTGGGCTGTAATTCATTACGTGTGATTCCCAAAATCGGGGATCACATCTCTGTTGGCATGTTGAGGCTACCATTATGACCAATGTGTCTTTTTATCATGCCAACCTTTGGGCTGCCTTGTCCACCCACATGTGGAGCGACGGGGCCCATCAGGGTTTACTCGGTATGGTTACGTGCTCCCTGTGAAAGCACAATAGCATCTCGCATGACCCACCTCCTTGACGGTGCTAGTCTATGCATAAGTAGTGTTGCTCTACAGGTAAGAAGAGTGAAAGTAGACTCCCCCTCTCCCCCACAGAAATGTGGTTGGGGTCTCTGACGACTTTCCTGTAGAGCATCCACTCCCACCCCACTCTTCTCGATGCCTTGGAGGTACTTTGTTGTATTCCGACTTAGCGCTCGAGAAAAGAGGACGCTCACGAGGCACGCATGCCGCGGGGTATTATGTGGGTAGGGCGCCAGAGAAGCGCTATTGTATATAACTCTTAGCGGAAAATACCTGCATTGTGCAGAGGAATATGCATAAGTAGTATTGCTCTACAGGTAAGTATTCGTTACGTGGAGACCCCAACCACACTTCTGTGGGAATTTCCAAGGCGGGTTGATCCGTCGCAAATGGAAGAGTTTTAGAAAAGGGATATTACATCCAAATTTCAGCCAAAAGAAATTAATTCTGTTAAAAATAAGAGCGCTTTTGAAACTTCACTTTCCAAACAGAAAACTTTACTACACGAGAACAAAGAAATGACTCCACAAGGATACAAATTTCTAAGTGTATTGTGTAGATTGTGCTTGTGTCCTGACAAATCTTTGTACTGAGCACAACTATTCACTGTATCATTAGATTGGGGATTTCTGTCAAAAAAATAGTATTTGGATTCTGCATTTTCCTCTAATACACTTTCTTCACAAAGTATATGTCTATATCTTGCTCATCATGCTCATTGTTGGTGCCTATAAAATATCACGCCAAGCACATTAGTGCGATTTTTGTCACTGAAAGTAGAGTCATGTGTCATGAGCAAAATATGCTGATGCTAGCACTCGCCTTATCTGGGCTGATCAACGATAACTCTCTGAGGTGGAGCATGGTCAATAGAAATAAATAGAATTGTGAGTGAAAGCAAGGAAATCATATGATTTTAAATGTACAGAAAACCAAAGAGATGATATTTGATTTCCGGAAAAGCGAAAAACATGAAGGAATTTCGGGTTGAAATTGACAAGAACTGGAGATGTTGAAATTGTTGATGTGTTTAAATACTTGGGAACGCCTATGTTGTGGATGACAAGTTAAATTGGAATGCAAACTACAATTGGGATTCAGAAAAGAAGCAAATCAAGCAAACAACTCTTTATTTTTTAAGGAAACTTAAATCTTTTAATGTGAATTGTCATCAGATTTAAAAACTGTTTTATCAGAGCACTATCAGAGTCGACTGTTATCTTTTGTTGTATATCTTGGTTCAATCCTCACTTACTTTGTGCAATCGGAAAAAACTTGAACGCATCGACGGCAAAGCTATGTAGATAATTGGCGCTAACGCTGAAGACATCCAACATTAAGCAAAGAACTTCATCCATTATCAGCCCTTAACAGCATTCTCTCGGATACAAGTCACCCCCTCAACCCTTCCTTTATTATTTGCAGAATCGATCTGGCAAGAGTACGTCAACTTACAAAATGAAGTCTCCCAACAAACAGATTCAAATCTTCATTTTACCATTGGCTATTCAGATTTTTAGAAACTCAACTAATGCACCAGAATAGTTTGTATCCAAGTACGCTTGTGGTGGTTTTTATTTCATTCAATAATGTCCTAGATAAGTGGCTTTTAGCTGTTTTGTTCTTTATAACTCAGTGATTCCATACCCAACTCTACTAAAAGCCCGCCCCTCCCCTACCCATGCTCCCTCTTTCCCTTCTCACCCTCCTCCTACCCCCTCTCAATCATACCCTTCTACCCTATACATTTTGTACATTGCCAGACCCAGCTGTTTTCATCCTGTCCCGTCCTATTTCCTCATTTCCTTATCACCTCCCACAGCCCGAAGAAATCCTACTTTACTGCTCCCCTAGAGTTTTTATGATTGTATAGTAGTAACTGTGTTTTTGGGTATGTTGGTGATATATTTTGGTCCTCGTCATGTTTTGTGTATTATTTTAATTATTGTATGTATAACATATTTTTAATTGTACACTGGGGAAATCAATTTTCATGTAATTTTGAGCATGACAATAAAGAAATCTAAATCCTAATCTAAAGAGAAAAATGCAGGATTAGTACAGTATGTACAGAATTCCATATCGTGTTACGGGTTAGCAAGGCATTGCCAAAAATC